>CM017443.1:11046979-11453984 GCA_007726485.1 Eragrostis curvula
CGAAAATCGCATCTCCGTGTTTCTTTGGCTTTTGCAGTCTACAGTGGAGGATTATCAAGTCTCAAGTATGATGCTGTTCGTAACTTTATATGCTTATTTCCCATTTGCAGCGTCCTCATTTGCCTGAGTCATCTATTTTTCCCAGAAATTGTCTATTTTCAGTTCTGAAGTTCAAAATTTGTGATTCTGGATTGTGTTGTCCTGTGACTTACATGAAGTTATGAACTATGATAGATTTTAGTTCTGATGATCATAAGGTAATCAATGCCTCAATATCCCCTGACGTTCATTGTCGAAAGACAGATGTTGCTCTCCCCGTGGGATGGCCCTTGAGATATGATTTTTGATTTTAGATTCTGCTGTTAATGGTATAGGCTTAGTTTCCTTTACCCAGTTGGTACCTTCTTCCCAAATGTGTAGATGACGTATTTGTGCCTGGCCCTGTGGCTGAAACTTTCTAATTAGAAACTGAATTTCTGTGGGATAAATGGCATGTATATTGACTGTAGCTGTATGTGTGAATTGCTGAACTTAGACTTTACATGGGCATCCCTAGTGTCGAATGACATGAACCGTGAATAACATCGCAGCAGAACTTTTGGTTGCCTTCAGCCAACCTCAAACTTAGCAACACAAGGGGAAAATAAAAGGAGAATCAGACCTCAAGCTTGGGATAGCATTGAGGATGACCCAATGATCTGACATTGAAAAGATGATTGCAGTATTTCTCTCATCTGAAGGTCTGAACATTAGAGATTCATAATCTGATGTCCGGGAAGGTACGAAAATCACATCTTCGTGTTCTTTGGCTTTCACGCTCCAGAGGCGGAGGATGCTCTCAAGTGGAATGATGCTGTTCGTATGCTTATTTTTCCAGATTGCAGCATCTCCATTGCCCGAGCCGTCTATTTTGCCCAAAAATTGACTGGTTTTCAGTTCTGAATTTGTTTGGTTCCGATTGTGTATTCCCTTTTTTCCTACATGAAGTTCTGAACTAGTATGGATTTAACTTTCATGACCAGAAGGTAATGGAAATCTCAGTTTCCCTTCAGTTTCTTTGTTCAAAAGACAGATGTTGCTCCCCCAGTGGGATGGCATTTCGACGCTGTTCAGACTTGCCAATTCGAAGCATATCAGTCTCGACCGATCATCTGATCTGATAGTTCTTCTTTCCAAGAAATAGATTTAGATTTTGGATGGCAATTCCTGCTTTGGTTTGCTGAATTTTTCAGTGTAGGGTTTCTACTGCTTTTCCTCAGTTTCAGTGACCTGCTGTCTACTGAAAATTGGCATTTGTCCACGAAAGAGCTGTTGGCAGGACAGATGATGAGCTACAAAACACGGATACGTCAGTCGAAGCCTGGATACGCACCGGATACTCGACGGATACGGATACGCAGCGGATACGTATCAAGGAAGTATCCAATTAAAAATAAATACAAGTAAATCGGATACTTGGGCCGGGTGCGTATTGGGCCACAAAACTCCACTTTGGATACGTCTTGGCCCATATAGAACTTGGTCCAGCCCATGATGGAGAGTAGAAGCATGCACTCCCGTCGTCCCTGACCTAGCCTCTACCCACACGGCGGGCGGCGGCTCGCGCGCGGCGGCGCGGGGAGCTCGCGGCGGCGAGGCGAGGTCGCCGCGGCAGGGCGAGCACGCGGCGGCGAGGCGAGGTCGCCGCGGCAGGGCGAGCTCGCGCTGGTCGGCCTCGCCAGCAGCAATGACATCTCCGTGTTAGGGACCTGCTCCTCCAGTTCAGGCTGGCTGCTCCGGGTCCTCCAGTTCAGCTCCCGAATCTGGAGATGCTGCACCCAGCGATCCAGACGGCAAGCACCGTTAATCCTCTGTACTTCTTCCTTCTACTCGCTCATCGCAGCTCCCAATTCTTCAATCCTTCTTCTGATTTTCAGATCTTGTGGCTTGTTTCTTCTTGTTTCCTCTCCATTTTGACACACATATGCTATTTTTGTAAAAAAAAAAATTGGTGAAACGTATCCGCGTATCATGTTTCCTGGGGAAGTGGCGAATCGCCGTATCCGGCCGATACGGATACGGATACATGCTGCGTAGATGATGAGATCACTGAAGAATGATCCTCTGGTATTGTATCTCCCGGTCGTAGCCACTCCTTCCTTTTCATTTTCTCGGTTCAAGTAGACTGTCGCTCTTTATTTACAGTTCCGAATTCATCATATTGACACCAAGTACGGATGAAATTATTTTGAAGCGATAAGTAAAACAACAAAACATTCCCATGTAAAGCAATGTTCTGTTCTCGCTAGTGCACATCAGTGGCCAGGCATGGAGATGTTTTCTGACCCCATCCTCAGTACTACTACTGCCCATCCTTATGCTATGCACCATGCTTCTTGTTGATCGTCTCGTCGACCATGGATCAAGGATGCTTCTTCTCCAGGTCCGAGAAAGAGGCCACCGCTCTTTTATCCTTGAAATCGCATGCACACGAACAGATCGAACCCGTAGATCGAGCGAGCAGCCGCCACGGCCCCCGCGGTCTCCGCGCGCCGCCGCCGCCACCCCTGGAGTGCCTCCGGGGCCGGGGTGGGAGCTAGGCCTGGGAGCCGCGCTGGGGATTCAGCACCGGCGGATGGGCTGCGGGTGGACGGAGGCGAAAGCAGGACGTATCTAGCCCACTGTAGGCGTATTTCCTTGAAAAAAGGAAAAACTTGCTAGGGTTCCCCTGGGTCCTGCTTTTCCTAGACCACCAAATCCTCGTGCCAACCCTCCCTTGCCGCCGCCCTCCGCCGAACACAATCCACTTCGGAGCCGTGTCTAGTTGGTGATGAGTTCTTGTCTCTCTTCTCTCTCTCTCTCTCTCTCTCTCTCTCTCTGGATTCAGATTCGTGTATAATTTCTTGCGCTGGATTCAGATTCGTGTATAATTTCTTGCGCTGGATTCATATTCGTGTATAATTTCTTGCGCTGGATTCAGATTCGGGTACAATTTTTCTGGTAGGTTGGGGCTGATCGATTTGTGATTCATATAATTGATTAGAATTCGAATCGCAGGGTTACGGAGAGGAAGCAATCAGATCCATCGAGAAGTTGTTTTTGGGCGCTGGGTGTTAAGATATAACAAGAAAGGGACGATCAATGATGCCAAAGCGTGCATTCGATTGGCTTAAGGGTGGCCTCACAGCAAAGCAAGCGTCCGGCTCGGGTGAGGGTGGCCTCACAGCAAAGCAAGCGTCCGGCTCGCGTGAGGGTGGCCTCACTGCAAATTATGAGGGGCACCTTTACCTCCTCCTCGACGACTCGGCGTGGGGATGCAGCATCCACAAGATATGTACATCGGAAGTCGACAATGCCTTTGATCTGTCTTCCGAATGCAATTCTGACAATGATGCACTAGTCAAAAGTTCTGAGCTGCGACTGCCTCGGCCTTTCATGCGCATGGAGCACCATCTCGGGTTTCGAGAGTACACCACAGCTGCCTTTGGAACAAAGATCATTAGCCTGCATCCAAAGATTCTCAAGGGCATCAATCATAACTTAGTCACTGGTGGCTCGATGGCCATTCTTGACGTGCATTCAAGGGAGTTGACCTTCTCCCCTGAGTCCAAGGTGAATTTGTTCCCCCCGGACCTCCCCATTTACTTCCCCTTAGCCGACAAGCTGTTCGTTCTGTCCTACAATTCCTTTCAGGTGCTGGTCAATCCAGTGCCTGACTCGACTCCAACATATGGGAATTTGTGTTACTGGCGTGAGCTTCCCAAGCCTCCCTTCGGTCGTGAGTCTGTGGCTTGCTATGGTGTGTGCCCTGACAAAAACTTCATCTTCGTCAGCGTCAGCGATAACAACTCCAATGAGCCTGCGACCTACACTTTCAACACGGCGGAGATGTCCTCGCATTGGCAGCTGCTTGGTGGCTGGACGCTCCCCTTCGACGGCCAGGTGCATTTTGTCTCCAAGCTGCAGGTGTGGGTCGGGCTTTCTTTACAGAGTTCTGGGTACAAGATCGTTTGCAGTGCCACGTTGGATGATGGGGCAGCCTCTTTCCATAGTAAGGAAGGGCTGTTTAGCATTGAGCCTTGGGAGGATGATGTTGGAACTACCCTTGTCTGTATGGCAGGCACAAACAATTTTTGCTTAGCGCAGTTCATCTGTTGCCGCCATGTGGGGGATCCAGACGAGTTCCACTACTTGCTGCGATTGGTAACATTTTCTCTGGAGCGTGACAGCAATGGTAAACTGATGATTGGCAGCAGCTTCCGCGTTCGACGCTACATTGTGCCTGAACACTTGTGTGTGGAACCCCTAGCCACACCACTGGTGTTCTGGATGTAAGGACTGTTGTCTTAAATATGACCCCGTAGCTTGCGGGATGTAATATTCGTGATCTGCTTATTGTTATGCTAGAATTTGTCGTTGAAATGTGTAGATGTGGTATGTGGAGACTCTTAATAAAAGTGCAATGTGTGGATGTAATAGCCGTATTTTGCTTATCCTTATGTTAGAATTTGAGCTACCTGTGGATGTAATGCGTGGATGTGGTCTGTGTGGGACCTGAACTAAAAATGTGGTGCTATATTGATAACCCTTGAGTTTTTGTACCTCATTTCTCTCCACTCATATATACTTGAAATCTTGTTGGAGTGAGTTTTATTTGTTGCACCAGCTATTTGTATGTTGTGCTCAATAAAATTTTTCCGATGCAAAGAAGGTTCTGTTTATTACGTGGCAGTGTTCCTCTTTGTTTGCTTAGTTGCACACTATTTTGTGCCATCACTTTAGCATATTTTTATGAAACAGATTCACCTGTGAAATCTGGTTGGATTCTATTACCTGAAAGAAGATGCTCTTTTACCGACATGCATGCAGATGGCTAGGTTGACTTAAACGATGTATTTGTTGTTTTACAGTATCTATGCGTGTGCACATCCATGAAAAAAAAAAGCATGACGATATTCTAAGATGTTTTTATGGCGTGCAAAAGAATGCAAAACATTGATCTCAAAAAAAAAAGAATGCAAAAACTTCGGTATTATTTATTCAGATAGCAAGCTCATTAACTTATGGAAGTGAAGGGGGTGAGGAACAAACTGATACCCCGGAAAGGACCACTCCAGCCAGCCATACCCTATGTAAAGTAATCACTAAATTATCCCCCAAAAACAAAAGTAATCACTAAATTATGATACAATTTGAACACATCCTGAGTTAGTACTAATTATTTTTATATTGCCAATATAATTTGCCCCAAAGACCTTCCAATCATAGGGTTAAAGTTGGCACATGACACGGACACATGCCGCAAAATGGAACCTCTTCTATTTGCGAAAATACAGTGATTATGAAAAATTACAACTAGTTAGACCCGCGCGTTGCCGACATAATAACACACAAAATTTGATTTTAAAATGAACGTCATCAAATCTGTGTATCAATTTGAGTAATCGTAACTTCAATGGAACTTTCAAAAGTCCATGCAGGATGCCGCAGGTTCATAATAAAAGTGATTGCTATTTTGTCCAAACGTAATAAAGTTGTTTAACAATTACATCGTTTAGTGTTGGCAAGTCTCCAATGTTTAATCTACATCAGCAAAAATAAATAAATCATATTTGAGGTGGCATTGCCATTCCGATTCGGACAGGGATCCTCCGCAGTAATACACAGTCACTGACATGTGGGGTTGGGCCCACATGTCAGTGATTGTTAATGCATCAGCATTACTGCAGAGAATCCTCATCCGATTCAGATTGCCATATCTAACCTGCATCGAAGAAAATTTTGTACCATGCGACCAACACAAATCTATGTGTAGATATATTGATCTAAAAAATTAGCTTATATCAATATTAATCTACTGAACTACATAAGAGATCTGGTAAAATCACCTGCTAACCCAATGGAATAAAAGGAACTCATTTTTATCAGAAGCAAAAAATTAAAGTAGTGGGGATTTAGGAGGGTAGCTAATTATACAATCACTAGCAAAAATGCCCGTGCGTTGACAGGGGTTGGTAAAAAAAAATCACTCAATATTGTTTTAATACAATCTAGGTACCCTATATAACGCCCTGGGTGTGAAATAATATTTCACTCCCTAGCCAGATGACCCAGCCAGACCGGACCATCCCGACTCAGCCTCAATTGACCATGCATGCAGGTGGCCATTGATTCTTAATTAAGCATTGATTGGGCCAGCAAATTATGGCAGGTAACTAATTCGTTCCAATTTAGAGCCACCCGTACCATAATTTCATTCACTACCTCTCTCCTCAGTCAATAAAATGCGTGAGGTTATTTCTGAAATCAGGTCGCCATGCCTCATTCTCTCTCCTTCCTCTCTCTCTCTCCTCTCAACCACCATACACGACCAGATGTTCCGGCGGCCGGTGATAAGCGACGACGGGAGCACGGAACAGCACAACGAGGTAAGACTGCCGTGGCCATTTTCTGAATCGCCGTTCTCATTTTGCCATATGATCGTTTCTGAACACGTCCTCTCAACTGCTTCATAGGCGCCGCCATTAAAATCCTGCGTGCCAAGCAGGAGCGCCACGAACCGGGGAAGCAGGTTCAAGATCTGCGTACGTAATCCTGATCGCGGCAAGATTCATGTCCTATCCGACGATGTGCCCATTTTATCAATAATTTTTTTAATGCTTTTTCGATTTTGTGTACATCAGCATGGAGGAGATCGAACGAGGTAGCCAAGCTATGAATCGGAACGAGCACTCCGGATATCAGATTGATTCTCAGCACTAGAAGCCTCCTTGGATACAAGAATCCTTGGATACAAGCATGTCGGATCCATGCACATTTTGTATTCTTCCGGGAACCATGCACAAAGGTCAGCTCCCTACACGAGTTTCTTGCTTCTTCTCGTTATTATTGTATCTTGTGGCTGTTCGATTGATTCTCATTCTCAGTTTTCACTGATGCGTTCAGATCATACTGGTGGCAATTTGGTTCGGTCCTGAATCCAGCCACCGAGCAAGGCAACAATCTGCCTACTGGAAATGGTGGTGGAGTTGGAGGCCGTAACAGCACAGGCGCTGCATCATAATCAACAACCAAGTGACTGCACAAGAAGGGAAATGGCAAACTGCAAATACAAGACGAATGGAATCGCGAAATTTACTTAGTTTTATGAATGCAGTCATGTATTTAGTTGTAAAATGGCAAACGAATTCCAAAATGCAGTCATTGTTTTACATCGAAATTTCTGATGAATTGGCAGATGCTAAATCATTGTACTCAACTTGCTCATCTATTATGAATAAAGGATTTTACTATTGCCAATTTCGAAAATGTAAATTATTGTCCATGAAGTTGCAAAATGTACTTGAATTTTATGGCCTTTCTTATTAATTTGTAATGCCTTTTTAATAAATGTATTAACTGAAGTAGTGGCTAATATGTTCTCATGCAGGTATGTGAAAGTATGATTATAATCGTGCTTGTTGGATTTTACACTCATATGTTTGTTTGATAAGAATTTGCTCGCAAAGCTAAAATTGAACTATCCTATAATAATAAATCTCAACATTCTGCTGCAGCAGTAACCGGTACGTGGATTAAACAGCACAATACCTGGCTTTCATGGAACCACAAAATTTGCTCTTAATCATAATAACCTTTACCCTGTTGTGTAAAATCTAGACTAAACTTTTCTCCAAGTACTACCCCTACAAGCTAACGTCCAAGGGTCGGAACTATAGGTTCCAGAGTTTCAGAATTGGTAACAATATTAGCTTACAAACCCACGAAATTTTTTTGCTCCTCTATAATACCTTTTATGATTGAATCCTTTAAACAAAAGAGAGAAAAGATAGGTACTCCTTCCTTGACATATTTTTCTTGCGGCAAAACTTTTATGGTTGCAAATATGTACTGCTTTACATATATCATCTGGTCTGACAGGATTTTGTTGGCACATTTAAACGAAGTACTTCTATTGCTACCATGTTTGTTGTCAATGGCTAGCTACCATGTTTGGTGTCAATGGCTAGCTACCATGTTTCATCTTGACTGCACTCCCATGTCCGATGCCATATGCAACTTCTAGAGTAGCCATGGATTCGTCAAAATTGTCGCACGATCTGATCGCACTAAGCTATACTTCAATAGTTATAGGACAACGTCACAAAATGTAATAAGTTTCTATGTTTATGAAAAATATCATGAACTCTATTTTCTAGCTTGATCATTGAAATAGGAAAATCTACTTTCGGATCGAAATAATATGACTAGAATTCACCTTGCACAATGCACGGCCATCTAAGGACAACTTGTAGAAGGGATGATGCATCAACCATGTGAGTATAAAATGTTATTAGTTGCAGCCACAAATTCACATTTGGTGTAATCATAAAATTCAGTCAAATGAAAGTCAAGAGTGCAGGGATTCAGTCAAATGAAATTCAGTACAAAATGTTTTTACTATAGCAGCGTGAAATTCTATTTCATACTGAATTTCGATCAATATATGTGTTACAAATGTGAATTTTTTTAAATTTTGAATCATGAATACCAAAAACAAAAATCATCCCAAAACGTCATTTTGATGTGCAGATTCTTAAATCACAAATACCATTTTTTGAAGTAAATGAAATGCACCTCAAAATCATAATACAATCATAAATAATTGATTCTTCACTTCTAAAGATTGTGACAATAATATAAACAATACTATATGGTTACACGAGAAAGCTTTTACGGTCAAAATGGGACTGGGAAAAACCAAAAATCTCATATGACCGATGACTAACAAACCTCAGTTTTCTATTATCAGCCTCATATTTTATGGAGTGTTGATGCACACAATATTGTGTATATTTTGTTTGCCTCTTGCATAAATACAAGTTTTCACGCTCACACGGCAAATTTTAGTGCAAACAATCAAGATAATGTATGGCCATAAGACATTGCACCGACAATCACCTTTGTCATTTTATTTTTTTTTGCGAATGTAGGAGGGAGTATCACCTTTATCGTTAACACAATGTCGAGGGAGCATCACTTTTTGTGTAAAATCTAGCAAAACATTTAGTGCCGGAGGCATTCCTAGGAATCAACATCAATCCACGAGTTTTTGTGATCACGCGTGATAGTATTTACATACGAAAATCGTACCTTTTATGATTTGCATCTTTTTTGTAAAAAAAAAAAACAAAACATGGATTGGAGGTTCCTTCATCTGTACGGACTTGTGATGTGAACAATCTTTGTCCCCAGCTACTACTGTTGGCGCAAACATGTTTAGTGAAATAGCAAAATGTACTGGTTTTCTGATCACAAATGGGATGAGATGTTAGTCGCAAAATCATTGTATTCTGATCACAAATAATATTTTGCATAAAGCCTTTACACGGAAAATGGAGTTTGTTATATGCAAAATAAAATTCTGATCACAAATATTTACAGTTGAAGAAACATTTTACTATGTGTGGCCTGTGCTTCTGTGGTCATGATCAACTTCACCATGGTACCAGATTTTATGATCAAGTTTTTCAAATAGCAAGATATTTACAAAAAAGGTGTTATGAGTGTTTGATCAGAACGACATCTCCATTTTGTTATGCATGCCTGGTTTTTATGGTCACATGGGATTTTCTGATCTTGTTATTTCCTACTACAAAAGACTCTTATATGGTGGTCACAAAAAGGGTTTTGTCTGGCTGTAGAAACGATAGTATTTGTGATCAGTCTGCCTACATTGTCCCCAACTAATCTCAGTTGGTGAATTACAAGTCGCAAAAAAGGTCCAACATTTGGCCGTTTCCAATATTTGATTACCTCCAACCGTATAGATAGAAGTTTTATTCATACTGATGACTTTCCAATCTTTAAGGAGTTATCGACTGTTCGATTGCAGGAGACAATAAAGAATAGTAATAATATTCCTATTCTAGAGAATCATGCATGCTGCGTCATTGCGTTAGTAATGGAAGGAACCTGATGACAATTAAATACTAGTTTAACTACACAATGCAAGCGCGCAGGTGTCTTGGTGCTCCCTGAGCCACTTCGGTTGGGAGGTGGGCTCGGGTGTGATTTAATATTTCACACCCAGGGTGTGAATTAGCGCTGTCCTAATACAATCATATTATATTGTTTTAAACTTTATGATTGACAACTTAATATCAGAGTAATACACAATATTTATACAAGGGTAATATGAACTCAATTTGTATTGGGACACAATAGATTCAACAAATGCTTAGTTAGACACATAAAGTCATCACACCTTGCGTTTCTTGAAGAAAAAAAAAAGTTGTGCTATTAGCTACATAAAATGTAAGACACAACCATTGTCATCCAAAAAGTTTTGGCATGGCCATATTCTTTTATGAAGGTTAACAGGTGACTGTCCAACAGAAGGTGTTTCCACCACAAACTTTTCTGATTAAGATTCCAATGTGATCAAGGTATATGGATACCGACATATATTTTACAATGAAAAGAGTATTCTTTTAAATTCACCATAAGAGAAATTACAGGCCTAAAAAAATGCATCGAGGCAGGCCACCCAATCAGCCACCATCACTCTGTTACCAAATTACTCTAAGATTTCCAGCTCCAGATCAGTAGTCTTATATCATCACAGTTAGTCTAAGGTCATCTTCAACTGAAAATGGGCCAAAGACGACGATAACAAAAATAAACTAACAACGAAATTGTACCTCAAGTGCGATTTAATTTTCATATATTTCACATCTTATTACTGTTGCCTACTAACAAACAGGCTGCCCAATATTTGAATCCGGTCATGTAAAATGTTTAGTTGCTTCTCTCCGGCTGTTCGGCATCTGAATCCGGCCATCTTACCATGTTAACGTCATACGGCACGTAAACGTCTGTCTAGCCAATTAACACTGAAGCCAAGCCACAACAAATGAAATCAATTCCAAAACCGCATTTTCCAACTATGTTCTTGCTGTGGAGATTTCTTGTTGCAGTTTGGAGATCTCCGAACACGAAGCTCCGTTTCAGGTTTGCAAGATTGATGTTCTCTACATGCTGGCATGCAGTAACCACCAAAATAACATGATTAGTGCATTTAAACAATAAGTTAATATAAGCAATAGGTCGCCATAGTCATCATCACTTAAAGAGTGCTGATTTCAACGATGCCTCTACCCAAGCCTGCTATACTATTAAAATGCAACAACAGTTTTATGCTTTAGTTTTTACAAGCATCAGGATACCTACTACCTTTCTATAGAAGTCGTCGGCAGACCAGTTAGTACGTTGCAAAGTAATTCAGATGTTTATTTGAAAGCTAAGGTAATAAGGACCAATATAATCTCTAATATTATAATTGTTGGCATCAAATAATTGTGTGGCTTACGTGACATACAAAGTGCTAATCATCATTGTGCATAATACAAAACTTATTCACCACACACACACTGTGTGGTATTCATGCTACAGGAAATTTTCATTCCCCTCCCCAACTATTAATACAGAAAATAGCTTGTATACTTTTCCAATGGAATCACTTGCAGATATGATCCAATTTTGTACTGGAAATGGTCGTCTTGGCAAATGAAAAAGAACAGAAAACGATATATGTGAGAGAGCAATTCGGAGATTACCATTGGAAGGTCTCTAAAATTTTCTACATTTTGTCAGCAAACACCTAGTTAAAATGTAACACCGAACTTAAATTTAAAGAAGATGGAAGTGGACTAACTTTGGCTACAAGGGTGCAGATTTGATCTCACCAACTCCTCTGCTCAAAGCACTCTGGCTGACAACACCTTGACAATGGGAAGAAAGAGGTTTTAAGAATCGTCAAGAACCATCCCAAGTAACCCAACCATTAATATGGTAAAAAAGAACCTAGCAATACAGAATGAAGCCTTCCTTGTCATACAGTTGCACAAATTATACAGTAACCCAGACACACCATGGGTGCAGCTAATATGGAACACACACACTATTCAAATGGTCAAGTGCCACGTGCCACGAGGGACAAGGGTTCTTTCGGTGGAGAGACATCATGAAATTCTGCTATCATTACAGAGGAACTGCCTCTACAAAAATTGGACAAGGAGATATAGTCCTTTGGGATGATGTCTGGAATGGACACTACCTTAGAAATGAGCTGCCAAGGTTGCATTCTTTTGCAAGAAGCAATAAAACTTCGGTGGCCAAATACATGCAGAACCAAGACCCTCATCATCATTTTCACACACCTTTGTCGGAGCAGGCTGCTGGCAACTCTAAATTCAATAATTGCTCAGGCACAAACACAGCACAATGAAACAGATGTATGGATTTTCAACTGGGGAAATAGTACACACACATCAGGAAAGTTCTACAATCTGGCATTTAAATCCATCAGACCACCACAGCCATTCAAATGGATCCGGAAAACACGAAGGTCACAAAGAAACTAAAAATATTCATCTGGCTCCTATTCAGGGACATGCTCAGCTCAAGGAACCTTTTAAAAAGAAAGAACTACAAAATTGAGGGTGAAGACTACAATTGTGTGCTGTGTGACCGTAACATCGAAGTGTATACGTATCATCTTTTCTTCCAGTGCCAATTCAGTGTCAATTGCTGGAATTTCCTAGGTATAACCTGGAATCACAATCTCCACTTCTTCCAGACGATCCAAAAGGTGAGACAGGAGTGCCAGCACAAGTTCTTCATGGAAGTCTTTGCCATTGCAGCTTAGGAAATCTGGAAGCAAAGGAATGATAAGATTTTCAGAGGGGCAAATCCAACCTTTCAGTCTTGGAAAGACTCCTTCGTCAGAACAGTAAAGCAACAGATGTACAGGCTAAATAGTGATGACAGAGATTTGATAACAAATTGGTTAAACAACATCCTATAGATTTTGTTTCCTCAGTTTCTACAGCCTAGTTTTAGTGCTGCACCCAAACTGCACATAGGGTTGGATTCTGACATTTGTTTTCTTTTATTTGTAGGGTGTTTGCCTAGCACCTGTCCATGCTCGGTGTTTGGCCCCAGGGCCTTTACAGTAAGTTGTAACCTTTCTTTTTTATTCTTTAATATATAACTGCCACGGTAGGGGCTTCCCCTACTGTAATTCCCTCAAATCAATATGGTAAAAAACAGTGATAACATATTGAATATCAGAGTGATTGATCCCTTCTTTTTTTTCTTAAGGGAATTACAGAAGGGGTGATTGATCCCTTATTACCTGTTCATCTTAAGTTAAAGATACACATCTTTACTATCTATAAAAATGTGAGTTCGTGGTGAATGGTAGGTCGTTCATCGTCACACGCGCCGACATATGGGTCCTCTCCAATAAATGCAAGCGCGTTCGCCTCCCACGATGCTCTGCCTCGCCGTCTCGCAGCTACACTGTCCTCTGCCCATCTCACCGGCACTGCCCCTAGAGACGTTGCCATCTCCACGAATCAAGACTTTGTTGCACACCTCTATCCATGAATGACCCACCACCATCTAGGATTTGAGCTGCAATCGCCACTGCCGTTGCATAAGGATCGATCCGCTAACATCCTTCTTCAACGGAACCGCCAAAATGGCAGAACCGACCTCCCTCACGCAGCTTTTCGCCTTCGCACGTAAGGGATTTGGATGGCGCACAGGTGGAAGAGAGGGGAATGAGCGGAAGGCGTAGATGTGCTACACTTGAACAAACAAACATGACACATACAAAAGTAGTCTTAGCTTAACACTTTTCTGGTTACTTACAGTCCAATTATTTTATCCATGTAGAAACAGCATCTTCATTGCTAATTTCCTAGGTTTTGGTCTCAGGTTCTAATGGCAGGGGGAAAAAACGTAAAATAAATTTACAAAATGTACCTGATTACATGGAGAAATCTTCACTGGATTGAACATGAGTACTACTGCCAAACTCATATAGTTGGCATACATTGCTACCAAAAAGAAATTCAACAGTCTGCGTTAAAAGCAAAAAACATTCAGTGAAGAACTTTCTTACAAGTCAGGATATTCGCATGCTCTTTCATCAACCCCTATCTATTGAAGCTGAAGGTGAACTCGTAGAACTACAGCAAACCATACAAGGAATCCAAATTCAACCGGACACCAAGGATGTGTGGTCATATATATGGGGGAGTCAGAAATACTCATCCAAACAATACTACAACTTCCCATACATAAATTTTCACCCACCAGCACCCTTTGGATGGATCTGGAAGTCCAAATGTTGCAACAAGCTAAAGGTATTCTCATGGCTCTTAATCATGGACAGATTAAGCACAAGAAATATCCATAGAAGAAAGAAGCACAAAATAGAAGGAAACAACTATGGATGTGTTATATGCCAAGAATGTGTTGAAGAAACTGCTATGCACCTCTTCTTCACATGTACTTTCAGTCAAAAATGTTGGGAGGCGATTGGAATCCACTGGAATCACAATTTGTCGTTCTTCAATATGATTATGGAAGACCGTGCAAACTTCCAAGGCAGCTTTTTCATGGAAATCTTAAGGCAAATTTGTCTAGAGCACACTATGAAAGTGTGACTTCGTCCAACACACACCGCAAAAGTCGAAATTGTCTGTGACACACTACGATTTTGTGGCACCTTGTCTGGGACACACCGCAACCATTATAATACCATTTCCGGCTGAGAGGCTATGCGAAAAGACCTTTTTTCCCTTTTGAGCAGCACGTACAAATAAAGCCTGAACCGCTCTGTTGTGACGGGTGCTCTGCCTAGCAACAAAACGGATCAATTCCTTCCACCCATCCACCGCCGTGACCGCAGTTGAGAGGGTCCGACTCCACCAACTCAGGTCCCAGGGACACCGGGAGTCATTTTCAAATGTTTCTCTCTCCACTTCATCCGAAAATGGTATTATAATGGTCGCGGTGTGTTATAGACAAGGTGTCACAAAATCGTAGTGTGTCACGGACAATTTCGACTTTTGCGGTGTGTGTTGGACGAAGCCACACTTTTATAGTGTGCTCCAGACAAATTTGCCAAATCTTAATAATTGCTGCTTGGAACATATGGAAACAAAGAAATGGCAAAATCTTTGAAAATCAGACACCCAGCTTCCAGGCATGGAAAAGATGTTTCAGAAATGAATGCATTCTTCAGGGGCACCGATTCAATGAGACTGACTTGCAATCTTTTTTCTCTTGGCCAGATCTTACTTTGTAGCTGTTGCTGTTTTGTACAGTTGTTTTGTTCTCCTTTTCTTTGTACAGTTTTTTCCATAAGCAATAAAAATTTACAGAGTAGGGGTCTCCCCTGCTGTAGTTACGTTCAAAAAAAAAAAAAGCAAAAAACATGTTGAAGGACATCTGAAAAAAGTGATTATATCATCAATCATTGTACTTATAAAAAGGTCCACATTAACTTAGCGCAATAAAAAAAATGATCTGTCAGACATGTGAATGCATTTGTGCAACACTGCAAGATATCTAATTTGAATCTATGGATTTTGTGACAAATATCATACATTGTAAGCATATTAACGGCACAAACACAACTCTTGTATTATATTGGGATTCACACCAATCAGAGTGATACAGAACAAGCTGTTATTGCTGGAATGCAAGCATCAGATACTTAATTTCACCCAGAACTTAAAGAAAAGGAAATAAGAACTCTACAAGAGTCATATGATAAAATTGTATCATAACAGTACTAACAATTTCAGCTCAGTGCTACCACCTAGTCTCATACCACTATTTCCATGCCTGAAAAATTAAAAACATTGCCAAATACTACTTTATATGCTCAGTAATGCTAAGACCATTAGCCAAACCGGAACGGCAAGTGATTTTTGAGAGGGGAAAAAAACTCATGTTTATATAGATTCATTCAGTTATCCATGTTTCAGCAAATGCATATTCATGTTCTAAGTATTTTCTGTTGCCAGCAGTGGCAAATTGAGGTTTAATTGCAGCACAGAATTCTGCCATCTACATGAGCACCACAGGAACATTATATATACTGCACAGTCTAATGACTCATTATGATGTTATCCCAAGGTTAGAGACAGAAGTACCGTAGGACTAAGATTTTTTTTTATTATTTAAACATTTTTTTAAATAATATTTTAAAAAAAGACCGTCCGAAATTTTATTTTCAAGATCTAGACGCTTTCGTCGCGCCGTTTGAAAAGCCGCGACAAATTACTGAGTCGCGGGACATAGACTGGCGCGACCAAATGCCGCGTAGGAGTTGACGTCCACGTCGGCTGGTGTCCAAATGTGTCGCGCCAGTTGAAAACCCGCGACACAGGCTGAGCCGCGCCCTTGGGTTCGGCGCGACTAAGCCTGTGTCGCGCCCGTTCGTTTGACGCGACCCAAGCGGGGTCTTAGGAACGGACGCGCACGGACGCGCGCCTGCGCTTTCTTCCCCACCCCAGCCACGACTTGTTCTTCCCGGTTCTCTCTCTCTTCCTCGTCGCCCCCCTCACCTCCCCTTCAAATCCGAGCACGATAGCGCATAATCCGGGCTGAAATCAAGGGGCTATCATCCCCCGAGGTATCACCTTCATCCTATCCAATTACTTTTTGTTGTGATTCAATTTCCGTGCTTCATTGGTTAGGTAGGGTTTAGTAGTTTGATTTGTGAAATGTAGTTGATTTGGTACGAATCGATAGTAATCGCACTTCATGTATCGCTCGATTGACCGATTGTGATGTATGATTAACGTGTAGGATTAGTTGCATGGCATTTTTTTTTGAGATGGTGAATGCATAGATGATATTTGTGGTGAGTAAGTAAGAAACTCTTACAATCACTCATCTTTGAAGTATTTTAGTGCATTATATCAAAATTGAAGTATAATATTGCACCTGACATGTCCTTGAAGGCTGGCTTTCTTCAGAAGTTTAATTAATTTTTAAATCAGCAGTTAAATAAAATTACACAAGATACCTGATAACAAGGAGAAATGAAGACTGCCGCCGCTGCTGAATCAAACCATGAGTGAGACTACAAAAGAAATAACCAAATTTCAGACCACAGAAGCAACATATATGTCAGGTGGGAAGAACATATAATATTTGTGCTAATGACAAGGTAGCTTTTTTTTTTGAAGCCTCTCATACTGGGTACAGTTGTATTATCTGTTCGTACGCGTACACGCTCACTCACACCACAACACACACCTACACCCACTCACGCACACGAGCAGCCCGACAACTACACACAGCGTCGAATACCGCATCCTTTGAGAAATCACCAGAAACCTTCAGGCTCGTGCGCGATGAGGGACGTCGCACTCCCTTTGTGGCTCCACGCGTAGAGAGACACCTGAAATTATTCAGCCGGATGAGTATCAGCACTCGAACCCGGGTGGGCAGCCTGAGAACACGCTCAGCTGACCAACCGAGCCCAGCTCGGTTCTCTAATGACAAGGCAGCTTGGTACTGACACAAATCATTCGTGCATAATTGATTTGGGTCAGTGCAAATGTGCAATTGCAACCACTGGCACTGTTCTGGAACAAAAGAAGCTTGGGAATTTTAACAGAAAGTAAGCTGATGCCTGCCCAGCTCCTTCCAATCATGGCTTCTGGTGTGTGGTCGAATTTTTTTTTTGCAGTGGTTGACCTCACGAGATGCTCTACATATCTCCCGTGTAACCTAAAGCAGATTAAGACTGACAGCTGTTGGTGGAGGATTAGAGGGGCCTAATTAATCAAACCATCAGACCGGAGAGATGCGTACGTACACGCAGGCGTATGAACGAGCATCTTTTTTTCGTGCCTGAAAAGTACGGCCCAACATCTTTCCGCTAGGCCGGACGTATAGTATTGAGAAATGAGAAACCGAGTTGGAAAGGAGTGCTCGTGACTCATGAGAACATATTTCAGTCAGCTGATACATGCATGTATATATATGAAAGAAATGTGTGGAGTGCACAGGAATACTGATTTGCGTCTGTTTCTCTCCTTGGTATATGCTACTAGTAGTACTGACTTGTCATGGTGTACGAGAGCATTCCTCTGACGTGAATGTGTTTGTCAGAGGTGGCGGTTAGTACCCGGGTCAGTAAGGCTTACCTGTTTCTGAAGCAATTCTCGTGCACCTGTTCGTCCAGATTTGAAATCACCTAGTCAACACACAGGAACCTACATGCTTCAAACAATTCTAGCTTAGTGAATGACTTCAATAGATAGATCCTTCAGGTTAAAGCCACAATATACTGTTCGAATTTGCATGTATACTCAATCGGGGTTATGTAATGACAAACATATATGTGAATAAACTCAGCTTTTCATATCAACAGACACAAAAACAAGTATTATTATCTCCTTTAGATTAGAAAATTTAAATCTGCAGCAGAGTTGCTAAAAACGAATTGCTAAAATTGAATTTAGGTACAGGAGAGAGAAGATTTAGCAATCCATTTTGTTATCGTCTCCAGCAGCATACCTAAAACTGGAGACCTATAATCCTTCCTGTAAATATTCGCAACTGCCGAGGGATTTTTCGTAAAAACGCCAAGACACAGAAATAATATGAAAAATTACAAGCTTTCGCGAGGGCTTTTTCACAAAAGCTCACGGCCATGGCAAAATCCTCTCCTTCACCGTCGATCTCCGCCCCGAGTCGACCCGCTGCCCTTGGCGTTGACCTCCGCCCTGAATCCACCTCGAATTGAAGATCTGCCGCCTCTCGATCTCCTCCCACCCGTGGCAAGCACCCAAGGGTAGCATGCCAGTCGTGGTTGCACGACGCGAGGCGGCGCATCGCGGCTCGCTCGGCGTGGCTTTGGCGAGCGGCGCGGGCCCCTTCTTCCTCGCCGTGGCCGTCCATGGAAGGGTCCCCTTCTTCCTCGTCGTGGCGCAAGCCCCTTCTTTCCTCGTCGTGGCCGTCCATGGAAGGGCCGTCTGCCGGATTTGGAAGGGAAGAGGGAGGAACAGAGTTGGAGGGCGGCGGTGCGACGCGAATTTGTGCTTGCGGGCGGGGGAGCGAGTGACGGTTGTCGAACGCGACGGAGGTGAAACGTCCGCACGGGAGCAGTTGGTGTTTGGCGCCACAGCATCGGAAGTTTTAGCAATCCATGCTTGGATTGTCATATTTGAGTCTAGGAGAGAGAAATTTAGGCTATAGCCTAAAAATTTTAGGTATAGCAATCCATATAGCAACTCTGCTGGAGCAATTTTTTGCCAGTTTTTAGGCTTTTTGGCAGTTTTTAGGTATAGCAATACATTTTAGCAATGCTGCTGGAGATGCTCTTATGTGTATTGAGCTTTCCGTTGCAGCTCCTAAGTTTGAATCCTCTGGAGGAAGTAGCTTACACAATACCAACGCACTTACAAGAATAAAAAGGAGAAACATGGATACCTGGGCACCAATAGCAACAGGCAGGAAACCACAAACAGAGTTTGACAGTGCAACAAGTATACAATTGTCGGTTTGAACAAGCTTTTGAACAGTCACGGAGGACAACTCTCTAAACCAATGCATTAGAGGCTCTAAGAGACCATATATGAAATAATACCAAACTATGAAACTTATTGTCTCCACATTATTTATTGCAACAAGATCATACAATGATCATAAGAACTTCGCATTCCCAACCTCAGTTCGAGCACTACCTGACAGAACCCGATACACTTCAGAGATAAATAGGCAAAACAGAAATGAATTCAACCAAAAACGATGGGAATTGTGGACGATAAGCCTGGGGAACCACCCACCAGAAACAAGCTTACTACTACAGTAAGGACCCAAGTGGCATTGCAATTTTTTTTTGGACATGGGCATTGCCCCTTTCCATTATAGTAACGGAAACCAAAGAACAGTGTTTACATCCCAAGAGTTCTTCAGAGTATGGGACAGGAAAGAAAAGCAGAAGCTAGGACCCGGACAGAAGTTCCTTAGACTCGAGACTAAGACTAGCAGGAACTAATCTAGATTTAAGGACAGGCACGCGAGCAAATAAGTCTTGCAGCATTGCTTGATAGCAGAGGCATGAGGGAGCGTCACTCGTCATGGTCTTCTTCTTCATCTTCGATCTCTGCGATGTTCCTCAGTAGCAGCACCGGCCGTCTCCCACCAGCAGCAGCCATGTTCTGTGTCTCGTTCATTCTTGCCACTGTGTTCACTGTTCAGCAGTCCTTCCATGCCGCGGATCAGGTCTTCCTTCGATAATCCTTTCAACAACTCTGTCCAGAACGAAAGAATAACATGCATGATATACTATATCACATGGAGCAGAGATCAATTTATCCTCAAAGCATGCTCTGTTCCTGGCCATCCATATGGCCCAGCTTACTGCAGCCAAACCCATTGCATAGAATTTTTCACTGCGGGGCACCATGTACATTCACGATGGCCCAGTTTTTATTATTCAAAACCTATATAACTAAGGGAAAACACTCCGTTTACCCTAATCGCGTGTTATTCACGAGTTCAGCCGCCAAGGGTTATTCCTAACCCTAATCTACCGATCACTAAGAGGCTGGAAGGTTTGGAAGCCGGTATCCCTGATTCTACATCGACTTGCCGCTGTTCTTCAACATCTACACCTCTACGGCCTCATCTACCTCTTGCTGAAGAGGAAATCATGACGGGTAAGTCAATTCAGTGTTTAATTAGTTAATTGCTAGGTGTGATCTACTTCTGACTAGTGATCCTGCTAAGTTAGTGATCAATTTGTTCTAACAATTGGTATCAGAGGCCTAAACCTAGTCGTTTTAGATCCCCTGGTGTCTGCTAGCACTAGATCAGTAACGTTTAAAGTAAGTTTAGGTGATCTAGGTGTGCGCAGATGTGAATCCTTTGATCTAGACATACTGTTAGTTAAGTTTCATTAAGATCAGTTAGTTTTTCCATGTCTAGATGCACTCATGATTCAGAATTAGTTAAGTTTTAACGATCGCAGTCATGTTTTTATTGGTTAATTAAGACTCAGTTAACTAGATCAGTAAGATTGTTCATGTTTTTAGTCATGTTCTAATTAAGATTCAGTTAAGTTTTCATTAGCACAGTAAGACTTCCACGTTTCGATGCCTAAGATCAGTCAGGTTATCATTAGATTAAGGTTAATGTTCAAGTTTTAGGGCTAGTTAAGAAGCTAGTTTTTCTGGATTATCCATCTGTTAAGTAATTGGATTTGATCTACTTGTTCATGACTGCATCTCACGCATGAACCCTAACCCTAAGCTTGGTTCAGAACTAAGATTGAGGCTGAGATCTAAGAAGAGGTTTACCTCTTGTCGTCGCTCCGTTGTGGCCCATGCGCCGTGCACGGACGTCGAGGTTCCCCTCCCACCGGCCGCCGACGAGGCACGCGCATCTAAGTTCTGCGCGCGCCCTGCCGAGACTGGATCCAGTCGTGCGGCATCAGTCGCCGCACGCTCTCACCCGAGCCGGTGTCGCCGGTGTCGCCTTTTGCGCTGCAGCTCGGTGGGGCCTCGTCGCCGCCGCCTCATTGCGCCGCCATGGGCTCGCCGCCGCTGCGGTTAAAATCCGCCGCGCGCTGTGCACTCAGATCCCGCACGTACGCACGGCGGCGCTCCTCCTCTCCCTGGTCGCCGACGAGGTCCCCACGGCTCACACCGTGTGCGCGTACCTCGCCAGCTTAAGGACCGGCCGCGCGGCATCAGCTTTGCCGCGCGGCAGCCCGGCACGCGCACGGCCATGGGCCACTGCCGTCGTCACCGCGCCGCCTTCCGGGTCGCCGTCGTCGCTGCGTCAGATCTGCTCGCGACGGGCCCGGGCCTCAAGGGCACCACGGTGGAGCAGCTCGACGGCGGCGCGCGCGATTTATCGCACGCGCGCGCCGGCGAGCAGCACCCCGTTACGCGGCGGCGGCGGGTCGGCGTCGTCGCTCGTCGCGAGCAGCAGAGGGGAAATGGAGTGAGGCGCAGCGGCCGCGAGCGAGTGAGCACAGTGACGGCTAGGGTTTTCGCCCGGCGTTTTATGCCGAGACCGGTTGATCCTGTCTGTCCGCTCCGATCTGTCGGCGCGCACGCCAGCCTTGACCTGGGCTGGGCCAGTTGCGCCCCGCGCGGGCACGCGCGTCGGGCCGCTTCGGCGGCCCGCTCGTCGGTCCTCGGGCCCGAGGCCCGACGGCGCACATTTTAAGCTGGGCAGCTGCGCCATAATTCGTGCACCTAAGCGTGGGCTTTTTTTTGCTAGGCTGGCCTGCGCGCGAACTAAGTTGGGCCGCGCGAACTATGGGCTGTCCTCGATCCCATTCATTTAAGCTAAGTAATTAAGAAATAAATTAAGTAATTGATATATTATTTATAAGCTCAGTTTTGCTGCAAATATTATAAGCGACATTTAAGTTTTTCAGTGCAGTAAAATTCCTCATAATTTTTCTAAGTTCTATTTAGCACAATTTTCCAAATACTGTTTTGGGAAATTAATTAAGCTAAATTCTCAAGAATTTTTAGTAGCAATATTTCATTTGCTTTATTAAGCTTCCGCTGTCATTTTGAGAATATGCTCATCCAATATTAAGTCTTCTTAAGAATATGAAGTCTTATTAGCTTTCATGAGCATAATAATTTAAGTTTAAGATTAATTTAGCTATTAAGTTGACCTAAAAATTTGGGAATTTTAATATGTACAAGGGACATATTGCATAAGTTTCATTAAGTCCTCTGTTTTCACAGAATTATGAGTTCTTAGTTATTCAGCTAAATAGCCAAAATTAAGTTTAAGAGTTTATTCTCTGCGATCTGAACATGGTTAAGAATCACTTATTAAGTCATTATTTTTAGTGTCATTTTCGATTATATTATTGATTCAATTAATATCTCGCTCAGAATATTAAGTTTGATCTATTAAGTTTTTGCCAATAATAGAGTTGCTTTCACGCTTTACATAAGTAAGTTTTATGCTGTTTTCATTATAAGTTAAATAAGTTTCGCTTGTTTTCTCCACCGGTGATGCAAGTTGTTACATATTTTGCATGATTGTAATCAGACCACCATAGGGTTATTCTCATGCTATTTAGTGCATCTTATTGTACTAGTTAAGTTTAGGTTTTAAGATTATTGTAATATTCTTTCCATAATCATCCATCATGCCTTAAGATTAATAAGAAATGTATAAGTTTGCATTCATTAAGTGTGCTCTAAGATTAATAATGCTTCTCTTGCATATTTATGCTTAAGCACTATTTATTGGCACATTAAGATATTTACTAAGAATTATTATTTGGTAATATCTTTTCAGCTAAGCCATTTAATGGCATTGATTTCCTTTTATGGAAAAAGAAGGTGCAAGACATTCTCAAGTCTCTGGAGCTTGATTATGTGCTTCATAAGGTCAAGCCATTTCCTCCCACTTCTTGCATTGAGGACTATGCTAAGAAGATGTATGAGTATCACTTGAAGTTAGAGAAATGGGAAAATGACAATAAGCTTGCCAAAGGAATCATCAAGCGTTCGATCTCAGAAGGCATAAGGGGAGAATTTGATGATAATGAGGACACGACTGCTAGTGAACTCTTCTATTTGATTGAGCTAAGTCATAAGAGAGTATGCACAAGTTTCCTCATCAAAAGACTAACAACCTCGCGTTATGATGGATGCAGTGGATACGCATGGCATGTACGCCGCATGTGGGATATAGCTTATGAGCTTAAGTCCTTTGGAATGGTTCTCTCCGATTCATATATAGCACATTGCATTGATACATCTCTCAGATATCCATGAATCGGGGGAGTGATTATTAGAATTAGTCTATGGAAATAAGTTAAAGTTCATTGTCAGAAACTTTATTTATAATTAGTTAGTACATTCCATATTCAGCTTGATGGTTTTCAATGTACTTTAGTGAAATCTTTTGGTTCAATATATCATTGTTTATGGGTATATTTCTCTTTAAGTTGTGAAATTATCTCTTATATCCTCAATTTTAAGTTATTATCTTAATTGCTTTCTACAAGCAAATTTTCATAATATTAATGATGAGTTTCTTACATATGTGAGAGTTAGATGAGATAAGTTAAGTGATGAGACCTTGTCGAATATGTGGCACACTCACGTTTATACTACAAATTCGGGGGGGGAGAATGGCATGTCTCATCAATTTTTAAAGATACTCCAGATAATAATATCAATTAAGAATTGCTCTTGTCAATTAAGAATTAATGTTAATAAATTCTCTCCATGACATTTTGTCGTCCATAAGATTTAAGAACAAAATTAAGCATAAGATTTTAAGCATAATATGAGTATAAGTTTTAAGTATGATATACTCGCTATATCTTCGCTATATCTTATTGCTTAAATTAAAGATAAGTTCAAGAGCAACTTTTCTCATGCAAGGCGTGATTATTAAAACTACCATTGTGATGGGAGTCTAAATACTCCATAAAGACCAATTGTCACACTAAGTGTGGTTTTATCATATATTCTGGCCACCACTGTTGTGGGTTGGTGCAATGTAATCAGAGACGATTGAAGTATGATTGTGTTCATGATACTGGCCATCGCTGTTTTGTGGACATCTAATCATAGCTTTGCTGCTCTAGTTCATTATCTAGCCACCGTCGGTGTGGGCTAGTGGTGGCAAAGCAAGCTGATCAATAGTATAATAAATGTCGTGCCAAAATAAGTTAAAGAGCTATCATTGTAAATTTATTTTAGATAAGTTCATGGGCCGACACATTTACTATTCTGATTATTCGGAATTCAATGAAAGCTCATATGGAAGAAAATGAGGGAGAAGAAACCTTATTGAGATATATGATAAGTTTCTCTATATCGATGATTTAAGATGAGATGTATATACATACATACATATATGATTTTCTCATATATATATATATATATATATATATATATATATATATATATATATATATATATATATATATATATATATATATATATATATATATATATATATAACCCTGCGCTATTTGGTACCCAGGGTACTGAATAGTTATTCAGTACCTGGGCCAGACTAGCACTTACCAAGCCAGCCGGAGTTCCCACCAGCACGCACCCGCCTGGCTTAATTCATTGCACGGAGGCATACTAAAGGAAATCCCACTACCTAGCGCGTGCATTAAAACTCCAGCTGTGCATGCATGCGTGCAAAGGCACCCGTCAAACCTTCCATTTACTATTAGTTTATTCCTTTTTGATTCGTTTCTACCAACAATGCACACCGGAAGTTCTGCATGTTGATTGCCTACTCCTGTAGGACCATAAAAAAATCATTTTTGCACAGATTCTTAGGGTGCTGTTACACGTACAACTTTGCTTTCCTTTCTTTACCACTATGTACTCCATAAACCAAGGTTGTAAATAATATTCGTCATAATCATAAACACTTCAAGTGATATATCATCTAGTGCCAGGTGATATTTAAATGGAAAAAGACCAATTCACTAGAACCATAAAAATCTTCAAGATTTTATTTTCAAGTATTTGACCAGTTCTTATGCTTTCATGAAGAAAACAAGATCCATGACGAATATTTTGTTCGAAAAGAATTTTTACTATCGAGACAACAGTTATTATTTTTCAAAACCAACTATTTATGATCTGTTTCGAATGCACATACACATCACGTATTCTTCCCACAAATTACCTGTTTTATGAACTATTTTTAAAACCATCTATTGACGGTAATGAGTCTAAATAACATCTATTCGGAGAATACAAATATTGGCATGAGTAAGAAAGGTTAGTTGCTTTACAACATAAATACTAGTAGGCCTGTAAATAATAAATTTCATGATTTGTAGTAGAGACATTCTTCAAGAGCTCTGAACATATCCAGGTCATAAAGAGTTGCAAGGTTGGATGTCTATGCCATCACGTTACTCAACATCCTTGACTGACCTAGCCTCTCATATTACATAAAAATGCATCGTCGTTTTCTAAGTTTGAGACGAGACACAAGAAACCTAACCATATTTCATTGCTCCAAGGTGACACGCATTTTATGTGCATGTTTTTATTTATGATCTAACGTGAAATCATAAGGGTTAGCCTGGTTGGTGCATAAAGACTAGTATTGTGAAATCATCAAGCTCAGGATGCGTAAGTAGTCTAAATGTTCAGTTTTTTTTTTAGTAACATTAGTGATTTGTGATCATAAATATCTCTTGTGTGAATTATAGAAACTCCGGTTCAAAGTATAATTCTTAAAATGTTTAACTGAGGAAGACTACTATGGTTTATTAGCAAGGTTTGGCCATAGAAACTAGTGATTTTAGTGTAAAGTTCAGTGCCGTGAGAAAACATGAAAAATAAATTAGCCTGGCCAATGAATAAAAACCAATGTTGTTAAGTCATATATTTCTAATTCTACATTTTTTTAGCTATTAAAGTAACACCTAATTTTATAAGTTTTATAGTTACAACACTTGAGAGTAAATTCTTTTGATATGCAACATAACAATTTTATGGTCATGGGTTGATGGCCCATAAAAACATTTTCATGTAACTGTAAAATAGTGCTAGTTTTTGCAGTAACAAACATTTTCATCATGTGTGTGTGTCTTCAAGTACAAGTAGTACAAAAACAAGTCAAGAGCATGAATATCAACATGTCAAGTCATAAAGATTACATGGCCGGAGTATAAAAAATAGTGATTTGAGTCACACACATATATGGAGGCATATAAAGTTTTTATGCGAAATCCAAACTTTAAGAGGTGAAAAGTTGTAAAAACATCAACTAGTAATATAAATTTTAGCTTGTCAAAATCATAAAAAGTTCATGTTTGCTGTATAAAGTCATAAAAATATGTTGGGTTGGGTCATAAAAACTAGTGACGTGAAATCATAAGTTTCAAAACACTAAGTTGTAAAGCTTTTTTGTCTGGGACATAAAATTGGTGTTTAAAATTTTATAAGTTTTATAGTTACAACACTTGAGAGTAAAAAATTTTCATATGCAACATAACAATTTTATGGTCATGGGTTGATGGGCCATAAAAACATTTGCATCATGTGTGTGTGTCTTCAAGTACAAGTAGTACAAAAACAAGACAAGAGCATAAATATCAACATGTCAAGTCATAAAGATTACATGGCCGGAGTATAAAAAATAGTGATTTGAGTCACACACATATATGGAGGCATATAAAGTTTTTATGCGAAATCCAAACTTTAAGAGGTGAAAAGTTGTAAAAACATCACCTAGTAATATAAATTTTAACTTGTCAAAATCATAAAAAGTACATGTTTGCTGTATAAAGTCATAAAAATATGTTGGGTTGGGTGATAAAAACTAGTGACGTGAAATCATAAATTTCAAAACGTCTAAGTTGTAAAGCTCTTTTGTCTAGGACATAAAAATTGGTGTTTAAAATTTTATAAGTTTTATAGTTACAACACTTGAGAGTAAAATTTTTTCATATGCAACAAAACAATTTTATGGTCATGGGTTGATGGGCCCATAATTTTTTTTTCATGTAACTGTAAAATAGTGCTAGTTTTTATAGTAACAAACATTTTCATCATGTGTGTGTCTTCAAGTACAAGTAGTACAAAAACAAGTCAAGAGCATAAATATCAACATGTCAAGTCGTAAAGATTACATGGCTGGAGTATAGAAAAATAGTGATTTGTGACACACATATATGGAGGCATATAAAGTTTTTATGCGAAATCCAAATTTAAGAGGTGAAAAGTTGTAAAAACATCAACTAGTAATATAAATTTAGCTTGTCAAAATCATAAAAAGTTCATGTTTGCTGTATAAAGTCACAAAAATATTTTGGGTTGGGTCTTAAAAACTAGTGACGTGAAATCATAAATTTCAAAACGTCTAAGTTGTAAAACCTTTTTGGCTGGGACATAAAAATCGGTGTTTCAAATTTTTTTAATTTCAGACTATGCAAGCTGTAAATCTTTTTTCGGGAGGGTGCAAAACTGTTGATTCGAAATCATAAACATTTTTGTGTCATTTTTACATCCCAATGAAGATCCATCGTTGGTACTCTTGTTCTTAAATATTATTCATACTATCAGAGTTTTTATTTATAGTTAAAACATAAGCATTTTATAGCTTGAGATGCAGTGGCATAACGCTCAGGATGTGTAAGACACAAACATTTGCAGCCCAAGGACATAAAAACTAGAGTACTACTTGGATTTTGAAGATGTCGAATCGTAAAAACTTGGTAGCTCATTTTTCATATGTTTGTGAATCATAAAGACTTGCAGCGCTGAAGTATAAAACTTGCAGTGCGTAGGTATAAAAATACCAATACAAATTAATTCCTCTGCCAAGAACCTGGGAAGTCAGTATATTGGCTCATTCCCGGAAAACTCACACATGGAGGATACAAATCGTAAAAACATTGATTTATGCCGATCCGTCACCCACAGCTTCTTGTCAACGATCAATATACAAGTGGTGAATTAGTTTCTTCAACGATCAATATACACCTGCTTAATTTCTCCCGATAGCTAAGACAACACATCTTAAACGAATAACACTCAGAACCTCCTACTCACAGAGTCCATAGATTAGTTGAATCTTAATTCCTAATGACAAATTCTCCAGCAACAACTGTGCCATGAAACGTACAATCCAGAATGAGCTCGTCACTGGTCCAGATAACAAACTGCTACGACACCCAGATCTCCATTAAATTAAACGGGTTGCCTGCCCCACTTTTTTATGCACCTGAAGAGTCAAAACAAGGAGAGCATGAACAGGGATGCGGGGAAAGAAAAACACGCAAACCCGAACAAAGAACCCCGTGCTTACCGTTAGGAAGCAGATCCTCGGGGCAGCAACTATTGCGCCCGTCAGCAAGTCGCGGCCGAAGATGTTGATGGTTCCCCTCGTCGAAGATGTTGCTTAATTCTCTGGCATCGATGTATAACTGGATCTCACCGGATCAAATGCAGGGCGCGCGGCCGTGCTCGCCGGTCTTGGACACAAGGAGAAAGCCAAGGACAGGATCACGTCTGCCCTCCTCGGTTCGCCACCAGCCCGCACCAAAAAGAGACTCTCGTCAGATCACCAGAAGACGGCGACATCGCCAAGGCCGCCGTCTGAGATGATGACGCCGACTGCGATTAAGATAATCATTCGACAAAAGCAAGTGAATTGGCAAAAAAAAAAAAAAAATAGATACGTACCTTGCCAACATGCATGAATTCTCTGGCCTGCGCATGGTTCATCCTGTGTTGCAATATGGCTCGCCGCTGTACTTGATGATGCGGATGCTGTTGTTGACGAGGATGCGCCAAGCTGCCTCCTTCCGAGAGAGAGAGAGAGAGAGAGATATGAAAAAAATGGAATGAAGGAACATGGCAGCCAAATCTTGACAAATACTAAAACCACAACATTTATTTCCATGTACACGAGGAAACAAGGAAACACAAATAGTAGAAAGAAACATGTACGCGCATGCTTCTCTCTCCTTAATTAATCCAAAAATTAAGGAGCGTTAATTAGGTAACAAAATCTATGCATGCATGGTCTTGGTTGGTTTGTACGTGCATGGGTGGGCTTGGTGGTTCGTCAGGTTGGGTCTATTCAGTACCCAGGGTATAGTATAGAGGTTCTATATATATATATATATATATATATATATATATATATATATATAGGAAAAATCCATTCTACTCCCGGGTGTAGTTACTCCCACATTCAAAAAACCACCATGGGTATGTGTACATACCTATTTATCATTTTGAGTATGTACACATACCCAAAATAAGATTTTTCAAAGTGATAGCTATGAAAAATTTTGAGTGCAACTCATATTTTTTTGCACCTTGTTATATATTGCATTTCCTGTATAGAGAAAGGAGTATGTTCATATACTTGATGTATACTCATATAAAAAAAAGAGTATGTCTAGATACCACTTTTAAAAATCAAGTATGTGTACATACTTTTTTTAGAAACCTCAAGTATGAACAAATACCTTCTAGATTAAGAGATACAAATGTGAGAGTAACTACACCCAGGAGTAGGAAAGAGGCTTCCTATATATATATATATATATATATATCGTGCCATAAATATTCCTTCATTATTTTTTTAACTCTGTTTAGGATGTACATTAGTTGTACTACAATAACAGAGATATGTAATGCTTATTAATAAGTTTTGGGCACAAAAGTAAAAGTCTCAGTTATTCTTAAGATTATTTAAAAGAGGTCATAAAAGGGTCTATGAATTTTGAACATAAGTATAGTTCATCTCATAGCAATTTTCTAATGGTATCAAGGCAACAGACTGTAATGGGTCTGCATTTTATTGAAGAAGTGATTCTAAAGGAAACTAAGATATTAAGTTTCTAACTCACTATAAATTTGTACGTATCATGGGCAATCGTGATTTGTTTTATAAGGATAAGGTAGATTAATTAAGATCCTAATACTCTAAGGTGATTATTTTCTCCGTAAGTTGAAAGAAATAAGTATGCATTCTAACATAGGAGAAATGTTTTCATCATATCGTAAGATACATCTAGTGATGCTTTCCTAAGTTCTGGGGGAGTATGACACTTTGATAGGACCAAAGTAAGTATTGGGATTGTCACTCAAGCACAAAAGTTGAGTGAGGCTCTGAAGTGACATTATGTGAATGCAAATATAATTATGCCTGTAAGTTTTGCGTGACATAGCAAATTTTATCATAAGATTAAGAATAAGATAAATAGGAAGACGTTCCTAAAGCTTCAGAGAGAAGCTATGTGCTAAGCCAAATAAGAAATTGACTTAGCATGACAAGCCGGAATGCTTGACAAAATTTTATTAGTCTTAGTCCAGGGAGGTCCACTGGAAAAGGGTGTTTAAAGTTTAAGGCACTATATAACATGCTTTTATTAATTAAGTATTACTCATATAAGGTTTTGTGAGGGTGTACGGATGTAAATGTGCACAATTAAGTTTTATGTCCTTCAGTCTTACAGATATGAGCGATTCTGCAGAAAGCTCTAAAATAAGATTAGCATTATTTATGTTGATTTTGTATGGCATGTCTCAGACAGGCATATGAAATATATTCCGGTACTATTAAGTCTACATTGATAGTACTCAATGTTACTGTATTTGATTACAGAATTCCTTCAAGTAATGACATATAGTTGATAGTGTCAAGCCCATTGATAACTATATTGTTATGTTATGAAAGAAGGGTCACAGGATCAAGTCATTTTAATGCTTTAAGTAAATAGCTAGCAACATGACTAATTTAGGGTGTTTTCGCCTATCCTATTTCGCGAAATTAGTATGGATTTGGTGATTAAACCTAAAATACGATTCTGGATGAGGCCAACTAAATAAACTCCCAAATAAGATGAATAAGTGTTCTATCGAGATACTGTAGCAGACTTTGGTTAATTATGTCCCGGTACACCTGTATTGCTTCCGGTGACTGATTCGTCAGGTTTTGTTATGGTATTGAGTGTAAACATAATGTGAACATAAGGCTAAGTTTAAGATTAAAATTGTTCAATTAAGTGGGAGATTATTGATCTATGTATGTCCACCTGCACGTAATCGATAATATGAATATTATAAAGAATTAGCCATTGACCTTCGGTCAAGGGGGAGAATGTTGGAATTATTGACCTCGGTCAAGTGGCCCAAAAGGCCCAATCCGAATCCAACTAAAAGCCCCTATTAGTTGCCTTGATCGGGAGGCAGAAATCAGCCCATCTAAGGGCCCAGCCCCGAACCTACAGCCTATATAACTAAGGGAAACACTCCATTTACCCTAATCGCGTGTTATTCACGAGTTCAGCCGCCAAGGGTTATTCCTAACCCTAATCTACCTATCACTAAGAGGCTGGAAGGTTTGGAAGCTGGTGTCCCTGATTCTACATCGACTTGCCGCTGTTCTTCAACATCTACACCTCTACAGCCTCATCTACCTCTTGCTGAAGAGGAAATCATGACGGGTAAGTCAATTCAGTGTTTAATTAGTTAATTGCTAGATGTGATCTACTTCTGACTAGTGATCCTGCTAAGTTAGTGATCAATTTGTTCTAACATTTTTCACTGCGGGGCACCATATACATTCACGATGGCCCAGTTTTTATTATTCAACCTATCAGTGACATTTGCTTGTAGCACATATTTTCCATATTTGATCCTTTTGACATCAAAAGTATCTTTGCATATGCCTGTTAACAGGCCACCAGCCCTACCTCTGGAAGACACCCAATACCAATTATATTTATCTCCAGGATCAAATTTTCTTAAGAAAGGATCAGAATATTCTTTCTTAATGGTTTCTTGAAAACAAAGAAAAACGGGATGATGATCAGATATGAAGTCTTTGAGGTAAGTAGACGTTCCTTTTTTTTCCTACCCCTTTGCAATTCCAAAAGGTACCTATCATTTAATCTTTTAGATTTTGTCTCCCTCTCAACCTAGCCTCCCTCACAGGCACTGGCGGAGCTTCAGTCAAAACCCAAAGGGGCGGCCTTAGTTAATTAGCCTAGAAAATGATAAATACTACCACAATTACTGTTTATTTAGTGGACTTTGAGCTATGGCAGGGGGGGCCATGGCCACCCTTAGCCACAAGGAAGCTCCGCCACTGCTCACAGGTCTGTGATGGGCCACAATTAGGTTGATTAGACTCTGACATCAGAGGTCTGTTCGAATGCTTTTGCAACTTAACTTTCTGTTATGTACAGGCCTTTGGGCCTTGGCAGTGTAGCGGCCCAAGGTACTGTAGCGGCGCAGTTATTGTAGTGCCGCCCTTACTTAGCCCTCAAGTTAGGTTAATTAGAGATGAGATCAGTTGGTTAGGATTAGGGCCGGCTCTCCTATCTCTATATAAAGAGAGGCACGACAGTCATTTGTAATCAATGAAGCAATTAATCAATGAAGAACAATTCTCCCAATCTCCCAATATCTCTCAAGCTCTAGGAAAAGCATAAGGCCTAACTATCCATCCCATACCATTACATTTTCACAGCAGAGTTTCTATTCTTTTTCTTTCTTGACCTGACAGGAGTGAAATCCTCCATGTCAGAATCCTCTTCTTCCTCCATCCATTCCAACATTTTTACAGAGTTTGGATCCTCATCAACATTATTCACATCACAAGGTATATCAGGTATTTCAACAGATTTAGAAGCTAAAGCACATCTAGCATCTTCTACATTTCTAATGAAATCAATAGCTTCAAAGTCATCAGAGGATAAATGAGTGCCCATACTGGTAGCAATACTAATTATATTATCATCAGAGAGAATAGCAAAAGAGTTATCATTAGCAGGGGGTTTAGGATGGTGGGGGGAAGGAGTACCCTCAAGGTTGCGCTTCTTGGCTCTTTTCCTTGCCATCTCATCGATCTTCATGCCATCTTGGATTCTTGTTGACCTTCTGGTTGGTTCAGCACATTTGGCTTCCTTTTGTTTGCCTGTCTTTACTTGTTCCATTCTGCATACTTTATCTACACTAGGGTTGATCACAAACGAGCTGTTATCTTTTTCTTCCTCCTGGATACCTTCATTCTCTTTGATTTCAACAGCCTTGCCCAACACAGCCTGAATCACATCTATGACCACCTTGCTCTGAAGATTGTTAACTCCTGGAACCTCAATGTCTTGATCTTCGGTGATTGATTGCTTATCTGTATCAGATGACATCACCTGTTGCTGATCCTCTTGAAGAAAGTCCTTTTCACCAACTGGTTCAGGTATTGATGGGAAAGGACATCTCACCATATTTATGTCCCCTTTCCTTTTGATGAGCCAGGGATTTGACTGTCTTTAGTCACCTCAGTTATACCTTCCAACTGATCTTCTTCATCATAAGATTCATCCAGATTGTTAAGAGCATCAATTCTTTCATGGTTTGTCTCTTCAGAATTCTGGTTGGAGAAGGATCCAAATGTGGTATTGCCGGTTTTAATGGCATCTCCCATCATTTTGTTGCCTCCTGAGCTTGAAGAGCCACTAGGAGCCTTGCTCGTGTTGAATTTTGGAGGAGCAGACATCAATATGAGAGAAGAAGCCTGTTTCAAGTACTTCTTGTCACCACTGATGATGATGATGGTAGGATTATCTGTGTTATCATGTGCTGAAGTCCTTTGTTTCTTGGGAGTCCTCTCACCAGAAGTTCCTTCAGCATCTTTTGTAGCTACCTTTGTAGCAGTTTTGGTCATCGGGGGTTCTCCTCCCTAGGCACTTCCCTTTCAAACAGAAAGTCGTAGAAATAATCTTCCAATTGTCCTTCTGCAATAGCAAGAACTTTTGTTACATCTCTGCAACCAATTTTGATTCTAACATATTCCTTGAACATACTAGATTCATCAATCTGCAAAGTCTTGCCCACTAGTGATCCCACATATGCCAGCACTAGTTCAGATCTGTTCTCATATGGAATACGTCTAACTCTAAACCATGCCTTCTGTAGGCATCCTTTTGCACCCATTGCCAGATCCCATTGTTTGATGCTTATGCTAGCATTTACAGACTTCATGCGCATGCTTGGAAAATGTGACCATTCTTCGATCTTCTTTTGGTTTGGGAATCTCATACTGAACTGATTATCAGACCACTGCTTAACATGACATCTCCGTCCCACAGAAAAGATAGTTTGCATTTCTTCAATCTGTTTAGTAGTAGCAGATCCTTCAGTGACTGATATCAGTGCAGTAGAGGATCTCTCCTTCAAAGCAACCAGATTAGGTACATTCTCTATAGCAAAGAAACCTTGACCTTCAGATTGCGCTCCACAAAGAGGAGCAATGTAGTCCCATGGTTTTTTGCCAGGGCAAAGTTTAACCCCTGATTGCCATTACCACAAACTCTGTTCTGGACCTGTTGATTCTGTTTAACCCCATGAGTGGCATTGCAATTGGTTGACATAAAAAAACAGGGCGCAGTGGTAACAGCAATAACACATACAATGGTTCCCTTAACATCACTCTTCCCCTTCTTGTTCTTGGTAGTGGCAACATCAAACATATCATCCTCCAATTCATGTTTGGTATCTTCCTTTTTGCCCTTCTTTTTCGTGCTGCCAACTTCTTCCATTGCAGACCCACTCTTCTTGCCCTTCTCACTGTCCTTGTCGGACTTTGCCTCCTTTTCCAATGCATTTTCGCCCTTCTTGACAACCTTCTGCCCCTTGTCATTAGGAACCTTCCTCTTCTTCTTCTCAGGCTCCTCCTGAACATCTTCCTGCATCACAACAACCTCGGTATGCTTCTTCTTATTCCACTTCCTCTTGCCACTCTCCTCCTTGGCAGCAACTTCTCCCTCCAATTGTGGGATCGACGGCACCTCAATCTTCATGCCCAACTCTGGCAAAGCCTGGTAAATTGGCAGGGCAACGGAGTCCACAGCCTTGAGATGCAATGCCTCACGTTCGCCCACTTCTTTGGCACCTTCTCTACGGCTTCCTCCACCGCCGCAATCACATTCTCCACGATCTCCTCTTCCTCCATGTCCAGCCTCCCCACCTTGATCCCGGAGCAGGTTCCTGTCCGCAGGTACAGAAACGATGAGCCCAGCACCTTGCGGACCTGCTCCGGCCACCTGACGCGAGTGAAGTCGACTCCGATCGGAGCCTTCTTGGTGGAGTAGAACGCCTTGCCGAGGACGCTCGGCAGCAGCGGGAGGATACCGCGGTCGGCGATGAACAAGTCGTGGGACCCCGCGAGGCGGCGGCGCGACTCATACGGGCGGTAGTCGGTGCAGAGTGTGGAGAGTGGGATGATCTCGGAGACAGGGAGGCCCAGCGTCTTGGCGGCGTCGAGGAGGTCGGATGCCGGAGGGGACCGCGACTTGGGGCGGTCGTCGGAGATGACGCAGACGGAGGAGCCGGAGTGCGCTATCACGGCATGCGGCAGCGGGAGCAGGCGCGGCCTGGTGGTGGGCGAGGCCGGGACGTGGCGGAGCGAGAGCTGGAGGAGCACGAGGTCGTCACGTTTGTCGGCGAGGAGGTTCGGGGGCGCGGTGTCGGCGCGCTTCTTCATCCACTTGGTCAGGGAGCCGACGGCGGAGTCCACCGTTGCTCGGGGAACCGGATGCGGCTGCTGCGGCGGTGACGACATGGCGGCGGCGCGAGAGGAGAGCAGAAGGGTTTACAGTTGATGCTCGTGTGGAAGGAGATGACGAAGAGGACGATGATGCGAGAGGCACTCGCCGCGCTTCTGGGTCCAGTGCCGTGCGGATGCTTTTGGGCCGAGAACGGCCCATCATGTTAGGGCCGAAGCCACAAACGATAATCTTTTTTTTTCCTCAAAAAAAACAAACGATAATCTTTTTTTAGTATTTTATCTATGGCAGCGTATCCTATGAGAATCAGGTTCGTGTAAGAGCTATGAGAACTTCAATCTGGGTCACATAATTTTGATCCAATGGGGCGCATGAATTCAGCTGAGAGGGGGGATTTGTAAAATCACCGCCCATTTAATCATACTTTTGCAAATTCTTTGCAAATCCCCCCTCCCATCTCTTCCTATGCGCCCCCCTTAGATCAAGATCATGTGGCACAGATTAAAGTTCTCATAGTTCTCCCACGAACCTGGTTCTCATAGATTACGTTGCCTTTATCTATAACGAAAGTATACAACATTTGTCCTCCAAAAGCATATATACAAATATAATGATTGCTCCGATGGAGCGTCATATTGGACTTCTCATGCCTCGTGCCACTCGTAATAACCTTTGCCAAGCTTGTACAGGATGAGCCTAGCAGCAGGGTTGGCCATGGAAGAAACGGTAGTCTAAACGCGCTACGGTAACAACAGTTCGACTCGAAACCACGAGGGAAATGCAGTTTTAAAATACTTTCTGAAATTGTTCTGGGAAAATACAGCTGAACCGTTCTGAAATTGTGCTGTACAGATTTACCAAATACGCTTTCTCATTTCGCATATGGGCTGCAGAGTATACATTGCTCGCTTACACCTGACAGTTCTACTCGACATCACTACAGCAGTTAGCAAAACGATTCACTCTGCTTCCAGCGACTTTCGAATAAGCTTCTCGGTGAGCTCCCTTGGAAGTCCTCGAACGCTATCCGCCGTACCGACCTGGGTAACAAGAGATGAGAAATTGAGAACAAAAGGCTTATTTTGCTGTAGTTCTTCAGGTGCAAATTAAGCAAATACAAACTGGTGAATAGTATCTTTTATGTCAAATTGCCAGGAATTACTCACTAATTCTTTGATGAAAGGCAGTACTGACGGATCTGTCAGCCTAAGCCCGCCGGCTACGCAGGTCATATAGCCTTCGTTGACCTAAACCAATTATAATGACATTTCATATACGCTTTTCTTCTACTCTCATAATTTCTATAATGATTGCAATACTAGAAGCAAAACAATATATACTGTTTGCAGGATATCAGGTATTACCACTTTGTTGATGAACTCATCCGGTATGTGCTGAAACTTGATCTGCATAAAGCAGCATAGAACAAACACCATTTTGATTTGTCAATTCAAGTAGAGAAAATGGGATGACCTTAATATTTCAACTTCAAATGTATCATGATCTCTGATTAACGACCTCAGGTATGTCCCATCCTCCTTTTGTAGCCCCCGTACTCAGGTTGATCACAAGAATATAATTCACCGCAAATGCTCGATCACCCGAATAACCTGTCAACAACGTGAAAAGCAGAAGAAGATCCATGATGACACTACTTTCCCTGAAGAGAGCAATTCCTTTTCAGACATAGCACAGCTGACATTTGCAAGGAGGGAGAACTTTGCACCCCGAATAAACTCTCTGGCTTCTTCTACGCTCCTTGGCCTCTCCCTTATCACCCCTTTGCTCACCATAACCTTTACCGAAGAGCAGATTGATTAAATGGTTACAGGCCTACAGGGGTAAATCCACATAAACCCAAAACTGAATCCATCAAAGCATGAACCTGAAGATCCATACCTGATCAGAAGTGATCAGAAGGGTGGTTTCATCTCTGTTTGGTGCACAATCGCCATGAAGCTTCTGCTTGATCGCCTGGGCCTACAGTTCAAGAAACACGACAGCTAGTGTCACTGCACGCTGAACACCAGGAACAACTGCATCGCAGTCCATAGCAACAACAAGCTTCTAGTGCTTATACCTTAGCTTCAGCCAAGGCCTTAACAAGCTCCTCTGGTTTATCCCTTCTTATGGCCTTCTCATCGATGTCAGCACTCTGACATTAGAGGGACCGGACATGAGCAGCGGGAAAATAGCAAGGCATTTAGAGGAAAATTTTGATATCACCCTCTTACCATGACAGTGAACTCATATCCCATGTCGGCCAGGATCTCACAGCGCGCTGGGGATGATGATCCAAGTATGACCTTCAACAGATGCAGGACACAAGAAGCTCAGAGGAGGACCTGACGCAGGACCTGACCCTGTAGACTGGTGCAAGTGCCAAGAGAGATAGCAGACTCATGGACGACTCGTAACGGCTGAGAAGAGAGATAACGTACCTTGAATGAAGGTAAGGAGTTGTTGCAGATCGAAGCCATACTTGCTTCTTGCATGACCGAGGGATGGAAGCTTTTGGGCTGGGGGTTAACTGGTTAAGAGGCTATTAAATGGTGGTGTCGCTTCCTTGATTGCCACGGTAAGTACTAAGGGCCTCTTTGCTAGGGCTGTGGCTGTGGTTTCTCTGTAAAAACGACTATGCCGGCTTTGTCTACTGTTGTGTCTAAAATGTTTGGCAAAACTGATTTGTTTGCAGCTTCTTCATATTTTTAGGGACAAATATGGAAAGATGAAGGCACCATAGAGAAAAAAGCCGGTGAAGTTATCATTTTATGGCTTCATATTTCACCTTATTTTTTGATACGGCTTCCTCTTTTTTTTAAGAAGAAACATCTAAAGAAACACCCTCTTTAATTAGAAAACAAGTGAAGCCGTTAGAGAAGCCGATCGAGAAACCCTATCAAAGAGACCCTAAATTATACTAGCACGTAGCACCTTGAAGGAAGGTAAAGAGGTGTTGCAGATAGAAGCCATAATTGGTTCTGGCATGACTGAGGGGTTAACTGGTGATGTTGCTTCTTTAATTACAAAGGCATGTAGCGATTGCCGGTATTATAATATTACAAAAGTATAAGAAGATAAGATTAGGAGCAGATCCACGTCATGAACTCTACTCTAGTGGGCTCCTTTTGACCCTTGAACGATCCACGTGGCAATCTCAGTGGCAGCAGGACATCCTAGAAGTTTCTCTCAGAAAATGACTACATAAATGGTCAATAACTCATTGTCAGTTGTCACCCTAGAACTAATCTACTATGCACTAGTGGATGGACAACGGGATTTGGAAAAGGTGTAAACCAAGCGTGATTTTCTGTACAAGAGAATAGCATATGGAATAGTTAGAGCATCTCCAACAGCCTTTTTAAATATAACTTTTTAAATCATCATTTAGAGAGTCATTTGTTTAAAAATCGTTCTCTATATATTTTTACTCTCCAACAACTTCTTTATATTTTGTGCGCAGTCTAGAGAGCCATCCTCACTCTCTATATTTGACTAGCTAGAAATCCGGAATAGAGAATATCTATATTTAAATATCTAATTGAAGAGACTGTTAGAAGATGTTTCTTTAACAAAATATCTATTCCTGTAAATTAAAAAAGATATAGAGAATCTCTTAAAGATGCTCTTAGAACAACTCTAAGAGACTCTGTATTCTACATCAAATGGCTAAAAAAATAGAAAAACTGAAAAAATACGCATCCAAGAGACCGGCGATCCGGGTTGCCTCGCAATCTCCCTGGCTATCTCACGCCCCTTGCTGGCCAAAGATGACCAGCCCTCTCGCTGGTCATCCCATCATCCCGCGCTCCTGGCCCCACCATCCCGCGCTCCCCGGCCCTCCGCCCTCGCCCGCTCCCCGGCCTTGCTCGGCAAAGCTGGAAAAAAAGGCCCGGCGCAAGACAGAGGTTGCCAAGGCAGGGAAGGCGGCCGCCTGCACCCACCGCCCCGGAGGGCGACGCGGTTTTCGCATTTGAAACCTCACCGGCTCCAGCGAGCGGCACGTCTGGCCCTCAGCCTGCAGCGGCTTCGGCGAGCGCGGCGCGTCCGCCTCACATCCTGCACCAGCATCGGCGGGCAAGGCGTCCGGCTCCCAGTGGCACCCGTTCTCACCTTCCATTTCCATCCGGAGCCTTCTTTGATTATTAATCGAATCCCAACTCACATCGCAGACAACCAATTCGATTTGGATGGAAGAGGCTCGAAGATGCAGCAACTCAACTAGAGCATTGACGAACGCTAGTATTGTTGTGAGGATGAGCTCGAATCGTGCGGGGACAAACTTGATTTGGCTCTTGGGCTCCAATCGCTAGCCTGATCCGAGGGAAAAGAATTACCTGAGCAGCTGCACCAGTTGCTGCGTGCTTCAGCTGCCATGGACGTCTTGGGCGCGCTCCGGCCACATGGCTTGCTTGCGGGGCGAGCTCGGAGCGGGGAGCGGCCGCCATGGCTTGCCTGACGCCACGCGTGCCATTTCCATCGTCACGGGCATGAACACAGCTGCTTTTTTTTAGACTATGAACAGCTGCTTGACGAAGGGGAGCAGAGAAAAAGGCAATTTAGTTTTGAAAGAGGCCTTTTGGATATAGAGAGTCAATTTTTGAAGAGGCTGTTGGAGTATATCAAAATCTGGTGAGGGAATCCTAGCCAAATGGATAGCTAAATAGAAATATGGAGAGAGAAATTTGACTAGTCTTTTGGAGTTGCTCTTAGGTCAGTCTCAATGAGGCTTTTCATTTGCATTAAATTCTATGCTATATATGTATTTTTTGCTGACTTGGCAAGGTAATTATTAGAAAAGAGAAGGCAAACTTTCATTTCTTGTGAGAGGTCTTTCATTCTAATGAAAAGAAGATGGCTCTCTTTTCTAAAATTTGTCATGGAAACAATGAAATGAAAGTTGTCATTGAGAGTTGCCTTTGTCCTGACGATGGCACAACAGTCGCAGGGAAACACAAACGCTAAGGAGATACAGATATATAGACTACTGGCTTAACAGGCGGTCAACACATGGATCAAATTTCAGTACCATACTTAGGCGAGTTTCCTGATAGCAGGCTCTAAAACTGACTCCAACAGGCAAGGCAAATGAATAGGCAAACTCATTTTTAGCTATCCAACATGAACTGTAGATGCTCCAACAGAAGAGGCAAAGTGAGAGGCATTTATGCATCGGAGGTGAGAGACGATGTAAAAGTGGCTTCCCTCTCTCCTCCGAGGCATTCGCGCGCGGCGTGTGGGGACCAGCGAGAGGAACGGGCGAGCGGCGGCGCTGCGGAGGAGGCCCGGCGGGAGTCGAGCGCAGCGGAGGAGAGCCGGCGGGAGTTGAGCGCAATGGAGGAGGCGAGGCCCTTGGGGGACGCCGGTGGCGCCACGGTGTCGTCGTCGAGGCCCCGCGGCGCCAATTGCTCCGACACTACCTCCTATGCCACTCGAGATGGGTGGCGCGCGGAGTCGGCGCGCGGATGTGGGCGGAGCGCAACGAGGAGGTGAACGGCGCGTGGCGAGGGTGGGATTGGAGAGGATGGAGGGCGGGATTGGAGTGTGGATGAAGTTCTTCGGCGGGTTGGCCGGCTTCTTCTTCTTGGTGAGACTGTGTGGCCGGCGGCTCGACCGGGACGAGAGCGAGCAAGGTGGAGGGGTCGTCGACGTCCATAGCTGCTGCTGGAGGAGCCCGCGACTGCTTCAAGCTGTCCCCCCCCCCCCCCCCCCCTATAGCTCGCCATGACTTCCTAGCGGTGCTCTCGGTTGTGGACATCTCCATCTCCGTCGATTGGAGCTCGCCGCATCAGGGCCCGGGTCTCCTCCTCCGCACTGCGCTGCTTTCCCCTCTCCCCAACCTCGTCTCCCTCGCGCGCTAGCGCGGCGCGGGTGAGAGGCGCGTCCGCGGCGAGCAGACGAGGAGCACGGCGCGGGCGCGGGCTGCAGCTGCAGCGGCGACGAGCGGGGCGGGGCGCTGAGCTGTGGCCAGGGGTGAGCTGTAGGACGGCGACGCGCGGGGCCAATAGGGCACACGACGGTGGCGGCGCGCGGCGCACAGGACCATGGACGACGAGGGCGCCGTCGGCGTGGCAGGGCCAGCTGCGGCAGCGCGCTGGGACGAGCAGGAATTGGCTTTGCCTTTGCATCTTATCTGTTGGAGAGGTCAACAAAAACTGCTGCTTCTTTTACTGTGCAGTGGAGGCAAATGGACGTTTAGCTCTCCAAAATAGCTATCTATTGTTGGAGTCAGTCTAACGCCACTCGCCGCATGGTGAGGCATAACCTAGAGTACCTAAAACCTGTAATTGTCACAGACTCACACGTACCATAATGACATATCATAGCAACTGGTCATAGCTAAAGGTTACCGAGAAGGGGCCTCTGATTCATCATGGCAGCAAAATAACAGGAACCAGACAAAATACATCTGGAGCTGGAAACTCGTGTATGATGCAGACAGCAAAAGGCCGTTATCTGATCCGACGCAGTACAGAAAGTAGGTCCGCAGTTTGGTTTATCTGACGATAAAATGAGGAATAGTGAGCTCCAGTCTCACAATTAGCAGTAAACATGAACATTGACAAGTATTCACGTTTGAAGGGCAGGACATCAAATTCTTGCAGTGTGTAAACTCTTTTCGAGAGGAAATACCAAATAATAGAAGCATCATGCTTTCAGAGCAAAAGAGGTGATCTCTGAAACATTTCATGTCCCTAAGTTCTGTAAAAGATAGCATCCCTGATATTGACTCAAATGAATAGAAGAGATTCTATCTCCACTAACATCTTTGGTATTTCTATATCAACAGCAAAACCTAATTTCAACAGGCAGATGTTGAACATGTAAAGGAACAAATTTTACATAGAATTTTAATTTGATGACTGGCTTCCGGCTTCAGAAAGAGTGAACTTTAATCCTCTGTTCCAGTCTAAAAGAAGTGCATTCCTTCTTGAGTAGTGCAGGCTTTCATGGCTATTTAAATAAAAGCCATGCAACAATATCAACTCAAAAGAGAGGAAAGATCAGTTCCACACTCTAGTGAATTTTTGAAGCAGAGAATCATATGTGTTTCAGAATACAAACAAAATCTTGTCAGGATTTCTAAACTGAGTCCTTCTACACTACTATTATATAGTACAAGAATAATCAGATGCCCATGCCTCCTCTACTACAGGAAACACTGGAGGAAAGCCGTATTGCTGAATCTCCCTTGCAAGCTTATCTGCTGATGCCTTGATAGGCATTCCAGTACAATGGAAAGTAAAGGGTAGAAGGACATTTGAGCCTCGCAGTCTGGAATATGCAGCACCAAACTCGAGCTTGGACAGCGAGAAGGCATGACCCAGATGTAACAAGCCATTCATGTAAGGGTACGGAAAGTTGCCGAAGAATTTTTCACCAGGGCCAGGATGATTGTTGCCTGGTTCAGCCTCAAAAACCTTGTTTTCCTCCCAACGCTGTTGGGCTGCTGACTGGATCTGCAGCAACAAGTCTCTACATACAAAACTCATGCCTCCATCAGGATTCGATGACATTTTCCTAAACAAGTAATAAGAAAAAAAACAGATGTCAGGGTTCAGATCATTTGATTTGCTTATAGATTAAAAAACTACATGAACTAAGCAGCAAATTTCCCAGAAGATAAAAAAGGCTCTTGCCAACTAATGCAAGAATCTGTGTTGCTATCAATCCTGCAAAATTTCCAGGAAAATACATAAAAATTTGTGTGCACCTACAATCAAAATTATGCTGGACCGATCAACAGGGGGTAATTGCAACTTCAGTAGATAGATAGTGTCGTAGCCCTAGTTTTCAGATATTCCGAAGGTTATTCTAAGACTTTTTCCGAAGGCTTGCTACGCAAGGAATAGTTTATGGGAAGCTTACGATCTCCTTGTTGATACGGAAAAGGAACATTGTAATTAGGAAGGACTCTATAGGCGGTAACTAGCCTATAAATATTCATGTAACTCCTCCAGGGAAAAGGATCCGGCTCCTTGCGAAACCCTAAACGCAAAGGCAACCATATTATACAAGATCGCACTGGACATAGGGTTTTTATCCTTCGGGAGGCCTGAACCAGTATAAATCTCTCTGCATGTTCTTAGATAGATCTCGCTAACCACGTTGCTCCACGATCCAAGTATCTGCCGAACACCCTGTTCAATCGGGTGACGACAGAGGCGCGCCAGGTAGGGGAGCAGCGTCGAGATTCCGCCAAGGCATCAGATGGGATCAGCGAACAACATGAAGTTTCCTGCCGGCGCCGAGTTCCGCTTCGGATCTCTCACGTTCGTCGCCGACGGGAACGGTGATCTTCAACAACTCAACCCGCCAGATGCGCAGGAGGCGCTTCTGGCGGAATTGGTGGCTTTGATCAAGCTCGCCGATGACGATGTCCCAAAAGCTGAAGAGGCGGCGTTGCCTGAAGTTCGTATGCCGTTCGGGTTGCAAAACTCGGCGAGAACGCTTCAGGCAACTGCGACAAGGGTATGGGGCTCTCCTTCGGGAACCCTACCAGAAGTGGAATCCTCCTCGGATCCGCTCTTTGGCTCTGCCCTAGCAGCGCAAGTCGTCCAAGCCATCCAGGAGGGACGCTACTTTCCGGGCTTCAGCATGGGAAGCCCGGATTCACATGATGAGTCCTGGGAAAGCGATGATTGCCCCGAGATTGGGGGTGATTCCGAAGGCGAAGGTGTCAACCCTGCCCGCCAGATCCTGATGGCTGGGCGGGACTCCGAAGCGTCTTCAAGCAGCATACCTACCATCAAATCCATCAGTTCCAGATCGCAAGCTCCGTCGGACGTCATCCCACGCAATCTCGCTCCAGAGTTCGACGCCATCCGGTTGCAAACGACGCTGGAGTCGCTGCACCGGCTGGCCCCTGATGGCACCCCGCTGGCTCCCTTGATCCAGCAAGCTGCTGAGTTGGCAGGTCGCCTTCAGGCTACACCACCTGCGAACAACCAAGTCGTCCAAGCGGCCCCTCTGTCAAACCTTCGGGGCAGACTAGGACAGACTAATGACGAGAGACCAGCTGCTTCCGAACACGGGTCGTCGTCTGTCCGCCGAAGGCAACGAGAATGACAGCTGGCGGCGTCCGATGCTCGCCATGTCCTGAATCGGCAGCGTGCAGCGCCCTCCGTCCATGATCGCTTAGGAGGGCGGCCCTCACAAGCACCAAGGCAACAGTCTGGATCCATGGGTCCACCACGACTAGCGTCCGAGATCGGGCCACCAGCATATCAAGCTCTTGGTTCCTATCTTCGATCGGTGCAATGGCCTGAGAAGTTCAAGCCCAATGCGGTGGAGAAGTACGACGGAAGCACCGATCCCGGAGAGTTCCTTTCCATCTACTCGACGGTGATCGATGCAGCTGGTGGAGATGAAAGGATCAAGTGCTGTTACTTGCCCACTGTCCTGACTGAGGCGGCGCGCACCTGGCTGATGAACCTGCCGCCCTACTACTTTGACTCCTGGGGAGAGTTGATCCATATCTTCAAGGGAAACTTCCTTGCCTCCTACACCCGCCACGGAACAGCGGACCAGCTGAAGAACATAAGGCAGAAGCCAGACGAGTCCCTTCGGGATTACACCAAGCGCTTCTGCCAGATGAGGAACATCATCCCAAAGATCCATGATGCAGAGGTCATCGGAGCCTACAGAGATGGATGTCTAGATGTGAAGACCGTGGAGACCATCGCCGAAAAAGAGCCGACTACGGTCGCTGAGCTCTTCGACATCGCAGAATCCTGCGCTAAAGCGGCGGATGCCCGAGCTCGTCTTAATGAGGGCAAGGGCAAAGGTCAGAAGAAGAAGGCTGGTGATCGTGAAGTCATGGCGGTGGAGCCTCGAGGAAGAGGAGATGGACGCTTTCAGCGGAAGCGGGGACGGGATCATGACCGTCCTGAAGGTGTTGCAAAGTGGTGCCCCATTCACAGGCGCTCTTCACATGACTTGGAAGAGTGTCATGAATACCAGAAGACGGAGCGACAGCGCCTCGCCGAAGGAAAGATCAGATTCCCCGAAGATGATCGGAGGAACCCGAGGAACAATGGTCCACCACGGGCTGAAAGGCAAGATCGTGATGATGAAGAAGAGAGGTACCCCGAGATCAACATGATCTTTGGAGGGAGCTTGGTCTTGGCATCCTGAACACAGTACAAGAAATTCCAGCGAGAGGTGATGTCAGCTGAGCCGTGCACTAGAAAACTGGAGTGGTCAGATACCCCGCTCACCTTTGGTTCTGAGGATCACCCGAAGAGCCTGGTGAGCGGACCAGAGCTGCCGTTCGTCGCCAAGATCATCGTGCATAGGAACAAGATCGCAAAGACCCTGATCGACAACGGAAGTGGGCTGAATCTTTTGATGAAGAAAACTTTCCTGCAGATGGGGTTGCCACTTACCATGCTCACCCCCGTCGAAGGATCGTTTCACGGGATAGTCCTGGGGGTGTCAGCTCGACCCCTCGGAAAGGTCCATCTGGAAGTAACTGTTGGAACCAAGGAGAACGGGAGGTGGGAAGTCCTCACCTTCGAGGTGGCGGATTTCGATTCTGCTTATAATTGCATCTTAGGCAGACCCTTCTTGTTCAAGTTCATGGCGGCCGCACACTTCGCGTATGCCCAGTGTTGACGGTCCTTACGACCCATTTTTACCGTCAACTTTATACACCTTTTGGAACCTATCACCATCACCAAGGGTAGACATAGGGCTTATTTCTAACAAATTCCACTAGTCTTGGTGAAATTATGAGTGCAGGTGCAATTCATATAAAAACAAGGGAAAACATGCACTAAACATGGACTTTGCAATCAACGGATTTTCCCGGAATAAAGATATCTTCCAAGGGCCCAATAACCGAGAGAAACACTCAAGTCTACCCATAGCACTCGGGACCAAGGTCAAGGAACAGAGGGGAGGCCACCTGCCAAAGCCCAGCAAGGGTGGGGCCAGCCACAGGTCGGCCGACCCCCCCTAGCTGGGTCGGCCGACCCCCCCTCAAGCCCAATGAGGCCCACTCTTCTATGGCGGTTCGCAACCGACGTTGCAATGTCGGTTCCCCCTGCAATCAATGATACCACCTCGCGGAACCGACTTAATTCCACCGACCTTGGAGGCTATATAATAAGGGGTACCCTCCTCCTCTAGGAGATCACAAGACAACACACATTGACACCAAGAGGAATCCAATCTCTAGCATTAGACTAGTCTCTATGCTGTAGAGGATTAGAGGGGAGAGTTTGGTAGAGGAGAGGGCTGTCCTCCCTTTGTTAGGACTTAGCCCAATCTTGTATCTTGAGGATATTTGCTAATAATATATTGTTCGTCGTTCGTTCTTCGTTCGTTCGTCGTTCGTTCATCGTTCGTCATTCGTTCATCGCTCGTTCGTCGTTCATCGTAGTAAGTATCAAGGTCCACCTCAATAGAATTATCTTCTTTATTCCTTATGACTTATGATTGTACTAGTATGATAGCCATGTGCTTTCTATGTGGTTGTTATCTAGTCATGATTGGTTGCTTCATGCTTGACATGCCTTTATTCATTCGTTTATGTCCTTACACTCGGTTCATGCATGAAGTGGTGAGACATGTTCGGGCCCATGACTTGTTAATCCGTAGGGTTAGAGTTATGTGCGATATAGATCGTAGCTTGTTAATCCGCAGGGTTAGAGTTACGCATGTCTCACCCATTGACTTGATGATCCGTAGGGTCAGAGTCATGCATGTTCTAGCACTTGATCTGTTGATCCGTAGGGTCAGGATTAGGTGTACTCTTATTCCCGACTTGATGATCCGAAGGGTCAAAGTCCCGTGGGAATCGAGAGTACTGTTTAGCAATGTGAGCATGGTGCTTAGGTTGATAAACAGCTTTGGGTGTTTGGTTGTCTGCTTGAACAAAAGAAGGTCTGGCAGCGAGGACTTAATTGCCTTGCTGTCACGTGACCCTAGGACTGGCATAGGGACTTAATAGCCCTAGTGTCACGTGTCCTGGTAGAGGGTTGCCGGTAGGTGGTGACAGCCCTGCTGTGCTTAATCCTCTTTGTTCTACGGTAGATAGCCTTGATTGCCTGGTAGAAGGAATACCGGTAGGTGGTGACAGCCCTGCTGGTTACCCCCCTTGTTCCAGGTTGACATAGAGCTTAGACTTGTATGTGTTGCATGAGCAGGAATATAAGAAGTACATAAGGATCCATCTCGGCTCTCTTCTTAACTCCGCTTAGCCTAGGCTTAGTTCTAGTGTTAGATTGGATTGCTCTGGTTGTGTTGTCACACTACCCCTACCATACTTTTATCCTTACCCCTGTTTAGACCTTGGTACATTATTAGTTATGTGATTATGAACTTTGCTATCTCGTAAACCACCGCCTTCCCTGTGGAAAATACGATACCCTTGAATACTCACGGGTGAAGTGCTACAACGGTATTCTCCGTGCGCTTGCGGATTTATTTGTGACCGTAAGAAATACCAACACCCAGTTGAAGATTCCTGGCCCACATGGTGTGATCACAGTCCATGCGGATCAGGTCGAAGCAGTGAAGTGCGACCTCAATGCCCTCGTGTTAGCGAGACACTTCAAGGATGATTCCCTGATGGAGGAACCGCAAACCAAGATCCAGAAGGGAGAGGCTTCGCAAACCCTGAAGGACAAGAATGTTCCGCCTCCGGCGCCGCCGAACGGCCTGACCCCCGCGTCAGCTCCGATCTCTAACGGAGCCGCGAAAGAAGGCAATGACGACACCAAAGATAGCAACGTCGACAAGAGGCAAGTCAGACTCAGTGACACGGACCCCACCAAGACGACGAACATTGGTGGGGTCCTCCCCAAGAAATAGGAACTCGCGCTCGTAGCCTTCCTCCGGGAGAATATCGACGTGTTTGCATGGAAACCGTCCGATATGCCCGGGATCCCCAGGGAGGTGACCGAGCACAAATTGGGGATCGATCCGGCTTTCAAACCGGTGAAGCAGAAGCAAAGGAGGTACACTTCGGATAAGCGTGACACCATACATGAGGAGGTGACTAGGCTTCTTCAAGCCGGGTTCATCAGAACGGTCGACTATCCCGAATAGCTAGCAAATCCTGTACTAGTTCCTAAGCCTGATGGCTCGTGGCGCATGTGCGTCGATTACACTAGCATGAATAAAGCTTGTCCAAAAGACGAGTACCCTCTTCCGAGGATAGATCAGATTGGACTCTACTTCAACTAGTGAATTATTGAGTTTTTTGGATGCTTACTCTGTGTATCACCAAATTAGCCTCAATGTTGATGATCAAGAGAAGACGGCGTTCATCACGCCCTTCGGAATCTTTTGTTATGTAACCATGCCCTTCGGGCTGAAGAACGCGGGTTCCACATATCAAAAGTGTGTAAACCTTGTCTTCGAGGAGCAGATTGGCAAGAACGTTGAAGCTTACATCGACGACATCGTCGTCAAGACCAAGAAGAAGGAGAACCTCCTTGATGACTTGAAGCAGACCTTTGATAACCTGCGCAAGTACAAGATGAAGCTGAATCCCAAGAAGTGCGTCTTCAGAGTTACTTCGGGCAAACTCCTGGGATACATGATCTCCGAACGTGGTATTGATGCTAATCCTGTCAAGATGGCGGCGATCGAGAAGCTGAAGCCTCCCCAAACCCGAAGAGAAGTTCAGAAGCTGGCCGGCATGATGACGGCGCTGAACAGATTCATCTCGCGATCGGGAGAACGAGGCATGCCTTTTTACAAGCTGCTGAGAAAGAAGGAAGGATTCGATTGGGACGACCAAGCAGAAAAGGAGTTCCACGAACTGAAGGCCTATCTCAAGCAAATGCCTACCCTGATACCGCCGTAGCCCGAAGAGCCGCTGCTTTTATACGTAGCTGCAACGGATTCCGTGGTCAGTGCTGCACTAACGGTGGAAAGAGAAGTCGACGGCGAAACCAGACAGCACGCGGTATACTTCATCAGCGAGATTCTGAAGGATGCCCAGACAAGATACCCGATGGTGCAGAAGCTCCTTTGCGCCGTCCTGACGACGTCCAGAAAGTTGAAGCACTACTTCCTCGCTCACCCCATCTAAGTGGTGTCGGATCGACCGCTGCAAACCGTCTTGCATAGCAAAGATGCAGTGGGACGGATCGCACAATGGGCTGTGGAGTTGGGGCAATGTGAGATTGAGTTCGTGCCACGAAAGGCCGTGAAGGGTCAAGCCTTGGCAGATTTCATCGCTGAGTGGACCGATGGTGGCGGAGAAGAGCAAGTCGACCCTACTCATTGGGTCATGTACTTTGACGGCTCCTTCACTCTGAAGGGCGCCGGCGCTGGAGTGGTGTTCGTTTCACCAGATGGAAGGGTCAAGAACTATGCGATCCAGTTGCTGTTTCAAGCTACGAATAATGTCGCAGAGTATGAAGGTCTAGTTTCAAGACTGCGCATTGCAACGTCACTAGGAATTGATCGGCTGCTTGTGAAAGGGGATTCACAACTAGTCGCCCGACAAGTACAGAAGGAGTACCAATGCTCGGACCAGAAGATGGCTGATTATCTGGAGGAAGTTCGGAAGCTCGAGAAATAATTCGATGGGTTCGAAGTGCGATACATACCGCGCTTGGATAACCGGGATGCTGATCACTTGGCTTGGATTGCCTCGTCCCGATCCGCAGTTCCCGATGACGTGATTCTAGAGAAGCTCATGAAGCCCTCGGTGTCGAAAACTGCACCAGAGGAGGATGTGATGGTGATCGATTCGGGAGAAGGGAATGTCGAAGACTGGCGAATTCCGATCGGGCAGTTCCTTGAAAACAACCCTATCCCGGATGATGATGCTGCAACGGAGCGTACCGCTCGAAAGACGAAGTTGTACGTGATAACCAGAGAAGGACTCAGGCTGTTGCATGACATACATGGGGGGATCTGTGGTGCCCATACCACACATCGCTCCCTGGTGGGTAAAGCTTTTCGCCGTGGATTCTACTGGAACACGGCGAAGCAAGACGCGATCGACCTGGTGAAGACATGTGCCAATTGCCAGTTCTTCAGCAAGCAGAGCACACGGCACGCCCAGGAATTACATACAATACCCTTGTCTTGGCCCTTTGCCATCTGGGGTATTGACATTTTGGGACCTTTTTCGAAGGCTAAAGGAGGATACAAGTTTTTGTATGTGGCTATTGACACATTCTCAAAGTGGATTGAAGCCGAAGCGGTAACGCACATCACCCAAGAGGCAGCAGTGAAGTTCATGAAAAGCCTGGTGATAAGGTTTGGAGTCCCGAAGAAGTTGATCTCTGACAATGGAAAGCAATTTGTGGGCAGTAAGTTCGAGAGGTTCTGCGCTGATCATGGGATCATGCACCCCACCTCTTCGGTGGCACATGCGCAGAAGAACGGAGCAGTGGAAAGAGCCAATGGCATCATCATGAGCGGTATGAAGACAAGAGTGTTCGGCAAGCTGTCTGCCAAGGGGAAGAATTGGATTGAAGAGTTGCCAACAGTGTTGTGGTCTGCCCGAACGTCAACAAGTCGTGCGACAAGGGATACACCGTTTTATCTGGTGTATGGTGCCGATGCAGTGTTACCACCAGAAATACACTTGGGGGCTCATCGCGTGACAAACTTCTATGAAGATGCACAGCCCGAAGCCTGAGAAGTTGATCTGATATTGCTCGAAGAAGAGCGTGATACAGCGTTGGAAAACGTAAAGCAATACCAAGAGAAGCTGAAAAAGCAGTATCAAAGAAAGGTGGTCGGCAGAACATTAAGCGTGGGAGACATGGTGATCAAGAAGGACATCACCACTAAAGATAAGCATAAACTATCTTCTCCTTGGGAAGGCCCGTTCATGGTGGTCGAAAATGCTGGATTAGGAGCATATGTGTTAGCGGAAGTCAATGGGGGCATATTGCCAGGAACCTGGAACACCGATCAGCTGCGTCGGTTCTATGTGTAACACTGTCCGAAGCTTAATCAATAAAGTTTAAGTGTTCAGCTGAATAAATTTGTCTCTTCGGATCCATAAAAATTGTCCCTTCAGACACAAAGGACAAGCCCTTCGGCTAGTCTATTAAGTTTGGTCGCTGTCCTGGCCACACGTTTGGTTCACAGGCGCGATACGAACAGCCTTTTCAGGCACCAAAGAGTCGTAACGCTTAGCCACTACGATGGTTTGATAAGTTACACGGCCACCCTATAAAAAAGTTTGGGGGGAGCCCCTTAGCCCCTTGTCTGGTTCATAAGTTGAATCTCCCCAAACAGGTTGCACGCTCAACCAAATGATTGTCCCTTCGGACACTAAAAATAGAACGATCTATATGCTTCGATTTACAACTTTCCTGCACACAATCAAAATTGTGTACTGAAAAGCAGGGGGGGGGGGAATTGTACAAGCATTAAAGCATTGTTCGGGCCTTTGCCCAATTCACAAAATATTGCTTGGGCCTTCGCCCCACTGTTAAAGCATTGTTCAAAAAATTGGGCTTTCGCCCCATCATTACAGAAAACTAATGTTTTATTACAAGCTCTTCATCAAGAGCTAAATCATTCCTGACCATCGTCAGGATCTTCATCGGCAGACTCCTCTTCAGCAGATGCAGCTTCGGGGATCAGCTTCAAGGATGTCACGAAGGCGTCAGACGCAGCATGGGCTTGATCCATCAGACGATCGCGCTCGGCTGCATCACACTTGAAGCCTTGATTCAGAAGCCCGAGGTCCAGGGTCGGCAGATGATGCTGAAACAGGGCTATGGTGTAGGCACTGCCAGAAATACATCGGGCATACCCTACATCGACAGCCTCATCCTTCTCCAACTTCAGCTTGCGCTGCTCAGCTTCAAGACTGTACACCTGCCGCTGCAGAAGATCACAATCCTTGCTCTTCAGCTCCAACTTCTCCTCCAACGCCTTGGATTTATCTTTTAAGCCTGGTAGCAGAAGAAGAATTAGATTGATGATTAAAAGATGGTTATACAAAGATGATGCAAAAGTGCTTACCCTCAACCAAAGTAGTCAAGGTGGCATTGGCGTCCTGCAAGCTCTTCAGCTCCGAAGAATGGGCTATCTTCAGCTCAGATAAGGACTTGTTCACTTCAGCCAGGGCTGCCTCCAGTTCAGATATCTTGGCTTCTTTATCTGCCAAGGCCGGGCTAGGGGCTGCCTCCGATAGCTTGAGCTTCAGTTCCTCATTCTCTGCCCGAAGCTCCCGAACTTTGGTACTGTAGGATCGACAGGTCTTCAAAGTCCAGGCTTCCGCAGCCTCAACTTATGCCTTGATCTTACCGAACATGGCGGGGCCGGGAGAAGGACCTGAAGGAAGCTCAACTGCTGGCATTGCAACCACAGACGAAGATGCTGCAGCGGTGTCACCAGAACCTCCAGCTAACACTCGAAGCTTCTTGGCACCAAGTTTCTTTTGACCCCGGGACGCACGAATATGAGAGATACGCGAGAATCCATGGAAGAGGGTACCAAACATGATTGATAAGGGTACCTGGTTGCCTGGGTCAACGGTGCTTCGTGAAGCTGGTAGTTCTGGTGCAGAATCAGTTGAAGGAGCATCGGGAGCAAGCAGTGGGGTCTGAGTTCTCTTTCTCGGGCGAATTGGCTGCACTTGTACAGCGACTTCCGCTGAAGGTTTGGACTTTGATCGACCCCTTCGGGTAGTCCTGGTCTTCGGAGGAGATGGAGCCTTCGGAGCAGAAGATGAGGGGGAAGCATTGGACATCAGGTTGGATTTCAAAGTTTCCACCTTCTGCTCAAGGCTCTGGTGATCTACATCACGCTCCTGGAAGTAAACGTCAGGAGTCAGTTACACGAAGTCAAGATAAGCTGAAGATACGAAGATCAGAACATTGATACTAACCTGACCCTCAGGAACGGCGAGAACTTCATCAGCAAATGCCTCAGCCGAGCTTTTCTTCGGAGCTTCGCTGGGCTCCTTTTCGCTGCTGCTGCTGCTATCGAGCAACATTGTGCTGTCCACCCCACCTTCGGAGGGATCAGGTCCAAACATATCCTGCAGATATCAGAAGTGATGAATAGTTCACTTGATGAAATAGGTGATCAGATGAGAAGACAATTTACCTCGGTAGCGGGGTTCGTGGCGCTGTAAGGCACCGGAAATCCTTCTGGCCTGGGTTGCAGCTTAGACTCGAGGATGGCCCAGACACGCCTTTTGACCTCCGCTTCGGGTATTTCATTCACTACAAAAAGATGATTATTAGTAAGTGAAGATGAGGATTTATCAAGATACGAAGATAAAAGCCAAGCCTGGAATGTTACCTTCGGAGGGGAGCCACTTCGGGTTCCGAGGACCGTCTCCGAACATGGCCAGTGGACTCCGCTTCTGAAGGGGGAAGAAGCATCGGCGTACGAACTCCTCCACGATGTGTTCACCCCTCAAGCCTCGGGCAACCAGCTCGTTAACTTTGGCGATCATCCGCTTGAGCCGATCGTCCTTCACGGGTGCTGCCTTGATCCATTCCTGATGCCAAGGGATCAATCCCTTGCCTTTGGTGTCAAGCTTCTTGGAGTCATCCGCGAGGAAATACTTCCACCGGTAGCCACACCAAGATCATTTATAAGAGAAAGGAGGATAAACAATGTTCCTTCGGCGATTGAAGGAAACACAGCCAACTAAGCCATCCTTATAGAAGCAAGGTTCGTGATAAACCCGCCACAGATCTAAAGAAGGAGCGGTACTTAGCCAGCATTCGCACAGAGTGGAAAAAAGACTCAACAAAGCGATGGCTTGGGGTTTCAAGTGGATAAGTTCTGTCTTGTAGAACTTGCAGACGCGCTCTAAGAAACGAGAAGGCGGAAGATTGAAGCCGCAAATCAAATGGGATTCGAATAGAGGAACCTCAGTGGTGTCGAAGCTGAAGCTGAAGTCGCCCTTGTTCTCTTTGGTAATGACGAAGTCTGAGATCCACCCAGTCTGCCGCAACACCTTGATGTAGGCCTCATCGATCTTCCCGGGCTTCCAGTAATCGATGGCGTCTGGGATTAAGCCCTCCTCCATCTTCTGCTGGGCTTTGGTCGGGGATCCGGTGGAGCTGGTGGAGTCGTCTTGCTGTTCTTGGTGGGCGTCGACGCCGTCTGGATGCTCTTCATGGGCGGCGGCGGCGGCGGCTCTGTCAGGCGAGTTGGAAGCCATGGGAATTGAGCTAGGGTTTGCGCGTGGAGAAATTGAGGTTAGGGTTTAAGCAGCCGCGAGTGTGGTGCGAAATGAGGAAGACGACTGTGGCGATTGGGTTTTATGAGCTCTCGCGACCGTTTGGCTTCCCAGAGAAGGTAACCCTTTCCAGTAAATGCGCCTGTCAGCGCGGCTCCGTGCGATATTCCCTTTATTTTGAAAATTATTCGGCTTTTGCCGCCGAGATTTGTGGGATTCGTTATGGTAATTCGGGAAATATCTCTGTTGTGCAAAAAGATAAGGCCACCACGGATTATTTTTCGAAGGTACTATTCTCCAAAGGGAAATGCTCATGTTTAGTGTGCAGAAGAATATTGCCACCAGAAGCTTGCTTTCCCGAAGGTACTACTTTCCAAAGGAGATGCTTTTGTTTAGTGTGCGAAGGAACATTGCCGCCAGAAGTCACATCTCAGAGTTGGTTATTTCTTGAAGGGTGATAATTCTGTTAAGTGAGCGTAAGAGTATAGCCACCAGAAGTTATTTCCCGATAGCTGTTAATTCTCCGAAGATGATAACTCTCCGAAGGGAATTATTCTCCGAAGAGAGTCAGTTATTGAGACAAGATCCTTTAAAAGAAAATTATTCTCCAAAGAAGAAGAAGCCTTTTCAGAAGATAGATAACATTACAAGCATGCCAAGGAAGGCCTAAATATACAAATATTGGACTGAAGGAAGTTCTTTATTCATTAATCAGAATGTCCTATTACAAGATCTAAGTTACATCTGAATCTCTAGGAAGCCCCTGGCCCTAACACAGATTGAAGACAAGGGTGAGGGTAATGCAGGGCTCATGTGTGAGCAGCACGGGGATACTTCGTATCCCTAGTTCCCCTGTTCATCGGCGTCCTCAGAAGGAGCTCTGACGACACCGGAGAAAGTGTTCTATGTGCCCCCACCGCTTGCGCTGGTGATGTGGGACACTGGAGAAGAGACACGGGCACCCCCCATGTTAGAGTCAAGGACCGGGTTTGCAGACCCAGTAGAATGTGGCACCGAATCGCCATCCGGCGATATGATGGGAGCTTGATCACCTGCAGGTGATGAATCTGCAGGAACATCTGCATCCATGGCGTCCTCGTCGGAGTGCTCGTCGTCGCTGGAGTCGTCGATGGAGATGACGTCGGCGCCGGCAGGAACTCCGCGTGGCCCCTTGTTCAAGGTCACATGCAAGCGCCTCGCGTATTCAGCATCGTCGATGTCCTCCTCCAAATCGATAATGTCTGATGGATTTGGAGGAGGGCTTGGAGGAGGCAGCCCGTAATCCGTCACCGCTGCAGAGGGAGGAGGAGAAGGGGCTGGTGGATCTACTTGCTCAGGAGGGCTAGTCACCGGGATTTCAGCAGAGGGATCAGAGGATGAAGAACCGGATGCGCCGGTGGAATTGGTGTTTAGCCATCTAGAGAACTTAGAGAACCTAGGATTGACGCATCTTTTACGCCCCATGGTGAGACTGGTGGAGAAGATGAAGCTTGAGATTGCTAGGCTCCCTAATTTATAGCCCCAAAAGTGGCGTTTCCGTTACTCGAGAGGTCAAGGCGAAAATAATTGTTTTGTGGGTTTCCAAGAATACAGGAAGACGAGGTGACGCAATGCCAGAGATTCCGTCAGATTCGTTGAGAAGTAAAAGATAAAGTTTGACTTGTCATGTCAAGGTTATTTTAAAAATTTCTGAGAAGATTCCGTGAAAGGTTGACAGAAGAAAGATCAAGACGCTATGTTCGGGATTCCGAAGTTGACAATTCCGAAGGTGGTAATTGCTGAAGGTTTTACTTTCCGAAGCTAATGATTCCGAAGGTAATGGTTGATGATTAAAGATACGATGGTACATCTGGATCCTAGGTTGACGGCAGAACATATCCCTCGTCATACTCTTATTTAACATGAGGATGCCAAGTGACATGTTCAGGGGCTTATGTCGTAGCCCTAGTTTCCAGATATTCCGAAGGTTATTTTAAGACTTTTCCCGAAGGCTTGCTACGCAAGGAATAGTTTATGGGAAGGTTACGATCTCCTTGTTGATACGGAAAATGAACATTGTAATTAGGAAGGACTCTATAGGCGGTAACTAGCCTATAAATATTCATGTAACCCCTCCGGGAAAAAGGATCCGGCTCCTTGCGAAACCCTAAACGCAAAGGCAGCCACATTATACAAGATTGCACTGGACGTAGGGTTTTTATCCTTCGGGAGGCCTGAACCAGTATAAATCTCTCTGCATGTTCTTAGATAGATCTCGCTAACCACGTTGCTCCAGGATCCAAGTATCTGCCGAACACCCCGTTCAATCGGGTGCCGACAGATAGTGCCAACACTATACATGTCACCCAACCAGATGATCCACTAGCACAATAAGTAAAGCTCTCTACAGCCTTCACAAAATTGCAGAAGCAGTAGTTACCGCAAAACAAGTGCTTGCTATCAAACAAATCTAACCTAAATACAAAGCCTGATGGCAAGGGCTACTCCACGATATCTTGAAAGAATAAACTAATAAGAAACTGGACGAAAAGGAGGGGAAGAAATTATCACAATAACAAAGTGAAACGCTCTCAATGGCCTTCGGAGCAATGCAAAAGTTACAATACGGGCAAAACTTATCCTAGCAGCAATTAACACTGTAATTACTCGTGCACAATTCGAACTACAAGAAAATCATCCTCGATTTAGCAAGCAATCCAATCCATACGGGCCGCCCTGCCTCACACACGAACCTAGTGACGGAACCAAATCAAACAATGACCAGTCACCAGAGGTTGGCCACACCTACACTGGGATCTAGAAAAGAAAATCCTGCACGGCACGAGCAGCAGAATCTGCGAACGAATCGAAAAAAGTGGCGACGGTAGAAGTCAGGAGGAATCTACCTGATGAGCGCGTGCAAGCTGGGGAGCTGCAGCCCGGCGCCGGCGAGGCGACTGCAAGCTAGCACCGAGACGGTGACGGCAATGACGGGTAAAGCGCGGGTTGCTGATCTATCTCAAGTTCTCAACTCAGCTGAGCAAGGCACGACCGCACGATGCCGCCTGTCGATTTTGATATATCCAACCAGGCCGGGCCAGAGGAAACTCTCACTCGCTTTGGGTTTGGGTCCAATTAGCTACCCGAGTCTGGCCCAGAAAAGTGTTAAAGCATGCAAAACGGGAGTCAGGCAGCGTACTTTTTCTTTCCTCTCGACTAGTAAAAATGCACGTGCGCCACGCACGTGATCGAGAAAAATGCACCACTTGACAGGACCTTTGTAGCTTAAATTATAATTTTAATACATTTTTAATGAAATATAAAGAGGAAGGAGAAATTGTGGTACCATTTATTTATACCAAAATACACCTTAAATCCCATGGAAGAAAACATCATACGTGTATTTTCGAGATGAAGCACAATCTCATCAAAGTACCCAAAAAAAATGAATGCTTGGACAGCTTGTGGCAACCAAAAATATTCATGACTTTATTACATCACCATTCTGTACGACAAAAGAAAATGAATGCTTAAACAAAAGAATGTACCGTGCCATTGTCACATATTATTGAACTTAGACACTGGAATACTTGAAAAAAATAATAAATGCATTGAAGGATTCAGTACGACATGTTGCTACTGCCACATGCAAAGTTGTGCCTATTACACTAAAGCTGATGTACCTGAAACCAAAATTATAACAAATAAATCACTAACCTATCTAGGGCATGATGTTACATTTGAGATTCTTGTCGCAGGCCCATGAGAGTAGTCTTGGTATGCATGTTGTGTATTGCGCCTTCTTTTTAAGGATCAGCTGCAGAAAACCAAGCTGACTAACAAGACCAGATCAGCTCTTTATATATAAATGCAATGGAACAAAAGCGTGTGAGTTTTCCCACACACGCCAGAAGATATATCCTAAATAAAGAAAAATGCTTCAAAACAACAAAATGACAGTGATATATTGTCAAGATGAATATTAAAATCATGATATATCATCAGGAAGAATATTATAAGTTTTAGAAAAATCATACAAGGACCGAGCAGTTAAGTTTCCTCGCATACAAAGTCATAAAAGGACTGTGCAGTTCAGCTTTCTATTTTCTGTAATATAGAAAATCTCGTATTAAAGGTGAGAGGACTACAACATGCATTTCTACTCTATTAAATAACTACCATGTTCTTTTGTTTTTCCCTTTTGCAGCATATCCAGTTTCAACTCAAATTTATGTTGATCGCAAGCCAGAGAGCTTTTGTCGTCCATTGGCTTACTTGAAAACCTGATCTTCAAGCATTTAGTCCCGTTGTCGCTCTCCTGCAGCCATCTCTGTCAGTTTTGCATAGTCCTTAAACTTTCAACAATAAAAATATAGAACACCAAAACAAAACAAGCAAGACATCTAAATAGGATCCCGAGGAAGTATAGTGGATTGACAACAAAATCCAAAAAGGCAGAGTCCAAATCTAAGTCCAACTAAATAGGACCATGGATAAACACGGAGCAGGACAGCACCAGGTACTCACCATGCCCGCCTCCTTTGTCATCCCCATCGCAACCAGCCATACAACAATATGCAACTGCAAACAAGAATTACATATTGTTAAATTTGTCTAGTCTCCAAATATTTTACATCAATGCAAGTGAAGAAAATAACGGTTAAAGCTTGGTAGACATATTCAAGATAGGCGTCGAACTTTTTCCCTGCAGTGCTGCCTTTTTTTTCAGATGAAGAACCAATCCAAAATTAATATTCAAGATGGGTGTCGTCTAATGAGGAAGTTCAACTTGACTCGAAATTGCAAATAATATGGTAGGATCACAAGTGAAATCTGTACTAAAGCATGATTACATTTATAATGGCAGAAAAGTTGATCCTGTTGCCATTTTCAGCATCAATATTTTGAGTAGAACAAAGGAAAATAGATAGAATAAAATATGCTAATTCTGTGTCTTCAGATTGCACAATTAGCATGATTACATTTATAATGGCAGAAAAGCCAACAAAGTGCAGTTAGAAGTTCGTCTATATGTTCCCTACTATTTAACCCCCATAGATCTTTGATCCACTCAAATAAGATATATTAGCAAATGAAATTTTCAGATCACAATGAATCCCACAGCCATACTCAATCATTAAATATCTTGCCAAACAGAATGGATGCACATTCAGGGAATACTGACCTAGAGACCGGGCAGTGTAAGGTTTATCATTAATCAGTGTAATGCAATCCTACCAGAATGAGAGGTCGAACAAAATAGCAATCAAGTTTAGAGAATATGCCTTATAATCAAGCTGTGACCTTTGACACTGAAAATGGCATTAGAGAAACAAGATCAACATAGCCATGGGCCTGACCTGCACCCTTGCAATCAATCATAACCATGAACAATCCCATGGATCTGCATTATCCGGATCAGGAGTCCCCACAGCAAACCTGGAAACAACAGAAAAGAAACAAATTAGAACATAGGAGTAGATCGATTAGGAAGTACATAGCTGCAATAATAAGCACACAGTTAACACTTCAATACATGCTGGAAAACACACAGTAGACGAAGCGGTGACATCGATCAAACGAGTAGGAAGGACGAGGGTGACGTCATCTCAAATTCACAATTGTAAACTGATCTTTTTTGCGAGGGAATTGTATAAACTGATCACTTCAAAAAAAATTCATTAGAAACAAATAGTTTAGTTGATTGTGGATTTTGCTTTACAAAAAGAAACAAATATGTCGTGAGAAACTCAATGTACTTCTACATTTCGAAGCTACAATATATCGCTAGCACTCTCATGCTCTAAATCAACCCTTTAGTAGTGTATATTAAAAGTTGGCCTAGCTGAAATCTCTTAATGCAAGAAACTGCAAAACACATAAATTGTAATGAAGAAATAGTCCGTAGCAGTTCAATGAAACCAGAGGTTTGATTCCCGGCATTTTCCTCTTCTTCTTTTTTAAGCCGGGATTTTCCTCTTCATTTTTCAGAATTCATCAGAGAAAAGATCTTCACGGAGAAACTGGACCCACCTGTTTGATTTGCTTGACCCGGTCCATGCCACCTCCTGACCTCCACACATCGCACTTGATCGCCGTCTGACACAGGGCCCGCGCAGTCATGCACGTGACTCTGGGAACGTGGCAAGTCCATCCCTTGGCCCGTCGCCCGTCCCGCATTTCCCCCCTATCACGATTCACGAATGTAGCAGTACATACATGCGGGCCCACGTACAAGCGTTTCAAAGAGAAGGAAAACGACGAAACAAGCAGAAATCCTCCAGATCCCACCTCCCACGCCTTGCCTTGGTAAAACCTCCTGCCCCAGGTAAGAAATCGTCCCAGAAAAATGGTAAAAAGATGAAAAGCAAGTTCACCCTCACTCTTCTTGACACCCAAGAAGCGATTGGCACTGGGGACCAAAAGTTTGTTCGGGCCGTGCAGCAACGATCACAACCTGGACCCACAGGTCAGTGACCGTGGCCGATAGCGCAGAGCTGTGCCCCGCAGAATCCGGACCCTCCCAGGGCCCACGTCCATTCCATGCGAGAGGCTCATGGCCCACATGTCAGCGAAACTACTCCGCTCGCGAACCGACACTTCCCGCCCCGCCTTGCTCCTCCCCTGCGCTTCTTTCTTTCCAAGCAAACGCCTCTGCCTGGCTATAAAGCAGAGGCCACGCCACCATTGCCAGGAGCAGAAAAAGCTTGGCCTCTCTTGGTTCGCTTCCTCCACCACTAGCCTCTCCAACCACCACTCTTCTCGGGGTCTCCGTCCGGGCGAGCGAGAGCGTTCTTCCCGTTCCGTTGGGGTGATGGCGGCGGTGATGGAGAAGGAGAGCGGCGTGACCAAGGCGGCCGCGGCGGCGGTGGGCGCGCCGCAGGAGGACGGCGTGAAGAAGGCAGTGGGTGCGCCGGAGGAGGCGGTGCTGACCGCGCCGGAGAAGGAGCCGGCCAGGAAGTGCTACAAGAAGACGGTAGGCGAGGAATCGACGTTCCTGGAGACCGCCAAGGACTACCTCACCCAGTTCAAGGACATGCCCGCGAAGATGCACTGGATCTGCTTCATGAACCGCGTCCGCGCCTACGGCGAGTACGTCTCCCAGAAGAGCAGCTCGGTAACGCCTCCCGCCCCCCTCCTCTCTGCTCTGGCCTCGCTCCCTGCTCGGTGATGCGCGTGCGTGGTGTGTTTCTTCTTGTGCGGTCGTAGCTCGTGTGGAGAATAGGATGTGCTTCTCGCTTTGTTGGCGTGCGTGGTGGTACCTGGTTGTTCTGGTTGTTGCATGTTGCGGATTCTCCAGTGTGGAGGTCGAACGTTTTGGTTTTGTGTGTGTGGATGCAGTGCTGTAGTTCGTTTGTAGCAGTTTGATTCGTCGCTTGTTAAGGAATTGTGCGATGGTTTTCGTTTCTGTGCGAAAGGAGTTGTGAGGTTGGAGTCCACCTCAAGTACCAGAGTAGCAGTGATTAGTGAGATTTTCCTCTTCTTTTTGCATTGGTCCGAACTGGACTAGAAATTATTGGATGGTGATGCAGCGTTTCCTTTCCCGGTTAACTACTGTGTGTGAATCATCGATATAGCATTTTTGGTGTCCAAAAATCGTTGTGTATTTTCAGGGAATATGGTGGAATCCTTTCGGAATCCATCTCATGCACATGGTCAGAGTCTGTTGAATGGTGATCTTTTGGGGTTTTCTCTTGGGCGTGGACGGATCATGGGGAACAGAGGATTTAGCATCACGCTATGGTGTTAAAGTTGTTCTGTACTGTATGTGTGTTCAAAGTCCATTGAATAGTGATTTTTTTTTGGTTTTCTCTAGGGCGTGAACGGATGGATCATGGGGAAGAGAGGATTTAGCATGTTTCTGGTGTTAAAATTGCTCCGTGTGTGTGATCACAGTCTGTTGAATGGTGATCTTTTGGGGTTTTCTCTTGCGCATGAACAGATCATGGGGAACAGAGGATTTAGCATGTTCTGGTATTAAAATCGTTCAGTCTTTCTGGCATACATGGTGTTGGTTGTATTTGTGCACGTAGCTGTGTAACAAGTTTCTGTTGTGCCTTCTGAATCCAATTCAGGAACTAGTATAGAAAGGATTAGACTGTTTTGGCCAAAAAAAAAAAAGCTCCTCACATGGATACGAGAAGCTTGTGGATTGTGCACGTGTTTATTTGCTGGTGATTGTGATGCTAGTTTTACTGGCTAATTTTGTGTTAATTCATCCATGGGGGAGAGGGGTTCAGCCTGTACTTGTGGGTACATCACGAATCAGGTTAAGTTTACATTGCTTGTACTGTGTTCTGGTGGAATCATTCATGATTCATCTATGGGGATGAGGGGTTCGTTCATAATTTGTTATGCATGCAAGAATACGTGCAGACTTGATGTGAATCTTGGCATGCAGGATTTCCCCTATTCTGCCTGATCTTAATTCTTGCCCAGCCTAGGACTTGTTTAGCTAACCTCACTGTTCAGATTTACTTTCATCGAGACAATTTGCTCTGAACTTACCGATGGTCGTAGTAGTAAATGTCTGCTTGCTCACAAGTTATATGGTGTTTGTTCAATCATTCCTGTTACATTCTTTCAGTCTGTGCTTTAGATTTCAGGAGCTGATATGATGCTCTCTTTTGCTGCTTATGATGTGCTTCAAGGCCTGATCACTTGCTGCTTGTGTTGTTTTTCAGGTGTTCGGCAAGCAGAAGGTCGAGCCTGTTATCAAGGAACCAACTCCAGTGGTGGCGGTCAATGATGGCAGTGCTCCGGAGGTGGCGAACAAGGATGGCTGTCCGGTGGTGGCGGACAAGCCCGCAGCAGCAAGTCTCACTGAAGGGGTGTTCTGATGGTCTTCTCAAAGCAAGTGTAAATGATCCTTGGGTGTTCTACGGTGGCGAAATCTTCCGAGGCTTCTGTGGTCTCTTCAGTAACTAGTTTCGTAGTCTATCAGTTCTGTTGTTCGTGGTAGTGGGTCACGGTTAGTCCGGTAATATGCATCCGGTAATTTGCCGTGAAAGACAAAGTGTTGCTACCTCGAGTTCTTAGAATGTGAACCTTAATCTGCATATCGTTATCGTGACCATTTTTTGATGGCTTCATATGGTGGATTAGCTCTGTGTTGATGCCTCTGTTATCTACTTGCATTGGGGTGTTACATTCCCTCGACTTCCTTTCAGAGGATTTCCATTGTGACTGTTTAATGATGATTTTTTCTGCTTTTTCGCTCTGGTTTCCGAAGGCTATTCGAAACGCTCCTTTGAACTGCGGAACATATTCTTTCGTTAACTGCCATGCACCTTTGTACTCAACAGAGTGAACTTCAGGTCGTTTGTGACTGCAATCTGCAGAGTCTGGGACATTAGCAGTATTACCATCAGTTTTCAGTGTGCTAAAACTTTCAGAAAACCATGTCATGTTATCTGGTCACTTGGCCTGAAATCGTGTGCTGTTGCCATTGTGTCTACTGTAAAATTTGCACATTAGCAGCAGAACCTATGTAAACCATCCGAGACAGCACTAACGTGCATGCCTCACTTGCACATCTTTCCCTCGTTGCCTACAGTTTTTAACGTGACGTGCTGCCGATGCTAGACTGCTGGTTCAGTAGGATAAGATCTTCAGTTCCACACCTTTTTTTTAGCAGACTCTTCTTCTTCTTCTTCTTCTTCTTCTTCTTCTTGAGACGACACAGTTCCACACTGTTGTGCGGGCCACACTGCCAATCTCCACAGCCCGCAATGCTTGAACGAAACGTGCGGCCCAAACCCCATTAGACAATTCCAGCCCAAATTCTGGATCCTTCCGGGTTCTCGGCCCTTCCGGTGTGCTCTTCTTTCCCACGCCCCAAGAAAGAAAACGAAGCCGTTGGTTTCCTTCCTACCCACCGCGCAAGAAAGAAACAAGGCGAAACCAGGGGCGCAAACGTGATATTACCACCGCATCAATCCCGATCGCAAATTCGCCCTCCGCCGCCCGCCTGCAGCCCTCCCCTCCCCGCCACTGTCACGCGCGCGCTCTCCCGCGACCTCGTCAGCCTCCTTTCAGGTAAGAGCAATTCGTCCCGTCCTATCATCAGTCGTTGAGGCCATACATGCGTTTTCTTCTTTTGAGAATTGTTGTGAGGCGCGGTCACGTCGGTTGAGGTTTGGGCCGTCGAGTGGGAGGGGAAGTTGCCTTCTCTAGGGTAGTTGCGCAAGATGGAGTAGGGCGCGGACGCCGCGGTTGACGAGTGTTAGAGCTGCGATTCTGTTTGTGTGGGTGCTCGCTGGTTGTTCGTCGAAATTCCCGTGGGGTGATGGAGCACCTGGAAGGATTCTATCTAGTCTGGTTATGGCATCCAATGTGCTTTGATTGGATGGATTCGAAGTTCTCCAGTTCATATGTAGCACTAGCTAGATGCTTTGATACAATGCGCTGCAAAATTTCTGAAATCAGCTAGCCAGGCGTTTTTAGTTTGATCCAGACATATGGCGCTTGCCGGCCGTTTTACTGGGCACTGCCCTTAAGATTTGATTTATTGTTCTTACATGATCGAACTACTTACTGATGCTGGGTTGGCACATTAGCTTCCTCTCTAGGACGCACTACTTGTTGTATAATGCTACTCTTGTCAATTAGCCATTTAGGTTGCGTTTGGTTTGGCAAATGTAATGTCACTTGGTTACATGGATTAAGAGATCCTGTTACCTGTTGTTTGGATCAACCCTTCCGTAATCAAGTCACACCGCAATCGGATACGGGCTAGTACAAATTCCATATTGGCATAATCAATACCAATTCATCGCCATCTCTGCTGCATCTTCATTAGGGCACAGCCACTCCCCTGCATCAGCCCGTGTGGCCCGTGTGGCAACAAAAAGCTACTCCACCGATGTGCCGGGGACCATATTATTTCCACTGCATCTGTGAATCACGCTTGTTCCCTTCTGTCCGCACCACCTATCCCTTGAACGGAAGAGGAAGAATAGGGGCAGGAGTAATGGGAGGACAGTACCATTCACGGCATCTTGATCATCTTCATCGGGGTGATGGCTCCTGCCTCCTCTTCGTCTTTTCCAGCTTTGGTTGGATTCATTCTCCTTGATTTTCCTCTTGAATCTTGATCGTTCCAGCTCAGAGTTTTTTCTTCTTCTTTTCATCATGTATGTATAGATGGTTTCTCTCACGTTCCCCAAAAAGAAAAGGAAATGGTTGCTCCCTGACGATCACTTTGAATTTCATCTTCTTCCTTTTTTACAGTGGATCAAAGCATCATTTCGATTCTGCATGTTTTGTTGTTCAATAGTTTTGCATTCCAGTTCTGTTCTTTTGCAAAATGAGAAGAAGCTTGTTATCCAATAACGTTACCTTGTGCAGCCAAATAAAGTGCGTAATCACCCATTACACCACCAAAAACGCGAGAATCTGATTCCCTTCAAATTTACATTACCATTCTAGTAACCACTACGGACACAACCTTAGATTTTAGTGGTGATCAAAGCTTTTCTGTGTCTGTCCTTTACTGTATTTGAAACTTTATAGGTCACATTTCTGTTCTGTGAGCTTTTACTTGATATTTTAATGTGCACATATCTCAGTCATGCCATATTACATGATAAGGGCAATATGTTTTTATTTATTTATTTACTATGTCAATGCAATCAATTGTACTGATTTCCATTCTTGTTTTGTCCTGTGGTGCACTCTAGATTAGTAACTGACATAGTACAGTAAATTAATGATTATGTTATCTCAATCCAGTTTGTCTATCAGTTTTGCTGTTCTTATCTGTTCCATTTCTTCAAAATTCTGAAGCCCCTTCAATTAGATTGCAGCTTGTAAGTTGTATTCTTATTTTTGGACTCTTTCGAGACGCATCTTCTTTCTCGGTTTGTGGTAGTTAAATATACCCATTGCGCATTTCATGAAAAGTCGTGCTGCTATTTATCTGATTATAGTCATTTGTAATCAGAGTCCACCGCAATGTGTGAATTTTATGCAAATCTTGCATGGAAGTTTTACTGTATACTTTTGTTTTTGTTTCAGTTTTAAGATGGACTCAGGCAGTACCCAATCTGCAGGTTCAGCAGCCCCATCTGTTCCCCAAAACCCTGCAATGACTTCGTGCCGGAAGAAGAAATCTGAGGAGGCTACCTTCCTTGAAGATGTGAAAGACCACATCGATGAGTTCATTCATGCCTCCATGGATGAGCACAAGACCTGCTTCAAGAAGACCATTCAGAAGGTCAGCTGCACCAGTACACTGAAAGTTGTGGGGTCTTTTGCTGTCATTCTGAAATTGTCGTACACTTATGCTCAAACCTTTTGTTGTTCATTCTTTGTGCAGATGTTTGGGATGTCAAAGGTTGTAGCAGAACGGTCCGCCGCGGAAGCAAAGGAAGCTGAAGTTGAAAGTGCGTTGCCGCTTCAGACCAGTGTCTCACAGTAGAATGTAATGGTGCCAGTAAGGCGCTTAATCAGATGTAGCGTGTGTTTGTAGTCTGTACGAGTCGTCCAGTGTTTTATCCTCTTACGTTTTCTGTATGAATGCTGCTCTACCTTGCATAATTACGGGTTGAACTAAGAGCACGGTTGATTTGAATACCGCCACCAGGCTTTCTCTACAACTAATGAATTATGAAGTGGTCGTCTGCCCACCCTAATCGCGTTTTAACCCCTTAATCCGCGCACACCTCTCGTGGACCGTCCGATGCAGATCGAATGACCGGTGCCTTTCCACACCGCTTCGCCAACCCCGCACGTCCTCGCCCTCCTCGCTCGCACCACCAAATCGCTGATGGCGGTTGCGGCCGGGACCGAGCGCCATCGTCAGTTCGTCACTGGGAGCTACGGGCCGTCGTCTGCAGGATTCGTGCACCGCCGTCGTCGCCAGGAGTCGCGGGTCGCCGTCACATGAAGCCTTGTCGCTTGCGCCTCCACACTGGCTGTCGTGGCCGGGAACCGCGCGCCGCCGTCACTGGGAGCCACATCCACAGGTCGCCATATCCAGGATCCACTCGCCGCCGTAGTCGCCAGGAGTCGCGGGCTTCCGTATTCTCCAATCCTGCCTCGCGCCCTCATGGCCCGTCTTCTCCAAGACCAGCAGCAACCCGGCCATGCCTACGGTCCGCTGCCGCAACAGCCAACAAGCCGTTGCAGGAGCCAGCGCCCATCAAGAAGCCGCAGCTACAGGAGCTGTTGATGCGAGCATCACCCAGATCTCCATCCAGATTCACGATCCTCAAGGCCCCTCTCTCCTCCAGTACAAGGTCAGCCACCATAATCACGCACCGTTCCTTCTGTGTCGATGGTGCCGTCGGCCTAAGCCCGCCGTGACCAGGCCTCTCAAGGTCGGGGTCGCGCTCTCCGGTGGACAGGCCGCCTCGGATATCTTTGATTCTTTGCTGAGTGTCGCATGTTTTCCTTCGTGATCTGTTCTTGCAAAGGTTCGATTATTCTATTAGAAACAAATTCGAGGTTGGTGCTTTGTTTCGATGGATGCATCCTATAACTTCTCAAGTATGGTTTCCGTTCCTGCCTGTGATCCGGCCAATTGCGGATTTGCTTCAGTGGTCTGATCTCAATATGCATTTTTATACAACCAGCGACCTAGGTGTTGTGAACATTGGTCAGCAATGCATTTTAATTTCACTGGGGAGTAAGACATATGACCAGATTGAGTAGATTGTAGGATTATATTATAATACTGGATTCGTTTGGCAATCCTACAAGAACTGTGGATGTCTGTTTTACAATCTGGCCTGTGCAGAATGAGTATCTCCAGATTCCAGGATTGGTTCAGCGTTGCAAAAAATAATTTTCAGGCAACATGAAAGTAACCATTGGTTGACTTGAGCATCGTGTATCAGACAAGTACTTTTATCTATATTTGTGTTTCATGTAACCTGTAGGCAACCCCTCTTGTCCAAGGTGCCTTTCTTGTAGGTGGGATTATGAAGGTGGCCCAAATTGGTGCAAAAGGCTCCCAGTTGAAGCTTTATACAACAGATTTTTCACTGATTTATACAACAGAATATTCTACTCATCAAACAAGAGTGTCCTGCTCACATAGACATGGAGGCACGAACGAGCTCACATTTTTCAATCGAAAAGATGAGTTCATTTTTCGTCTCAAGAACCAGTTTGCAGCCATTACCTGTAACGGAGTCACTTCACATTATTCTTTTTGGTGTTATGGCAAATGATAATAATAATTCTATTTGAATGCCTCCCGTTGTTGCACATTCAGTGTTTTGCCAAATTTGTTGAGGGCACCGATAAAATGTGTGTGTTTTGCTTTGGGTACTTTCTGATGCGTCACACCTTCATATGTTTTTTAGGTGGGGACAATTTTACAGTGCAAGTCGGGCAACCACTGCCTCCCAGGGCGATCAGGTCATGGCTGCCGACTAGGAATTCCCGTATAGAGGTATGATGCACTTCTATTCCCTTTCCTGTGGATTGATTAGTAGTTGTTTAAATGGGTGGATTAAGGGATTGTTGATTCGGCATGCCTGAAAATTAAATGGGAGTCCAACTGAATTGATTCAGTTGCAATGCGAAGACGTCTTATCTATAAGATTCAGTTGCAAAGTGAAAATGTCTGATTATTTTTTGAGTTTGCCTGAAGTTTGTTCTTGTTTGAAATGTGAATACGCCAAATTCATATTCACTTCAATACTGAGCATGCAACACACAATCAAAACCAATATCCTTTCGGAGCTAGAGGTCCCCCAGAATATTCTTCAGGCACCGAACTGCTATTTCTCTGAAACTGAACATTGCATACTGATTTTGTACTGACGAGACACTCTAAACTTGCATATGCCTCTACTCTGACTTCAATACATACAAATGTATCTCTGAGTTATGATCCATGGATTCACTGATATGGTTGATCACTATATTGTTTTTTAAAAAAAAAGTATCTACATTGGCAGTCTATTGTTTAGTAAGCTTATTTTTTTTAAAAAAAAAGTATCCACAAATGTAGGACGAAGAAGCATGGTTGTGCCGAGTGCAAGGCGCCCTCCACTTGGAGATTTGACTAACAGAATTAGTAGAGGTATGGTTCGATGTGCAATTATTTCATCACTGTTTCATGTTTGATATATATCGTTACATACCATATGGATCACTGTGGACAGAACCTCAACCTACGGTGTCTGATGAGGAGCAAAGAAGGAGGGATGAGGAGCAACGAAAGAAAGACAAAAGGAAAAAAATATCAGGGTCCAGGAAGAAGACTAAAGTGAATATGGTGTCCCAACGTACTGGCAAGTATATTTAACTGCCATCACTATTTTGAATATCAAAGTATTGTTACACAATATAAGTAAATCATTGGCTTCTATGCAGTCGAGACCAGCTTTCATGATTCTGTACTCTCAGCTTTCATGATTCTGTTCAACTGTTTCACTTGCACGACAACGTGGAAGATCATGCGAGAGGAAGCAAGATTCGTACTTTTTTAGCCTGACATCTGGTGGAACCTCAATCCAGGGAACACCCACTCTTGCTTCATCCTTCATAGGCCAACAGTCAGATCTAGGAACGCTGGGTTCAACCATCTTGCAAACTCCCTACCTTCCAGACAAGGAAAATGTTGACCCAGATGATCCCTCTGATTGGCTACATAGAAGCAATAATTATGTTCGGAGATATAATCAGATGGCGTCTTGTCTTACTTCTGATCGAGGTGCTCTGCTGGTGTATATTCCTATTTTTTTCCCTTGTATGCTTTACAATGTATGAATATGTCTAATAATTTATCTATAAAAAATTGATGTCCAGGTGGTAGTTCGAGTAAGGACAAGCTACTCCGTAAGCGAGTAAGGTACGAAAATATGGATGAGTCCAGTAGAGAAATATTAATGGAGACACACCAAGATTCAACGGACGTTGTGTCAGGTCCAGGTGAGCTATTTCTGAATTTTTCAATGTTTTTCCATTGCAAAGATCATTTGCACATTTAAGTTTGATGCCTGGTTTATTATTATTATTTTCCATGTTTCAGGTGGGCTTACTCAAGCAAAGGATGTTGAGAAAGTGATTCATCTCCTACAGGTTATTAGGGAACCTAATGAAATCGAATTTGACCAAGCGATATTTGAGCCCTCACGGCCTGATTATGTTGCAGAAGGTTGCTCCATGTGAATTGGATTATTTAATTATGATTACTGGTTACACAAAAAATTAATTACCTTGTCTTTTCATAACACAATCATGAAACAGAACATCTTGAGGATACCCATGGTGAGCACAACACAGACTGTTGGGATAAAGAAAACAGTAATTTTCTTGGCCCATATAACGTTCACAATATCCCTTCATACTAAATTTATTTTTTCTGTTGACATCCAAAATAATTTTTAACAGATGATGATGATTTTGAGTCCTTTCGCGTTCCTGCTGATGGTGTCGATGTTGCCAGTTCCAAAGACGCATATGACTATATTGCCAGTTCCGAAGACGCATATGACTTTTTCATCCCAAACCTTTTTGTTGGAATAAAAGCTTAGATGATTGTCATGTGTTGGTCCATTTCGTCTGCCATCTTTCAGATATAGCAGTATACTGTCATGAGTGTTGGCTGAACAGCATGGTCGCAATGATATCTTTTTCTCACTCTTTTTTTTTCATATTTATTACGATTTTGGGTTAAAAGTAACTGTTTTTAGCTAACATGTGAATTTGAGGTTATCAGATTTGCATGAGTTATGCCATCTTTTTCCATGTCTAAATCCATGCTCTTTGGTGTGTGAGGTAGTTTTTGTAATTATCATTTTGTAGAATTTGCTGTTAAACAAGAATTAGTTGAACGATTTTTTTTTCTTTATAATCGCGTGCAGTTTTACTGTCAGTAGAATCTCCTGAGAAGTCGAGTTGGATTTTTTGGCTTTGCGGTTCAGCTTGCATTGTCCCTTCAACTTGATTGTAACCCTTATGCAATGAAACAATGAAGACCACTGCATTTACCGTTCTGAAAAGTGTATGTTGCGAAGTTGGTGGATGAGCTGCTACAGGAGCAAGGTAAGTGATATATACCTTTGAGAAGGGAATTGTGAGTAGGTTTTGCGATTTTTTCCGATGGCTGTCTAACACTAGCTCCACTGTTGTAGTCAAGCGTGCTGTTCTGTTGAGGGAAGGGAAGGAGACCATTGCTTTCCTGATGCATTTCTTATTAATTGGCCCAGCTTGGCCTGTTGCGTTTCCAATTGATGGTTGCATATTTGAACTTTGTGTCCTGCATCACTCACCGAGGAGACAAGAACATAAGCCAACTGGATAGTTGGTTACTGATCAGTGAGGAAGGCGCACAATCAGTCGAGGAGGTGTCAGATGTGTAAAGGCATGGTGGATGATTCTGGACTGGTTGCACAGTATTGTCTCCCGCTTCTAGCTTTGTGCCATATACCTCTGATATTAAACTATATGTATGTGAAGCATGGTGGTAGCAGTAATTAGTGCAATCAAATATTGTAATTGTGTTGTTTGTATACGTGATGTTAATACAATTTCTTAGTAACGACACTTTCTATTTGTATTTTTATAATACTCAAATTGTTTACACCCGTAGCAACGCACGGGCACTCACCTAGTTAGTACTGATTTCTGCTGTTCGTGTCACGCTTTGCAGGGCCAGTTTTTTTTTTTTTTTTTTTTTTTTTTTTTTTTTGGGAACTGTTTTCAGGGGCAGTTTTACTTTGTCCTGTGCTTGCACTTACTACCAGTAGTTCCAAACCTAAATGTTCCAGTTCCTTGTATGGCGGCCAGATTTCTCGGTAACAAATCGTATATTCAATGGTGGTTTGTTTTTTTCTCTCACAGGTTAGCCTATAACCATTATCAGATACAACCTATTATTATTTTTTCTGGTACATGCGAAAATCTTCTTTTTGCAGCACGTTTCTATGATCTCTGCTCTACCTGGGCCGAGAACTTTGATTCCGCCATTCAGCCCATGCACTCAAGATGTACCGAGCTCATCCCATTTTCACTTGCCTATTCGCTCGGCGTTTGCCAGCAAGGTTTTTTTTTTTTTCCCATTCTTCAACTGTGGCGATCTACTTCTGTCCAACGCGCGAATCATCGTGTCATCCCCCAAAAGGAAAACGAAAAGGCAAAAGCAGATCGTTACAAGTCGCACACTGTTGCATTGGATGGTAAGCTCCCAAAAAAAGTTCCCAAAATTCAGTTTTGGAAACAAACACAAAAATCTGGCTCTCCAACAGCTCCCGTTTTCACTCCTAATTTTTTCGCCGCTCCCGATCTGGAGGCCTTCGCTTGCCTTCTTTCCGCCTCCTCCTCACGCTCCCAATCTCCAGTTTCGTTTCTCCCGCGCACAAAAATCTCCTGTGGAATCATCTCCCGCGTCTTCATTCTCCCACGCTTAGCACTAGCTGGTCTGGTGACTCGCCGGCATGCCGCCTTACCTGACCGCTGCACAAGCTGGCGAGCGCACGTCGCCTTGAGCCAACGGGAACTACGACCTGGCAACCTGAATGCGATTGAAGATATTGTTGGCCTGGAGATGGGATGCGATCGGGAGAGAGATCTGGAGAGAATACGATGCAAACGAACCTGGCCAAATCAAAACAGCATGCGGTCACGTCAAAAAAAAAAAAAACAGCATGCGGCAATGAATAAAGGCCTTGAAAATTAGTTGGACCTGATGTGCAAGTGGCCCAAAACTGATGATGAGGCCCAAATCGTAATTTTTAATTTTTTTTTAGGAACCAAATTTTGGGAACTGTTGGAAGAAAGGCTTTATTTTTGCTCTCATTAGTTTTCGGATGCTCTCAATACCAGTTTTTTGGGAGGAATTTTTTTGGGAGCTCTTGGAGTTGCTCGTAACAATTCCTACGCGCATTTCGCCATCGCCTTCACGAGCAACGACGACTCCACGTGAGGCGCACATCCATCCAAACTCCAAAGCGCCACCGAGCCACTGGCCACCTCAGTTCGGCGTCCCCAGTCGCGTCGCGCGGGCCCGTCCTGGCGTCTCATCCATCTGCGGGCGGCCCACCGACAGTAACGACTGCCGGGAGATGGATGAGACGCCGCCGCCGGTGAGCAATCCAATTCCTTCCGCCTGAGGCTGTGATCGGTGCCTGGCCGACGGTGCTCAGGCCAGGGCACCAACCAAACTGCCCCAGAACGCCTATCAACGTACTCAAAACACCTAGCAGCTACAAATCACCGATACGTCCCGAAGGGCAAGGTACCGGTATCCGATACGGCGGGATATGGGATACGGCGGGATACGGCTGCGATACGCGTATCGAGTAATTGCGATTTAAATTTTTTAATTCGAGATACGGCCGCCGATACCGTCGCCGATACGTACTGGGCTGCCGTCGGGTGCTGGCACCGCCGCGCCGCAAGTGCCGCCACCTGGAGCCGAGGTAGTTGCAGCAGCTTGCCGAGCAGCCGCAATCTTTGCATTGGTAGAGGCTGTCGGACGGTGCAGCAGGGACCGGAGCGATGGACTCCGACGGCTCGGCGACGAGCTGCAGGACGGAGGCCTCCAGCGGCGCGTTCTTGGCGTCGCGGGCTCGCGGCGGCTGACGTAGCCGGCGTCGAGCTTCTCTAAACTGTCGCAGAGAAGGCACTGAACATGGCAATTCTCTCCCATCTCATGTTCTCTAGCTTAGTTGCTTTCCTTCTGTTACTTTAGAACATGGCGATTCAGGAATTAGCTAGTTCTTGCCATGTCTTGCGAGTAGATCAGTATAAGATGGCAAGTGGTAGTGCATCTGGAACTGGAAGTTCACCTTCTCCTACTACTGCATAGTGATGCTTTTGCTATGAATGAACAAAGGCTGCGCAGAACTATTTGTTATTAGAAACTGGGGCGCGCGCCGTTCTTTCGTTTCGGTGGAGACATGATAGCGCACTTATTTTTTTTCATATAAGTAGTGGACACTAACATCACCTTGACAAGCAATTTTGTAGCCTGAAAAAATCAAAAATTTAGTTTTAAGTTGTACGAGGGAGTCTCCCTGTTTCACCCAAAAATACATACATGGCCCAAAATAGTTACAAGAAATGCAAATCCTGATTTTTGGCATTCTCAATTCCGACAGGAGAGGTTTTCACATATATGTAGACACAATAAACCCATAAAAGATTCGACATCAACTCGTGGTGCCATTCCTACATGGACAGTAAATAAAGTGCAAAAGATGGAAAATGGACTTTCCTGTGAACTGCATCATTTTCAACCCAGGATAAATGTACATAAATAAAAACTAAAAAGGATTACAAAAAGGTAAAGGATGGAACAAAGGGCCAGAAAAATCCCTCAATGAGCTTGAGATTCTTCACTCAGGCTCAACAACCTCAAACACATTCAATCCCCCTTGTAGAAGAGTATGCTGAGATTGCCCATCCACACTTCATTGTTGTTCTGTCTGTATATACGCATACAGTACAATATATGATATGTCCCACTATCAAATTCACCAAAGACGACAATACTGATCAAAACAATAAAAATAAAAAAATTGTTGAATCAAAGTTAGAACCTGACTTAGCTAGAACATATTCAATGGGATATATCCATCCAAACACAAGAGGTCAATCTACAAAATATCACATTCCATGTGTTGATAAAAGCTATTTTTTTGTCTAAAAAAAAGCTATTTTTTAAAGATTAAAAGTTCATCAGACATTAACACACCAGTGAGAATGAAACCTGATGAACATTGCTATAGAAGATTGTCAAAGTAGTTGTTGATACAGTAAGCACAGATGAAGGTCTAGCTACTGGCCAGTCTTAGAAGCTACCAAGCTATCACTTTTCTGAGGGAGAAATAGCCAACTGCAGGGTACAAAAAGCATGAGGATATTGCATCCAAATTTACAAACCACGCTATTCTATACAAAAACAGAATCAGGCAATATCAGAACAGATGCAAGAAGATGCTCAACCTATGACCTGATGTGTAGCAAAGTTATCTTTTTTTTTTAATAGATTTGTACCATATTATATGTAACATGGTTCAATATAATGTATCCTTCGTAGAAAGAAGATAATAATTAAGACAATACAGATATGCAACTTTGGCAATGACTCCCAAAAAATATCCACAAATAAAATATATAACTTGTTGTAAAGAAGGATGATCTGGTAGAAAATTAAAAATGAGGCAACAATACAGGAAAGCTCTTACCTAAGTCATCATTAAACTCTTTGTAAGATGAGCGATTGTGTTGCTTCAATACTCAACATATTACCATGATTGAAACACTCAAAACAAATGATGATGCATTAGCACAGGACCATGTGTTCAGAATTTCACATCATGTGGCAGAGGAACAAATTTTTTAACTTAAAACACTAAAAGCGGCTAAAACATGAAATGTGATGCTGAAACAAGATAACAGAACAAATGCAGATAACAATAATGACTGACCCTGTCCAATATCATCTTGCATCTTCAGGCTAAAAAGGATGCTCGCTGCACTACTATTGAGATGATCAGCGGGTAGTTCTCAGTCGAGGTTCAGGGTAAGATTTCTCAAAAATTGGGATTTGACTGAGATACACCCATTTAAGCATGCAAAGCTACATTGGAGATTCTTACGGTGAAGAGCTATGGCTACTTATCACACACTGAGGGCGCGTTCGGCGTTTTAGAGGCTAAAATTTAGAGGGGTCTAAACAAAAAGAATCTTGTTTTAAATAAACTTTAATTACAAAACTAACTGCAGAACCCCCCTCTAAATCACGAGACGAATTTAACGAGGGTAGTTAAGCCATGATTAGACGATATTTACTGTAGCATTACTGTAGCATCACCGTATCAAAACATAGATTAATTAGGCTCATTAGATTCGTCTCGTAAAGATGTACCCATCTGTAAAAAGGTTTTGTCATTAAACTTTATTTAATACTCCTAAATAATAAGATTCTCTTTAGAGCTAAATTTTAGAGGCTCTAAATAGTGCCACCGAACGCGCCCTGACTCAAAAGTGGGACTTTATCAAAACTATCAATATTCAAATAAGAAATATTATTGCTCCTATCCATCAACCTGTTTGTCCCCCGTTCAATATCAGGAACACATGACATTTATTTATTCTGTCAGACCGGTAGCCATATCTCCAAATTTCCAACCTAGCACTTATTTACAGAGAAAAGACATGGGACCCATGAGTGAAGATTCATGAAACTGAAAGTAAATTTCAGCAATGAGCATGACTAAATCTTCCAGTTTAGGAAGTAATAGATTGAACAATCAACAATGTAGGCATATCAATCACTCGTATTGCTTTCAGATCATCTTTTGGCTTCTCACTAAGAGGGTACCTATGCTACAGAAAGACCAAGCTAACATGAAGGCGTCAAAAATGTTAGTAACACTAACATCACACTATGTTTTAGAAGAATAGCCGCAGCACAGTGAACTACTTAGCACAAGAAATTTAACAACAAATGCATCAACAAAAAGCAGCAACTTAACTCGAAATTCTTTCATGGTCCGTGTTATAAGTCTGAAAATTTGTTGAACCAGTTACCATGGCAGTTCAAGCTAAATCCAAACTGAAATAATGGCCTTAATTGCAACTTTGAATTGGGTCCTGCATAGGGTCTTGTTAAATCAAAGCACTTGAGCACCAATAAAAGGATAGGTCTAAACATAAGTACACTAAAAAGAAACATGGAAGGCAATAACAGGGAAGAGAGGGCTAATTCACTACATAATTCTATAACACAGTGATGTTTATTCCATATCTTATTCCACTGCAATTTCTATTCAGAAATGGCAACAGGAGTGCAAGTTCACTGTGAGTAGTTCAATATTAGCATGTAAGTTCCAGTTGACCAATCTATCTTTTGTTTTATCTTCAAAGAAAAACATTGTTACTGGGAAGTAACTAAGAATCCTTCATTCTGATTTTTTTTCAGAAGCTTATTTCTGATGGCGATCATAGAAAAACTGTAGACAGAACAAACTGTAAAATAGGTAACTCGAAATAATATACTAACCTTGCAAAAAGGGCACTGAAACCCGCCACAACTCACTCTTAAGAGTATTATCCTTTAGGTCAATTATGCACTGCATAGGAAGTAAATTTAATCATCTGAATGGCTGATTAAAAGCAGATTCTACAAACATGTTGTTTGGCTTGGAAATTTCTGGAACTCCATCTCTCTTCTCTTCTCAAGATACATACATATACATACATATGGGCTCCTGGGCTTGGGCCCTCTTATACATACACAGCCCAACACTCCCCCTCAAGATTGGTGATAGATATCTATCATTCCCATCTTGTTACATGTCATATTACACTCTTTTACTCCAAAACCTTTAGTTAAGCAGTCTGCTAATTGACCCCTAGAGTTTACATAGCTTAACTCTAATATACCATTATCTAACTTCTCTTTGATGAAGAACCGGTCGATCTCCATATGTTTTGTCCTATCATGCTGGACAGGATTATTAGCTATATTAATAGCTGACTTGTTATCACACCAAAGCTTCAGGGGGCCTTTTCTCAAAACATTTAGTTCCGATAGGAGACTCCGTATCCACAACATCTCGCTTACCGCCAATGACATAGCTCTGTATTCTGCTTCAGCAGTTGAACGAGATACAACAGATTGCTTCTTACTTCTCCATGATACCAAATTTCCTCCAACAAAGACACAATAGCCTGAAGTAGATCTCCTATCATCAAGACAGCTAGCCCAATCAGCATCACAGTAACCCTCCACCTTCAAATGACCATGACTCTTAAAAATGATTCCCTTTCCAGGACTACTCTTCAAATATCGTAATATGCGATAAACGGCATCAAGATGTTCACTTCTAGGGTCATGCATATATCGACTCACCACGCTTACTGCATAAGTAATATCAGGCCTTGTATGACATAAATAAATGAGCCGACCAACAAGTCTTTGGTATCTCTCTTTGTTCACGGGATCACCAGATTCAGCACATAACTTGTGATTTGAATCAATAGGTGTTGATATGGGCCGACATCCAAGCATACCTGTCTCACTAAGTAAGTCTAGAACATACTTTCTTTGTGAGAGGACAATGCCTTTTGGAGATCGAGCAATTTCAATACCAAGGAAGTATTTGAGGTGACCAAGGTCCTTGACCTCAAACTCCTTGCTTAGATTATTCTTGAGCCGTTTTATCTCTGGCTCATCATCACCTGTGATGATAATGTCATCCACATATACGGCTAGAATTGTGATGCGACGCCCAGAATGTCGATAGAATACAGTGTGATCCCCATTACATTGTTTGTATCCCATACTACATAATGCACGTCGAAATCTATCAAACCATGCTCGTGGAGACTGCTTGAGTCCATATAAAGATTTTTTTAATCGACAAACTTTGCCAACTGCCTCTGGCTTTGAAAACCCAGGAGGAATCTCCATATACACCTCCTCTTGAAGATCACCATGCAAGAATGCATTCTTAACATCCAGCTGATGCAATGGCCATCCAAAGTTTGCAGCACAAGAGATCAGTGTTCTAACAGTGCTCATCTTTGCTACTGGTGTAAATGTCTCATCATAGTCAATTCCATATGTCTGACTATATCCTCTAGCAACTAACCTTGCTTTATATCTTTCCACCTTTCCTTCTGGGTTTTGCTTCACAGTGAAGACCCACTTGCAACTAACTGCTTTTTTCCCTTCAGGTAGTTTTACAAACTCCCACGTTTTATTCTTTTCAAGAGCCCCCAACTCTTCCAACATAGCTTCTTGCCATTTAGGATCACGTTTTGCTTCTTTCCAGTCTTTAGGAATAACAACAGATTGCAATGATGCAACAAAAACTCTATATGAAGGTGACAAGGATGCATAAGAGACATAGTTACTAATGTCTTTCTCAAATCCATACCTTGGAGGAGGCACTCCCGCATTGGTCCGAGTACTTTTCCGTACTACAATGGGTTGATTGTCTGGCAAGAGGCTTTCAATTTCAGTCTCAGAGGATGATGAGATATCTATCACTTCTCGTCCATTGTTAGGCACTACTGCAGATGGACATTGTTCTAGGACTGATGATGGAATCGCCTCTGTAACCTCCTTAGAAGATGACGGAACTGCCTCTGTAACCTCCTTCTGAGATCTAAACTTTTTTCTAGTATACACTATGTTCTTCCACCTCTCACCCATTGAGCTGTCTTCCTTGGAAGATGCTGAATCAGGCACTACCTCCACTCCCTTTGGTTTGGGAATAGAGCCACTAATCACCGCGTCCATCTTCCTAGGTTGTTGCTCACTTAAGATACCTTGCACATCACCATTCTCCCCCTCTTGCTCATCACCATCCATGCTAAGAGGATCAAGATCGGTGAACAAAGAACTTAAATCTGGTTTTTCTCCATAAAAAGGATCAGACTCTCTGAATGTAACATCCATACTCACAAATAAACGTCTTTCGGTGGGACACCAACACTTATAACCTTTTTGACTTGATGAGTAACCCACAAATATGCATTTAACTGCTCGCGGATCCAACTTACCAACTGAAGGTCTATGGTCCCTGACAAAGCAAGTGCACCCAAATACTTTCGGTGGAACAACAAACTCATTCACTCCTCTTAACATCTCATAAGGAGTTTTCCACCCAAGCAACCTTGAAGGTGTGCGATTGATCAAATAAACTGCTATCATCACCGCTTCACTCCATAAAAATTTTGGCACATTCATAGTATACATTAGTGATCGGGCCACCTCCAGTATATGTCAATTCTTTCGCTCAGCAACTCCATTTTGTGGAGGTGTGTCAGGACATGTAGTTTGATGCAATATTCCCTGAGCTGATAAATAACTTTCAAATTCATTGTTCACATACTCTGTTCCGTTGTCTGTCCTTAATACTTTAACTCGGGCATCATATTGATTCCCAACAAGTGAGCAGAAATCCCGAAAACATTTAAGAACCTCATTCTCATGCTTCATAAGATATATCCAAGTCACCCGAGAATAGCAATCAATAAATGTGACAAAATACTTCATTCCGCTAATTGAGATAACCGGACAAGTCCAAACGTCCGAATGAATAAGCATAAAAGGAGATATGCTCCTAAGTCCTCTGCTTACATATATTGATCTTGTATGCTTTCCATATTCACATGCATCACAAACAAGTTTTCTTTTATCCACCTTACTCATCATCTCCGGAAATACCTTGGCCATAGTATCAAATGACTAATGTCCTAGTCGACAATGTTCTAAGATCACTTTAGCCTCCTTTTCACCCAAAGCAACTGCCAAAGCAGTGCATGAGGTATCCGCTCTTCTATCTAGGAACCATAGGCCATTACGTCTAATGCCACTACCAAGCATTTTTCCGGTCCTTCGGTCCTCAATTAAACAGTTCTCTCGATCGAGAGTTACACGACAATCCATATGATCCACCAAAGCACTTAGGGATACTAGATTAACAGGAAATGATGGAACATATAAAACTGATGATAATGTAATTGATGGAGTGCATAGGACAGTGCCCACACCTTTAATAGGTTGAGCGGTTCCATCAGCAGTTTGAATGGTTTCCTTTTGCATAGAAGTAAATGGATTATACGATGCAAATTCACTTAGTGTACCCGTAACATGCTTAGATGCACCTGAATCTAGTATCCAATTTGCCAGAGATGTACCTTTATTAGGATGAGCAAGGTTGATAAGGTTACCGAGTAGTGTTAATGTCTCCTTCTGCCTTGAAAAATTATTCAATTCATTATGTCCTCCTGAAGGTGCTTGTAGCTCTGAATGCTTGGCCAAAAATATCTGAGCCAACTTCTCGAGTTGAGATGCTGAAAGAACATCGACCAGCTTCTCAAATGCCTGCTCAATTATCTTACTCTCTGCCATTGTTTGACTTCTCAAGTAGCCACAACGCTTGCTCAATTCAATCTCCCTCTTTCTCTCTGTTCTCTTCAACCTCACAACAGCCAACAACGAGAACCAGGTTTTGTTCTTCCTCCAGTACCCAACAACACCACACAATTGCAACCAGCAGCGCACCTTCCTCTGTAAGTGCCTCCTGCAGTACCACTCGCCGCCACCAATTTCTCTCTCTCCCCAATACAACACGTTAATTCTTCTTCCTCACAGAAACTGTCCAGCAGCACAAAGCTCACAAGCAGCCAACAATTCGAGTCTGGCACCTGCAATTCCAGCTCAACTGCACCTCCTCTGCCCAAGATTCCTCAGCACACTACTCACAAAATACAGCCTGGCCTAAATCTTAGCCACACAACACAAAACAACAGCAGCCAAGCAGCTTCCGTCGCCGGCCGCACGCACCACTCCACCACGCGCCGCTCTGCAATCCGCCTGCGCGGCCACCTCTGCAACAGCACGCCCTGTCCTGCTTGCTCACTCCTTTGATTTTGGGACTCGCAGCTCCTTCACGGCAAGCAGCACGGCTTCTCGCTGCCCTCACCGGAGTTCTTCCCCCAAGCTGCTCCCCCTCAAACCAAATCTCCACCGCCTGGAGCAACAGCAGCCGCGGAAAGGCCCTTCAGAAATCCAACGCCAAATCTCCTCCACGCAGCCCCTCAGCCAAATCGACCTCCTCTGCCGTTCTCCTGCTGCTTGCTCTCCAACTTGGCCGCAGCCTGCCCAAGGCCACCACGGACAGCTCCTCTGCCCTAGCCTGCTTAGCCTCCCTGCGTCAGTCGCTCCTGCGAGCACGGCCGGTCACGGCAGCGTGGTCGCCAGCGAGGGACACCCAGCTCTGTATACCATGTTGTTTGGCTTGGAAATTTCTGGAACTCCATCTCTCTTCTCTTCTCAAGATACATACATATACATACATATGGGCTCCTGGGCTTGGGCCCTCTTATACATACACAGCCCAACAAAACACCTAAAAATCAATTGATACAGATGGTTTAATAACTGAAAATTCAGATTCACAAGCAGAGGCAAACAAAATCCCCTCATGTGTTGTCCATGCAAAGTAGGTGCATTTGCAATGTGGAAAAACTATGTAATCCTAATTTGTTGTTCTATTATTAACATCATAGAGTTCACGTCCTGGAATCTCAGCATACATAGCGTTGCCCTGCAACAACCAAGCCTCATAAGTGTACCACACAATCTACATGTGCTTTTTTCAAATAGTAACTTCAACATCAACAAGAACCAAATCAACATGAAGAGGAGCTCCCCCATCACTGCAATATTCCCACAAGTGTGAAACATGAACGTGAACAGTCCAGCTTTTTGAAGCCGGTGACAACTCGCTCAAACAAGTGAACACCATATTGAAACAAACAACAGAAGAGACCGCAAAAATAGTTACCCTTAAGGAAGGCAGTAGGTTCAATTTATAGCCAGAGGGCAACCAAACCGCCTCAAAAGAGACCAATCACATACTGCCACCATGCCCATACGTGTCAGGTAACAAAGCACACCTCAGCAGATAGACCATGCAAAGGATACATGAGACTTATGCAGCAAGAATATTGAACGTGCAAAGCAAGAAAATTTAAGGCGGCAACTCCAGCAACAAGGTTGGACTCAGTGTAAAAAAAAAAATCAGTTCAACAACCTCGAACAAACTAAATGGTTCACCAAATACAAAAAAATTGCACAAAATTTTAATCACCTCACAATTGCACCATAAAAATTCCACACAACGTAAAATTTCCAAGTCACTTTAATACATCACAAAACCCTGACAATAGCACTATAAGCATAGAGAAATGTTCATTTGCTGAGATACTGGATGCTTAACATAAAAAGCAGGGCAAGAAGTTCACACACACATTGCCAAAACAGTTCTCAGTTATCACCAATCAGTGTCCTCAAGACACAAGATATTTACTTCTTTACTTGAACCTAGGAGTATTTGATTCTTATCCAGGAGTTACTTTCTGAAATCATATGCACATGTATTGCTGATAAATAAAACCACCAGAATCATTCTTGTGATTTTATTTTTTGAAAATAGCTGCTAAAAACACAACAATTGAAATAAACAAATACACTATAAGCTGCAGATTTCAGTTTGACTTCAGAGTTTCAAACTTCAGTTCATTTTTTAGTTTCAGTCTCAAAAAGGTAGTTGTTTACACAATGCATTACAAAACTCAATTTGTTATCTTGAATAATATAGTTGACATGGAACATGACACATGTGCTTCAAACTAAACTAAATTCCTGTGCAAAATAATGGAAAGGAAACCAATTGCTTGAAATAAGAGATGCACAATACGCATATCGATCAGTGGAGCAGGTTCACCTCCTTCACTATTATCAAACACTAATTGGACTCTCTCTCACTGCAAGCAAATACCCATCGACATGTCCAAACCTCCAAACAAAATTAAGCATGGAGAAGTTCTATGAAGACTGTTTTTTTTTAAAGCACGGATATGCTAATGAGTAATCAACAGTATCCAATACTTGGTCAAGTTCTATGAAGACTGCATATCCAGGCACATAGCAGTAACAAAATTGACAAGTTAACAAGCAGGAAAAAAATCCTACCCAGCCATGAATCAAATATCAGCGAATTGGGTGAATATGCTACCGAAAATCTTTACCCGATCAAGGAAATGGAATTAGTGATTCATCTAAGTTACACACACATAGCGCAACTTGTGAAAATTTTCTATAATCTAGCATTGTTCTGCATCTTCCAAAATAGACACAGCAACTGTGCTATGTTTGCCAGCCCCTGTCGCAGGCTCACAACCATGGGAAAACTTACAATGTCGAGTTGTTTGCAATTGGGCAGGCAGCAGCACCGTATGACGGGAACCATCGAAACCTCGCCGGCAGAATCGCCATCTCACCACCCGAGCACACCTCCAATCCCTGTTTTGCACGCCATGTGGCTCGCCGCCCCTCCTCTAGCCACACGCCAACCACCACAGCAACGCGCACCCGCCGCCCCGACAGCTAGGGTTAGGGATTCGGGCCGGATTACAGCCTGCCTACCGCGATGGGAACCTCCATGAGACACGCGGGGCAGACGGAGGAAGTCGGTAAGGGTAACGGAAGAGGGGAGGATAGGCCGAGCAGTCGAGGAAGGCGCGGCGGCGCACGAGCGACGACGGCGAGGACGAGCGGAAGGGCTCGGAGCCGCGGTGTAGGCAGCGGACGGCGCGGCGGGGGCTATCCGACAAAAAGGGAGATTTAGATTTATAGCACTACTAAAGTGCAGCATCAAAGAATGCCCCTAGTAAAGAGAAAATCAAAAAACGCCATGACTTTCTTCATTTCTCTCCAATCTTTAGCATTATCTTCTTTTTTTATTTATTTTCTCCCTAAATCACACATGACTGGTCTGTTTTGCCCTTGGATGAAACACGAACAGAACAAATCGATCGAAAAGCGCTCGTCGTCGTCGTCGTTGCGGGAGCCGCAGCGAGCTGTGGGCGCAGTGGCGACCTGGCACGGCGAGCGCGACGGACGCGGCCAGCAGCGCGCGGCGGCCGCGGCCAGCAGCGTGCGGCGGCGCCGGCTCAGCGAGCGAGGCGGCGCGGCGAGCACGCACGGCAGGCGTGGCGGGCTCGGCGAGCAGCGCACGGCGGCGTCGGCTTGGTTGCGGCGAGCGTGGCGGGCGCGGCGACGAGCTAGTACATCAGGCGCGACGGCCTCGGCAGACGCGGCGACGAGCAAGTACGGCGGGCGCGTCGCGCGTGCGGGGGCGAGCGGAGCTCGCGTGCGTCGCGCGGGGCCAGGCGGGCTTGCGTCGCGCAGGCGGGCGATGCGTCGTGCAGGCGGGCCACGTCGCAGGCGGGCGTGCGTCGCGCGGGACTGCGAGGCGCGACCGCGGTCTGCGCGCGCGGCGGAGGCGCAGGGCAGCACGGCGGCGTGGTGGGCCGCAGTGGCGCGGGGGACGCGGTGGCACGCGGCGGGCTTGGAAGAAAGCTGCCTGGACGCAAGGTAGAAGAAGGGCAGGGGCAAAAAAGTCTGATTGAAGAGACAGTGCTATGCTTTCCAGCCAAGAGAAGAAATGGATGGCGTTTTTTAAACCCTGCGTTTACTAAGGGCGTTCTTTGGAAGCCAACCTTTACCAGTGCTATTCTTTCAATTCTCCCCCGAAAAAAATGCCACGCTGGCGTGTTTCTTAAAAATGCCGCGGAATCGGAATTTCGTCTTCTTCGTTTTGATTCGAATGAAACGCGAGGGGCTACGTGAAAGAAAAATGAACGGGTTTACTGTTCATTTAGTGGCGTCCTGGACCGCGGGTTGGTTTCGACATTTTCTGAGGGCCTTTTTGAAACATGCCGACGGCTCAGATGTAAACGAACGGACGGCCGCCGTTTTCCGGGTGACGCGGCCAGGCCCAAACAGGGGGAGTTGTGGCCACAATTATATTAGTTTGATGTTTATTGAATATTCAGTTATTTAGGATTTTTACGGTATTTAAATTATTATTTTAATATACCCTACGTATTGGAGTATCGGTGTTTTCGGCCGCTCGGCGTATCCGCGTATCGTATCGCCGTATCCGTATCTCGTATCGGTGATTTGTAGCCTACCAGTATGACTGCCAAAAAAATCGTAACCTGTGTCTAAGAACCGCAATTTCTATATGCTGCTCTCTTTGAGAAGATGATGCAAGATGAAGAACACATAAATCTTAATGAGACACCAACATTGAAGAGTACAAGAAGTCCCTTGTAAGAAAGTCAATACGATAGCAGCATCACGTATTGCTAAGTCAACTTGGCTGGCAAATGGCTAACACGTTCCTTAACCCGTAAAGAATGAATTAATTAGTGTACTAACCAAGTTCCTGCTGAGTGCTCCTTTGAGCAAAAACTGAAATTTCAGCTTGTTTCTCTTTGGATTCAGTCGCTTAATTATTCCCATACCTGTCTGTATTCAATATTTTTCTGATCTTGAAGTAAGGTGCATGGATTGAAAATGTAAAACACAATATTTTTCTATATATGGTATATTTGGGCTGAGGGTAGACTAAAAGAACTGTTTGTCTTTTGCAATTATGCATATGTGCTATTGTTTTTAACCTCTAGTTTCCTCGCTCGTGAATATATGTCTAGATTTTCTAAGTGTTATGAATAATTAGTTAGTGGTGTGGTGGCATATATTATAGCGAGAAAAGTTTGTTGCTGCAGTCCAGGAGCCATAAAATGTTGGACTGTCTGGCTATTTTTTTTTTCATTACACAGTACAAGTCAGACACTCACATATACTTACCCCTATAAATGCGCATACATAAACTTTACTCCTATTAGCATCTTCAAAGGCTGGTAAATCTTCCAGATTAACAAAGTCACCACTAGCATCTCGTTGTCGTAGGCCATGTCGTCTACTGATGAAAGCACAATGTCGTTCAATCTAAAAATTTTGCTCTCACTAGGAGTTGAACCTAAGATCTGAGGTGTTACTGAGGGCTAGTTTGGTTTGAGCCCTGCCGAATCTGCCTGGCTCAGGCGTCGTTCTCAGGCGTTCGATTTTGGACGCCTGAGGCCACGATGCATGCCTGACAGGCGAGCTGCCTGACAGGGCATAAACCAAACTAGCCCTGAGGCTCTTATAACAACTAGACTACTACCTGGCTAACCTTCACACCATTGCTAAAGATATCGTCAAAAGTACATAATATCATTTGGCATTCCCCATTTGCTTTTGACATGACTTCTTGCACAAAGAAGGAAGAGGAAGAATTGTACAACTTTCTGGAGTATTCATGGTTTCTCAGGATATTTCTCAGGATGGACCAAATGGACCGGAGAAAGGACGATTTGCAGTCTTCAAAAATCAAAATGTTATATTAGCTTTACTGCTTTATACTAAAAAAATTTCAATTCCCATAGCAATGCACTGGCACTTTGCTAGTAAAAGATAATTGGCTTGGGCCGGTTAGTTTAGACTTGCGTGGTTGGACTTGTGGATCCATGAAAATTGTGTCATACTGTTGTTTAATTGTTATTTTGGAATTATATTGTAATAAATAAAGATCCCTAAAAAATAATTCATTGTTATATTTGCTATTATGCTGAGTTATGTTGTTAAGAGTACTCTCGCATTAAATGACTTATTATAATTATGCCAGTTATTTCATAAAATATATGATTATTCCGTTTCTACCATTCTATTTTTTATGTTGTGATGTTATATGTTTGGAGTGGTAAGGTTACCTTTTTTTCATTAAAACGAGGTGACTATAACCAAATTAGGTTGTGAACCAAACCTTTGTCAGATATATTGTTAAACTTGCGACAGGTCTTATGGTCACCATCAAAACGGTCGCCGCATTCGATTTATCACAATTTAACTAACTTTTGGCAACCAACCAAACGACTACATCTTGTCACAAACTCGGTCATGCCACACTTTCGGCTCATGCCTAATCTTAGTTGTGGCAACCTATGGGTACCATCCAAACATGCCATAAATCCTTTCATTAAATGTCTTAAACTTTTTCTTGCGAGTGTTGCGTAACAAATAAATTCTTTGGGTACGTTTACATTTGTTTAAGGCTGGAAAAACGTATTCAGAAAAAAATAGTAAGTTATATTTGCACTTATAGCGTACTAAAACATGGTTTCGCTGGAATGTTATGGGTTGAGAGTAGCTGAGATACTCCTTATGGTAATTTTTATTTTATTTTATTTTTTCTTTCGAAAACATCACATAAAAGAAGAGGATAGGTTGTTGATAACTCAAGAGAGCCATACTTCAAATAGCACACATATTGCGTTCCTTGTTTCTTTGTTCTTAATAAACAAAGACAGACTATGTTGAATACAATATATATATGAAACCCTTTTATTTTCTCTCCTCATCAACCACTTGCCACAACATTTTTAAAAAATGGCATATCATTGTATTTAATAAGAATGAAATTTCAATTTGAGGTAGCACTAGGATGCCTACCGTATATATGGTGTTTTCAACAAACGATTCGGTAGGTGTGGACACGTAGAAAAGAAGGCCATGCCATATCTAAGTCAGCGTGTAGGTGAGGACACGTAGAAAAGAAGGCCATGTCATACTCCGTGTGCATGGTTTCAAGACATGAGGGACCGGAAATTGAACTGAGACAAAAAGGCTAAAATTGAACTTTATCCTTAACTAAACGAATATATGCAGCCATAGGTAACCAAAGTTACCACATATGTGACCTCGTCTTAAAAGACGAACTCGTAGATCTAGTATGACATGTGTCACTTCTCTCTCTTTTTTTTCCTTCCAATACGCATGAGAATAATTCTAGTCTATCTGTTAAACAGAAATAATTCTAGGTTATTCACGCCTTTTTACAAAAATCAATAAGAGCACAAATGGCACCGCACTAAGAGACGTGAGCAACTCCAAATTGTGCCAGTCCCCTCGTCCACGGTGTGTACATTAGGCTAGCTCCATTGAAAAGACAATCATTGCCATATTTCCACAAGGACCTCCCAAACTACCAGCCACTTGAATCATTTCATCATCATCATCTTTACTTCAAAAAAAAAATTCATAGAATCTTGCCTTTCCACCAATCATAGAATCTTCCCCCTCCGGGTTGTGGCAATATCAGGAATGCCTTGGGGTGTGTTCGTTTCACCGTTTAGACCCCTCTAAAATTTAACTCTAAAGAGAATCTTATTATTTAGGAGTATTAAATAAAGTCTAATGACAAAACCTTTTTACAGATGGGTACATCTTTACGAGACGAATCTAATGAGCCTAATTAATCTATGTTTTGCTACAGTGATGCTACAGTAAATATCGTCTAATCACGGCTTAACTACCCTCGTTAAATTCGTCTCGCGATTTAGAGGGGGGGTTCTGCAGTTAGTTTTGTAATTAAACTTTATTTAAGACAAGATTCTTTGTGTTTAAACCCCTCTAAATTTTAGACTCTAAAACGCCGAACACGCCCCAAACTAGGGATGAAAACGGATCGGAGCGGAGCGGATATTGCTCTTCCCAAATCCTTATCCATGTTTTCTTAGCGGATTCGGAGCGGAGCGGATAATACACGGATGTGGATATGGATACGGATTTTTTCGGATATCGGAAATGGTGCGGAGTCGGAGTGGATGCGGTTCGGAAGCGGACTTATATAGGCGGATAATATGTATTTAGATATAGCACTATATATACACTAAAAAACACTATACAAGGTAGTATAGAAAATAAGAGTAACTAACTGTAGTTCTACATAATTTCATCATAAAAATATATGTTTTAGTCAACGACATACAAAAAATACTTTGGTTAATATGTCAAATATTAAATATATAGAGTGGACTTTGTTGGGAAAATCGGATAATCCTATTTTAGACATCGGATTATCCATCTTAATTTATCGGATAATTCATATCCGTCGGATTTTGTCAACCCCATATCCTATCCTAAATCCTCATTCAATCGGATTCGGATTATCCATATCCGCTAGGATATCTAAAACACTTTCCCAAATCCTCCAAAATCGGATTCGGGTAGGATCGGAGTCGGAAATTATCCACACCACTTTCACCCCTACCCCAAACCTTCCGCGCTCAGGTGAGGTAAGCCGAGCCACGCGAGCCTGTCCGCTGTCCAACACCTATCATGCGCCACCAATCATAGAAAGGACTGACACTTCCTTGGTGCCAATGATTTCCAAATGAGCTCCCATGGTTCAAATGAAGACAACACTTCCTACTTCCAATGCCTCGGTTCCTTGATGTACAATTTACAGATCCTGAAATTTGGGGTCAGGGGACGATGCAACAGATTAACATTGGGCTTTAAAGCAAGCAGAAGACATTAAACGCAGGTGGAACTGAACCCAGTGGCTGTAACCAAGCTTTCAGGATTCAGGAACAGCAGGTGGACCCTGTGGCTGTAACCAAACTTTCAGGAGCAGCCTGCGGCCTTCATGCTCTGTGCTGGCTTCATTATACCCAACTCTGATCAGGAACAGGAATAGTTTGCCTTCCAACGTAAGGATTTGACAAGTAAACACAAAAGAGAAGGCAGAAGCTTCTTCAAACAGTTAATTCTCCTTCCCTTCTGGCAGATAAGGCAACAGAGCAATGGATCAGTTTTTTTTATGAATGATCTCAACAGGTTTCCGTAAAAAGATAAAAAGGAAAATAAATGTCCAATTGCTTCGTGCTGTCTGACTTCAAGTTCCTCCACTTAATCTACAGACAGAACATCCTGTTGCTGGAGCTACCGGTGTTTTTTTTTTCCATCTGAATATGTGTGTACTATATTAATCTGTTTTCTAATGCAAGTAATGAAATCCCATCATAGTGAAATAAGTGCAGACACGCATCTAGTAATGTAATAATATGAGTGCAGAATCATAAGCGTTGTATTTGTTGTTTTAGATATCAAAAAGTATGCTTGAACAAACTATTAAACAAAACGCTGAAAAAGCGAATGGTATGGCATCTAAATGAGAGCATCCTCTAATCTCATCTCAAATAAGGAAAAACTACAGATTGGACTCTGAAACGCTACTCACATCCACATATCCAGGAGATGCTATTTTGAGGAGACACAAACGAATGTCTTACCATAACTGTAATGCATTCCTTTTATCTATTTATTTACCTCAAAAAAAGAAGAGGGGGGGGGGGGGGGGGGGGTAATTCTATACAAAAGAAGCAAAATATTATCCTAAGTCTTATAAGACTAATAACTTCATAAGACCATTGGAACAAGAAATTGATGGCATGTGTGTACCTTGACTTCAGCCAAGGCCTTGACTAGCTCCTCTGCACCCCTCTTGATGGACTTTCACTGACGACGTTAGAGAAAACAACAATTAAGGGATGGCAATAGCAGGAAATTTGGAGAGTCAATAATTAGTATTATCATCAAACATGACAGCAAACAGGTATCACATAGCGGCCAAGTTCTTGCCGTGCACCAATGACAACGAAACAAGCATAATCTTCAGAAGACACAAGAAGCAAGAAGTTTGAAAGAGTGGCTAATATTGAGGAACCAACTGGCGCATGATGAGACAAATAGTGGATTCATCATTGGTGGATGATGACTAATAAGAGAGACGCACCTTGAAGATTGAGGAGTTACTGCATACAGAAGCCACACTTGCTTACACGATTGAGGATCAGGACTGGTGTTTCCTTGATTGCCAAGACATGTACTGGTTGCATGATTTGTTGCTCAAAGATTCAAAACATAATAATCCACTGGGTTCTGTTAACTACATGACAATTGTATCAGGTGCGTAATGGCTCTTACAATTTTCTCTCATGGCAGGTGAAGCAATGAAGTGCACCTCATGGCTGTAACCCAGCTTCAGAAAAAACTCAGGGCCTTCATGCTCTGACTTTGATTTATACCCTATACCAAAAAGCTTCAGAGACCAGAAAATGTGGCTTCCGTTGCGGGAAGTTCTGTTCAACAGTAACTCTGATGCCTAGTCACCTAAGCAAAAGGACTGAAGTTCCATTAGAAGAAACAAAAATCATTCATGTAAATAAGCATAACAAGACCAACAGAAGCATATCTTTGAATAGTTTAATCACCATTTGGTTACAAAGCACCAGATAGTAATGAGCAAGATTTGCCTGTTTCCTTGCAAACTGCTACCTTTTTTTCTTGTAAATGTTGCCGTACTATTCGTTATATTTTAATATCCTAACAAGGATGTGCTCCTTTGTTGTAATAAGCACTTGAAAAAAGACAAACAAGCACACATTTGTATAAGTTCATCGTTTTAGATGTAGAAGAATGTTTTTGCAACAACTGTTTACATTACAGTACTTGGCCATCCCAATAAATCTCCTCGCCTAAGCATATAAAAATCCCATGCTGAGGTAGTGAAAAATTAGGACAGCACTGTGAATCACTACTTGTTTTCGCCTAAGCATATACAGATGACTCAAATTCTATAAAACTCTTTAAGACAACCATTAACGACTATATAGCAGCTAAGCTGAAAAGACTTGCCCGTGGTTGTGCCTCTTCGCATGTTCTTGCCACCTTTCCTAGCTTATATTAGCCACTTACATAAGCAGCTAGACAATCAGCAATGCTCCAGGGAGACCATAAGCCCCTCTGGTAGTCATAGTCGAAGGGTTCAGTGCTTCCATCTTTGAGATAATAGGCTCCAATCTGCTCATGTCCACTTCTCTCAGACAACTCGAGGCCCGGGTAGATGGTATCCGCAGAAATGGAGGGGAACACCTGAGGGGACACAGACAATGCACGAAAACGGCCAATAAAAACAGCACGACCGGCAAGGCTGAGGCAGCCACCGCCATGAGTCATCATCTTCCCTGCTTCCAGGTCTACACAGTACACCTTGTACGTCCTCTTAAATGGGAATGCACAAGCATCACCAGCACCAGGGACCAGGCGTATCGTCCGGTGCACCAGCATGAGCTCTCCATCGTTGTCCACCAGGTGCACAGTGTCTTGCATCCGGCTGACCGGCTTGGGCAGCTTGGCAGCCACCACCAGCTGCGGCGGCAGGTTTTCTTCTCTCATGTCCAATGTCATGATGGCTTTCGAGGTGACGCCATAAAAGCGGCCAGCGAAAGACATGGTGGGCAAGAGCACCTCAGTATGGGTCTTGACCAGCAGCCAGCGCTCGTCGCTGGGCTTTGCAAAGGCTAGTGTCCAAGTCCCATCATCACAGGAGAAATAGAGCAAGATCGTGTTGTCATCTGCAAGGCCAGCAGTGTTGATCGAAGCACTGCCGACATACCCAGGAGTAAAGTTGCCTAGACCAGATATTGGCGGTAGCTCAGCCATCTGGCGCGTAAGCGGGTTCAGCAGACGCAGCGATCCGGTGGTCTTGTGGAGCAGCAAGAGTAGGCCCTCGGAAGCAGTGGATTGGAGCACACCGTGGTCATGAAGTTCAGGAACGTCCACCTGGATGGTCTGGCCGGTGGACGTGTTGAGGAAGTGGCGAAGGATACAGTGTGGGGCAGAATTAGCTTCGAGTTGCTCCTTCTCCCCAAGGAGCATGACCCATCTTCGCGGGTGGAGGCGGCGGTCCTCCAGGACGCCACGCTCGCGGGGTGCTGCAGAACATTGTCTCCACGGGAGACACACGGCTCGAAAGCGGATGTAGTCAGCCACGTCGCCGGCGAGAACGCACTCGGCGATCAGACCCAGTGGTCCTTCCCCAAGATTCGCCCAGTCTCTCCTGTAGAGGGTACGTGGTCGCTTCGCCCCCCAGTTTAATGAGGGGATTGCGGTGGTGGAGCTCGTTGGCCTCCTTGACCCAGGAGAAAGGCCCTGGATCTGCACGGCTTGAGTGGTGCAGGGGATATGGCCAGCGTCGTCGGCCGTCTTCGTCTTCAGCAGTCCCTTCAATCGCCGTGAAGGGCCCTGGATCTGAGCGGCTTCGGTGTTGTGTGTCTTCCTCCGCGGTCGCTGGAAGTGCTGCTGCGAATAGATCTGAGGACCCTGAATCTCCACGGCTTGGGTGGTGGTGCAGAGACCAAGGCCAGCGTCGTCGGCCGTCTTCCTCTTCGGCGATCCCTTCAATCGCTGAGAAGCATCCTGCTGGATCTGCGCGGCTACGGTGTCGTCTGTCTTCCTCCGCGGTCGCTGTAAGCGCTGCTGCGAAGAGATTTGAGAACTCTTCGGCGGTTCCTTCTTCTTCAATAGCCGTGAAGGGCCCTGGATCTGCGCGGCTTGGGTATCGTGTTTCTTCCTCCGCGATCGCTGTAAGCGCTGCTGCGAAGAAATCTGAGGTCGGTTAGATGCAGCTGCTTCCTTCCCCATGTCGACGCGGCGGCCGGAGGGGCGCGATTGGCGGGAGGGAACGCGATGCCGGCGGCGGTAAGGCCTTTATATATATATATATATAGGGGCCATATTATTTATGGACACAGGGTTCCGCCTCCTCTCTGTGTATGTTTGGTGGGTGTACCGGATTCGGAAAACTGTTATTCGAATAATATCCCAACCGAGTGGTGTTAGAGCAACTCCAACAAAAGACTCTAAATCAAAGCCCCTACTTCCATTTTAGAGGCCGGCCTGTAAAAATAGGGTCTCAAAAAATTGTTTCAACTCCAGCAGTTGTGTCCCAAAGACCCTATTTCTTGTGGGACCCACTTGTCAGATTAAAAATTCCTTCGTCGTCTCCTTCCCAGCGCGCCGTGCGCCCGCCGCCGGTCCGCCGTTCGCGCCCGCCGCTCCCGCCGCGCGCCCGTGCCCGCCGCGCGGCCGCAGCGACGTCGTGCGCCCGGCCGAATCTTTCTCGCTCGGCCGAATCTGGGTGTCGAAGCAGAGGAGGTGGGGGTCCTTCGCTCCGCCGAATCTGGGCCGAGACCAGGCTCGAACGGCGAACTCCCCAGCCCTGAGCTGAACCAGACCCCGTGCTGAAGTCCAACAGGTGCCGTGGATGCGGCAGCAGAGTCCGGGCATTGCTGCCGATGGGCGTGCAAACTCTGAACAAGTGAAGACATATACTCTGCTTTTGTGCTCTCAATCAATTTTATGTGCACAATATTTACTGTGTACTGAAAAATGCAGGCAGGGGGAAACTGGACAAGGACACAATATTCACACAAAACTTGCTCACATCACTGATCACTGATCATCAAACACCCAGCAACTACTGGGTTTTGAAGTGATATGGAAGAGCATCAGTCGAAATTGAAGTGACAGACAATAGTTTCCCAAGAACTGCCCTATTTCAGATAAAAATTCAGACAAAGAAGCTCAAGTGTGACCCTGCATTTTTTTAATTGTCTGTCACACAAGCGAAGCAGTGCTGAATCTGCTGATCACTCCATCACAGGACGTCACTGAATAGAGTACACAAAGTTGATCACAACTCAAGCACTTGACAAACTCACAAGGACACACAGAATGCAGTTTCCTACTTACAAGTTTCTGCCAGGGCCAGGCACAAATAAATGATGAACACATTTGAGAAGAAGGTACCAAACTGGTAAAGAAAACTAGGCTAAAAATATTAGCAGCAATCTACAAACTATGATCATTTCAACAATCAATGCAAAGTCACCAATGAATGCACCAAGGCAACATTTGTATATTCAGTCACCAATGCTGCAATGTGTATATCACAACTATGTTTACCCTGCATTTTGCAGATAAAAATTTAGACAAGTCACATGGTTATGGCATGTATCCAACAGCATGTATCCAACATAATTCAATTTTCACTCAACAATGTGATTTCTGCCTAGATCTTAAACAAAAAGAGCAACTGATGTTCTGCTGGTTTCATTCAGTTAACTGATGTTCTGCTGGTTTCATTCAGTTAACAATGTGATTTCTGCAATGTGATTTATACCTAGATCTTAAGCAGAGAAGCTGCAGCAGCAAGCAGCCAATTAAGCTAACAGTTGCCATAGCAACTTCTGAATGCAAAGGTGAGCATCATTCAGACCGACGTGCAGGAGATCAGGAGCATTTGCCTATTGTTGAAAAATCATACGCCTGCTTGGCAAATTAACAGCCCTCAGTTTGGACAAAGGCAGCATGGTTTGCCTATTGTTGGAACATACTGATTCAGGCAACATACTATGGGGAAATCAAATGAGATTCACAATGTTGGTCAGAAAGGAAATTGCTCAACGAAGAGACATACAAATGAGGTGCCTGATCATGGTTCAACAACTCGAATTGGTGAGAAACCTCAGCGGCGTTACCTCAGCGACGCTGTCGAGTGTCCAATCGAACAATGGTGACCGGGTTGGGCTCAATTCACCGTCGATGTTGACGACCTGATGAGGTTCTTGGCGACGTGGTTGCTCTTCGCATTGAGGAAGTGTTGTCGGCCGGGGAGGAGGTGCTCTGGACCTGGGTGCAGATGGAACAACAGGAGCCCGCTTCTTGTTCACCGATACAGCCAAGGACGGCCGAGAACGTACAGCGCCGCCGGAGCTGGAGCGGGGCGCCGGCGCGGAGAAGAGGAAGGTCGACGAGCTTGGGAATGACACCTGCGTGTCATCCATGCCGATCCGGAGCCGACAGTCTTCTTCGCGCCGGTTCACGGCACCGGCAGCCCTTGTCGCGGCGGTAGGCGGCGGCGTCGGCAGTCCACCTCGCGCGGCCGGAGTCCAATCCTCCATTCGAGAGGACCGACGGCGGGCGAGGGAGCGGGGAGGCACGCGACAGGGGAAGAGGTGGCGTGCGGCGAGGCGTGGCCGGGCGCGGACGGCCCGGCGCGTCGACGGCGCGCCCGGGGAGATCGCGGCGGCGGTGACGTCGCGGCCGGAGGAAGGAGAAGAGATGAAAAAGGAAAAAGAAGAGGAAAAAAAAGAAAATGAAAAAAACGGTGGGGCCCACGGATGAGAGGGGAGGTGGGAGGACCCTGGGAATGAGGGCTTGGAAGTGGAATTTGAGGTGGCATGCAAAATGAAAGCTTGAATAGGGTCCTTGCTGGAGTTGATTTTTTTTTAACTCAAGACCCTAAAAATAGAGTAAGGTCCCAAGTAGGGTCCCTGCTGGAGTTGCTCTTAGGCCCTCTACAGTAGAGAGCGATGACCGATGCCCAAACGCTCTTTTCCAGTTTTCGGCATCGCTCCCAACGATGTGCCGCGCGATGCCCAGGAGCACGTACTTGCGCCGGTGCCGGTAAAATAAAAAAGTAATATTTCCTCCCGTGAAGCAACTGATCGCTGGGATAAGAAACACTTTTTTCCTGCTACGCAGGGCCATGTAGGGACATACTTGCAGAGGGATTTGGTGCCCGCCGCTGTGCAAGTCACACTCGGTGCCCATTTTACCTTGTGCGGGGCCCAATTTTTGTATCGGAACCGCTCCCCACTGTGGAGGGCCTTAGACTAGGGGCTGGCTGGGGTGGCTGACAATATGTAATGTGGGATAGATGCATTTTCGATTGGGTATGGTTACTACTTCTTTTATTTTTAATTATATGGCGTTATTGATTTTTTTGTTGAACTTTGACCAATAATATATATGAAAATAATTAGTTGCCTAACGTGAAATGTGTATTGTTGGATTTATCATCAAAAACACTTTGAAATTAACTTATACATTTAGTTATTTGCACAAATATTTATGAATAAAACGAATAGTCAAAGTAAAGAAAAAAGTCAACGACGTCATATAATTAAAAACGGAGGGAGTAGTAGAAGTCTAGAATTCGAGTCCAGTTGGTAAAAAAAAAAAACTCAGCCGTCCGTGTTCGTGTTAAAAAAAAAAGAAAAGAAAAAAAAAACGTACGTTCGTTCAAGCATCGCGCCCCGCGAAGAGTGGGTTAAACTGAGCGCAACGAGGGAAAGGATGCGCCAGTGTGGAATGCACGTTTGGTGCTTTAGTTTTCGGGTTGTTTACAAAGGTACTGCTGCTAATGTGCCGATTTTACAGTAGCTGCAATGGCTACAGCACGCGATTTCAGGCCAGCAAACCACGTGGCATAGTTTTCTGAAAGTATTAGTGCACTAAAAACTGATGGTAATACATCTAATGTCCCAGACTCTGGAGTCACGAAAGAAATTAATTATGTTGCAATACAAAGGTGCATGCCAGTGATCTATAGAATCTGTTCTGCAGTCCAGCTAAACACAATCAATGGAACGTTTCGGGCAGCCTTCGGAAACCACAGCAAACAAAGCATAAAAAATCATCATTGAACAGTCGCAATGGAAATTCTCGTCAAAGGAAGTCTGAGGGAATGTCACACCCCAAGGAAAAAAAAGATAACAGAGGCATCAACACAGACATACTCCACCATATGAATACATCACAAAATGGTCGCGATAACACCATTCCAGGCAGATTAAGGTTCATATTCAAAGAACTTGAGGTAGCGACACTTTGTCTTTCAAGGCAAATTACTGGACCAACCGTGACCAAACTACTACCACGAACAACACAACTGACAGACTACGAAACTAGTTGCTGAAGAGACCATAGAAGCCTCAAAAGATTTCGCCACCGTAGAACACCCATGGATCATTTACACTTGCTTTCAGAAGACCATCAGGACTTGACTGCTGCGGGCTTGTCAGCCACCACCGGACATTCATCCTTGTTCCCCACCTTTCCTTGATAACAGGCTCGAAATAACACCTGAAACACAGCATACGAAGCAAGGGATTAAGCGATGCGATCATATGCGGCATAAGACAGATCGGCTCCTTAAATCCAAGGCAAAAGTCTGAATAAACGAGACAGGAATCATGGAGCAAACACCAAACAATTTGAGACCAAAAAACTAGATTTACTGCTACGACCACTACTGTGTCATAAGTTGTCTACAGAAAAATTCACTCAACCAAAACGGAAATATGAAAAAAAATGCTGGACTGGCCAAGCTTTTTCGAATTGAATCTGCAGCCCAGGGAAAATCCTGCAGCATATGTTCAGATAAAATTTAGACATATTCTTGAAACACAACACCAGCAGCAAGTGATCAAACCTCGAAGCACATCATAAGCAGCAAACGAGAGCATCAGACCAGCTCCTGAAATCTAAGGTAACATGAATGATTGAATAAACACCATATAACTTGTGAGCAAGCAGACATTTACTACTACGACAACTGTTGTGTCATCAGTAAGTTCAGAGCAAATTGTCACGATGAAGTAAATCCGAACAGTGAGGTAGCTAAACAAATCCTGGACTGGGCAAGAATTAAGATCAGGTAGAATAGGGGAAATCCTGCATGCCAAGATCCACATCAAGTATGCAAGTATTCTTGCATGCATAACAAATCATGAATGAACCCCTCCCCCATAGATGAATCATGATCGATTCCACCATATCACAGTACAAGCATTGTAAACTGACTAATGATTCGTGGTGTACCCACAAGTACAGGCTAAACCCCTCTTCCACATGGATCATTAACACAAAATTAACCAGGAAACTAGCATCACAATGAGCAGTGGATTGTAACATAATACATCAAAATTGATACCACGATCAGCTAAACAGAGATAACCAAGAAAAGAAACACTACCTTGATAGTGTTACCGAACTTATGTAAGATCTAGAGCATCATCATCTGGTGGCGGCAGCTGAATTGTTTCAGCAAAGGCAGGCCAAAACTCACTCAGTAGAGAGCCTACCTGTGTATCCCAACAAAGAACCACAAGTTCAGCTAGTAATAAAACAAAGGAATAAAAAAAAACACTTATATACCTCGATGATGGCAACCCAGGTTGAGGGGTTTGCATTTTTGTACTTCTGTTTTCTTGCTAACACCTCACAACTGAGAAGCGACTTGACACACTCGACGCAGGGTGTTCGTTTCGTTTAGGACTAAAGTTTAGTCTAAAGTTCTTGCTATTTAAAGGTATTAAATAAAGTATAATTACAAAACTTTTTGCAGAAACCTGAGCTACTTTGCGAGACGAATCTAATGAGGGTAATTAAGCTTTAATTAGATGATGGTTACTGTAGCATCACTATAGCAAAACATAGCTTAATTAGGCTCGTTAGATTCGTCTCGTAAATTAGCACCTATCTGTAAAAAGGTTTTGTAATTAGACTTTATTTAATAACCTTAAATAGTAAGATTCTCTAGACTAAACTTTAGGACTAAAGGAAACGAACAGGCCCTAGACAGTGATTTAGGACTGTATCCACCTTCTAGGGAAAGCACAATCTTCCCGCCTAGCAGGCTTTTCAGCTGCACAGTTAAGAGAACAAGCCATTATACATATCAAAATAGATTTTCTTAATACCATAGAACAATGTATCCAACAATATCGTAAAAAGGAGACCATTATGTCTTCGGAGTAGCTTTGGATAATACTGAACTTACCTTAGTGACAAGAATACCATAGCAACTCTTGCTGCAATGGCATCCTCCCAATGGATCTTTTATTGCTGTAACACCAAAGAAAATTACAGATTTAGAGAAATAACCGGCCTGTTAATTTTTATTGCGACAGAGCAACCCTATGTTCATTTATAGGTAGCGAACTTACCGGCATCAAAACCAGTAGATACCAGGATAAAATCGGGACAAAAGTGGTAAAAATACAGTCAAAGACAGCAATCATGTCAAAGACAGCAATCATGTCATCATCACCATAATTATGTAGCAAGTCAACGTTGCAATTGTATCCCTTCCCTTTTCCTTCACCAATCCTAGTTCGCTTCTTAGCGTTAGGTTCATCATTAGGAAATATACCAGCTCTACATATAAGATAAAATAGCATGAAGTTGGACTCAATAAGATATTGATGTTCTAATGCATATAAACATATGAAACGAAGAAGCCAAGTCAATCATACTTGTGGATTGAGCAGAACATGACTCTATTGTCCTCATAAAAAAAATTATGAGACCCATCATCGTTATGTATATCAAAGTCCACAGTTAATATCTTCCTCATACTCTGAAATAACGAAGTAATAGTTCATCAACTTTAATTTTCAAATGATAAGAAGCCCAAGGCAGGTCAGAAACTTCAACATACATAATTTCACTGTAGATATCGAGTTGCAAGCGTGATATTATTGAAAAAGCAGAAGCCAGTGGCTTTCGAGGGCATGGCATGATGCCCAGGCAGACGTATGATTGCAAAGGCAGACTCAAATTCACCCGCGGCCACCCGCTTGCAGGCCTAACATTCAGAATGTAAATTGTTGATATTGTATGTTGCAGTCTTAAAATAGATCATCAATTTGTTACCTAAATAACAGCCCCAGCAGCAAGAAATGCAGCATTACGTGTTCCAACACTTGCATTATCATCGTCGCATAATACATCAAAATCAGGCAGTTCCTTGGGGTGGTCCACAGTCAATGATTTAACAAATTGTAAATATGCTTCACCATGCACTAATAAAGCAATATCCGGGTCCAGGAACATCAAATGGTTCTGGATAAGGTCCTTACCAGATACCCGGATATCAAAGGGATACCAATACTCAAATTCTTGCTTCATTTTGGCCAACAGGGCTGGAGGGATGTCACTTTTTGGTGCTGGACCATTGCAGAAGACATAATCCCAGACATCATCTGTCATCTGTTCTGGCCTGATAGAAGCTATTTCATTTCCATACATATTTCCATTTTGCAAATGATCAGCGATAGTGTAATAGGCCATATAGAGGGTTGAATCAGAGAGAGACTCCACAAGGAACTACTCATCCCATGGAATACGAGTCCCTAGACCAAAAGAACGTGAACAGGCCCACTGGTTCAGCCAGCCCAAAGTGTGCTCAAAACCATTACGGGTTTCAGCTGAGAATGTGTTCATACTTTCCAAACATCTCTCTGCCTTTTGCTTCCATTCAGCCTCACCATAGGTAATGTACCACTGGTCTGTGAGAGCAACCACACACTCATCGTCAGACCTTGACATTACCTTCTTAGGCTCACTATACAGCACTGCAGTGCCTTCTTCCAGAAGCTTGTTCTTTATCAACGGCTTTGCTTCTTGAACTTTTCTGTCATTGAACTCTCCTACAATCATAGTATCATCAGTGAATCCTTTTAGATATGTCATCCTTTTTGCTTCAGCAAGCTTCTCCTTGTCATTCTGGCTTTGTGACCAAATCTTGCAGTGCCATAAAATCATCTGGTGAATCAATCCGAACACTAGTCACAATGCCAGTTCCTTTATCGGTTAGGATAGTCATCATAGGAAGTGCATATATGATTTCATTGAAAGCAAGAGGAGACTTCAAAGGCAAACCAATCAGATCACTTCCAAATAGCTCAGCTAAGCAAGTTGGCTTTTCTGGGACCCTTGATAGATTCTGATATGCAAGATTAAGAGAAGACCTTGCAGTCACAATAAAGACATCAGTATCGTTGATCTCGAAAGCCCCGTACTTCCCATCAGGCAACACCCAAGAGTTTGTTTGGCCATACATCGTTCAGGTCTCAATGTAGCTGCAGCCAAATACACTTTTCTTCCCTCCAAGGCCTTCAACTTGGGAGGGAAAGGTGGGGTCACCTGCATTTTAATCAGCACATATTCCTGCGGCAGCACACCTTCACCTGTTGCCCGATCATGATCAGCACAACTGCACAAGGCTGACCATCCAATGGAGAGTAAATAGTATACCTCATATCTTTAACAACCTTGCCCGTCTTCTTCAGTTTTCTCATCTGCCACCGGACAAAAGCATCATAGAACAGATTCATGTCCCTTGTGATGAATGACCTCCTCCAGTCACAACCCAGACCAAATGCCTTAAGGTCTTCCTTCGCCAAGGGAGGGAAGTATGTCAACCAATGATACGGATCCTGAAACTTAGCAATATCCTCATCTGACAGACCAAAGCCCTTCATGATCTCCCATTGGAACTTCTGCACACCAGCCTTTGAAGCAGCCTTAGATTTTTTACTCTTTAACTTATCTGGGGCAATAACAGTCTGGTCAGCCTGGTTATTTGCCACTTCAGAGCTTACATCCTACTCTACTGCAGGAAACACTGGAGGAAAGCCGTATTGCTGAATCTCCCTTGCAAGCTCATCTGCTGATGCCTTGATAGGCATTCCAGTACAATGGAATCCAAAGGGTAGAAGGACATTTGAGCCTCGCAGTCTGGAATATGCAGCACCAAACTCGAGCTTGGACAGAGAGGCATGACCCAGATGTAACAACCCATTCATGTAAGGGTACGGAAAGTTGCCAAAGAATTTTTCACCAGGCCAGGATGATTGTTGTCTGGTTCAGCCTTAAAAACCCTGTTTTCCTCCCAACACTTTTGGGCTGCTGACTGAATCTGCAGCAACTAGTCTCTACGCGCAAAACTCTTGCCTCCATCAGGATTTGATGACATTTTCCTAAACAAGTAATGAGAAAAAAAAAACAAGTGTAAGGGAACAGATCATTAGATTTGGTTATAAGTTAAACAACTGCATGAACTGAGCAGCAAATTTCCAAGAAAAGAAAACAGGCTCTTGCTAATTAATGCATAAATCTGTGTCGATATCAATGTTGCAAAATTTCCAGGAAAATACATAAAAATTTATGTGAGCCTACAACCAAAATTATGCTGGACTGAACAAACAGGGGGTAATCACAACTTCAGTAAATAGAATGTACCAATACATACATGTCACCCAACCAGATGATCGCCTAGCACAATAACTAAAGCCCTCTACAGTCTACACAAATTGCAAATGCAATAGTTACCACGAAACAAGTGCTTGCTAGCAAACATATCTAAACTTAAATACAAAGGCTGATGGAAAGGGCTACTCCACGATATCTTGAAAGAATAAACTAATAAGCAACTAAACGAAAAAAGGGGAAGAAATTATCACAATAACAAAGTGAAACGCTCTTAATGCACTTCGGAGCAAAGCAAAAGCTACCATGCGGGCAAACTTATCCTAGCAGCAATTAACACTAGTTAATCGTGCACAATTCGAACTGCATGAATCTAACACTGGCGCCCCGCCTGACACCCTAACTTAGCGCTGGAACAATTCAACTGATTCATCAAGCAATCCAATCCATACGGGCCGGGCCGCCCCGCCTGACATACTAACTTAGCGCTAGAACAAATCAAACACTGACTGGATGCTGGCCACACCAACACTGGGATCCAGAAAAGAAAATCCCACAATGATCGCCGGCATGGAAAGAACCCGATTGAACATCGCTTGGCGATCGATTGGGCCATAGATGCATGCTTTCACCTCATCGCTGAGCAGAACTCGATGGTACTCCTGCTACTGGCCCGATAGTTGAAGTTTGGAGGCTGCCTCCGTCTGCTGTTCTGAAGATTAACACTGATGGGGCATTCTCGGTGAATGATGGCACTGGTGCTACGGGCGTTGTGATTCGTAGGTCGGAAGGATCGTTTGTAGCGGCCAGGGAGCGGTGGTTACCCTCGGTATCATCTGCTCTGGTGGCTGAAGCGGAGGCATGCAGGGATGGGATACGCTTGATTTCTGAACGTGATCAGATGAGCGTAGTACTGGAGACGGACTCCCAGCAATTGATGGCACTGTGGAATTCGAGAAACCAACAGAGATCGGAAATTGCAACAATTCTGGAGGAAATCCAAGACCTAGTGGCGCCGCTGGTCTCTTTCTCCATGCAGTTCGTCAGGAGAAGTGCCAATGTAGCTGCACATTTATGTGCTAAACATGTAACTCCTGCTTAGTCCGAGACTAGTATGGCTTGAAAACCCGCCTAGCTTCTTGCAGCGATGCCTGCAATCAGATTGTAATCTTGCCGTTTAACGAATGAAGAAGCTACATTCTCCACCCCCCCCCCCCCCCCCCCCCCCCCCACCAAAAAAAAAATCCCGCACAGCACGAGCAGCAGACGAACGAATCTAAAGAGGTGGCGGCGGGGTAGAAATCAGGAGGAATCTACCTGAGTAGCGCGTGCAAGCGGGGGAGCCGCAGCCTGGCGTCGGCGAGGAGAGACCGCGAGCCAGCACCGAGACGGCGACGGCGATGACGGGGAAAGCTAGGGCCTGTGATCTATCTCAACTCAGCTGAGCAAGGCCGAGGCGCGATGGCTTGTTCATGATATATATCCAACCAGGCCGGGCCAGAGGAAACTCTCGTTCGCTTTGGGTTGGGTCCAATTAGCTACCTAGAGTGAATCTGCCCAGATAAGTGTTAACCCAAGGCAGTGTTCTTTTTCTTTCCTCTCGATCAGACGGAATAGGACGAAGCGGCGATATCGATCGGACGAGTCGGGAAGGACGAGGGTGACGTGATCACAAATTGTATAAACTGATCAGTTCGAAAAAAGCATTAGAAACAAATATTTTACTAGTTGATTTTGGATTTTGCTTTACAATGAAACCTTGTAAAACCAGAGCTTTTGATTCCTGGTATTTTCCTCTTCATTTTTCAGAATTCAGTAGATAAAATATCTTCATGGACTTCCTAGACCCACCTGTTTGACTTGCTTGACCCGGTCCACGCCACTTCCTGACCTCCACACATCGCACCTCTGATCCTCGTCTGACACAGGCCCGCGTTGTCATGCACGTAACCGTTGGAACTTGGCAAGCCCATCCCTTGCACGTCCACCATTTCCGCCCTATCACGAATGTAGCAGTACATGCGGGCCCACGTACAAGCGTCTCTACGGAGAAAGAAAACGACGAAACAAGCAGAATCCTCCAGATCCCACGGCTCGGTAAAAAAAACTCGTGCCCCAGGTAAAATCTCGTCCTCAGAAAAAGGGTTGAAGCGATCGACACTGGGGACTAAAAGTTTGTTCGCGCCGTACAGCAGCGAGCACAACCTGGATCCACAGGTCAGTGGCGTGGCCGATAGCGCAGAGCTGTGCCCCGCAGAATTCGGAGCCTCCCAGGACCCACGTCCATTTCATGCGAGAGGATCATGGCCCACATGTCAGCGAAACTACTCCGCTCGTGAACCCACGCCTCCTGCCCCGCCCTGCTCCTCCCCTGCCCTTCTTTCTTTCCAAGCAAACGCCCCCTGCGGCCTGCCCGGCTATAAAGCAGAGGCCACGCCACCATTGCCAGGAGCAGAAAAAACTTGGCCTCTCTTGATTCGCTTCCTCCACCACTAGCCTCTCCAACCACCACTCTTCTCGGGGTCTCCGTCCGGGCGAGCGAGAGCGTTCTTCCCGTTCCGTTGGGGTGATGGCGGCGGTGATGAAGAAGGAGGGCGGCGTGACCAAGGAGGCGGCGGTGGGCTTGCCGCAGGAGGACGGCGTGAAGAAGGCGGTGGCCGCGCCGGAGGAGGCGGTGCTGACCGCGCCGGAGAAGGAGCCGGCGGGGAAGTGCTACAAGAAGACGGTGGGCGAGGAGGCGACGTTCCTGGAGACCGCCAAGGACTACCTCACCCAGTTCAAGGACAGGCCCGCGAAGATGCACTGGATCTGCTTCATGAACCGCGTCCGCGCCTACGGCGAGTACGTCTCCCAGAAGAGCAGCTCGGTAACGTCTCCTGCCCCCCGCCCCCCTCCTCTCTGCTCTGGCCTCGCTCCCTGCTCGGTGATGCGCGTGTGTGGTGTGTTTCTTCTTGGGTGGTCGCAGCTCGTGTGGAGGATAGGATGTGCTTCTCGCTTTGTTGGCGTGCGTGGTGGTACCTGCTTGTTCTTGTTGTTGCATTTTGCGGATTCTCCAGTGCGGAGGTCGAACGTTTTGGTGTTGTGTGTGTGGATGCAGTACTTTAGTTTGTTCGTAGCAGTTTGATTCGTCGCGTGTTAAGGAATTGTGCGATGGTTTTGGTTTCTGTGCGAAAGGAGTTAAGAGGTTGGAGTCCATCTCAAGTATAGTACCAGAGTAGCAGCGATTAATGAGATTTTCTTCTTTTTGCACTGGTCTGAACTCGAGTAGAAATTCCTTTCCCGGTTAACTACTGTGTGTGAATCGTGGATATAGCATTTTTGGTGTCCAAAAATGGTTACGTATTTTCAGGGAATATGGTGGAATCCTTTCGGAATCCATCTCATGCACGTTGTCAGAGGCTGTTGAATGGTGATCTTTTGGGGTTTTCTCTTGGGCGTGGACGGATCATGGGGAACAGAGGTTTTAGCATCATGCTATGGTGTTCAAGTTGTTCTGTACTGTATATATGTTCAGAGTCTACTGAATGGTGATTTTTTTGGGGGGGTTTCTCTTGGGCGTGAACGGATCATGGGGAACAGAGGATTTAGCATTTTTCTGGTGTTAAAATTGCTCTGTGTGTGTGTGTGTGATCAGAGTCTGTTGAATGGTGATATTTTGGGGTTTTATCTTGAGAGTGAACGGATCATGGGGAATAGAGGATTTAGCATGTTCTGGTATTAAAATAGTTATGTCTTTCTGGGATACATGAAGTTTCTGTTGTGCCTTCTGAATCCAATTCAGGAACTAGTATAGCAAGGATTAGACTGTTTTTGCAAAAAAAACGTTCCCCACATGGATAGGAGAAGCCTGTGGATTGTGCACATGTTTATTTGCTGGTGATTCAGTGATTGTGATGCTACTTTACTGGTTAATTTTGTGTTATTTCATCCATGGGGAAGAGGGGTTCAGCCTGTACTTGTGGGTACATCACGAATCCGATTAAGTTTACAGTGCTTGTACTGTGATGTGGTGGAATCATTCATGATTCATCTATGGGGGTGAGGCTGTGAGGGGTTCATTCATAATTTTTTATGCATGCAAGAATACGTGCAGGCTTGATGTGGATCTTGGCATGCAGGATTTCCCCTACTCTGCCTGATCTTAATTCTTGCCCAGTCCAGGACTTGTTTAGCTACCCCACTGTTCAGATTTACTTTCATCGCGTCAATTTGCTCTGAACTTACTGATGACACAACAATGGTCGTAGTTGTAAATGTCTGCTTGCTCACAATGGTGTTTTTTCAATCATTCCTGATCCATTCTTTCAGACTTTGCCTTAGATTTCAGGAGCTGGAATGATGATCTCTTTTGCTCCTTATGATGTGCTTCAAGGCCTGATCACTTGCTGCTTGTGTTGTGTTTCAGGTGTTCGGCAAGCAGAAGGTCGAGCCTGTTATCAAGGAACCAACTCCAGAGGTCAAGGATGGCAGTACTCCGGAGGTGGTGAACAAGGATGGCTGTCCGGTGGTGACGGACAAGCCCGCAGCAGTCAAGTCTCACTGAAGGGGTGTTCTGATGGTCTTCTGAAAGCAAGTGTAAATGATCCTTGGGTGTTCTACGGTGGCGAAATCTTCCGAGGCTTCTGTGGTCTCTTCAGCAACTATTTTTGTAGTCTATCAGTTCTGTTGTTCGTGGTAGTTGTTTGCTCGCGGTTGGTCCAGTCATTTGCCGTGAAAGACAAAGTGTTGCTACCTCAAGCTCTTAGAATATGAACCTTAATCGCCTGGAATTCATCGCTATCGCGACCCATTTTGTGATGGCTTCATATGGTGGACTAGCTCTGTGTTGATGCCTCTGTTATCTCTTTGCATCCGGGTGTTTCATCCCTCGTCAAAGGAAGTCGAGGATTTCATTCCCTCGACTTTGACGAAGATTTCCATTGTGACTGTTTACTGATGATTTTTTTTCTGCTTGTTTGCTCTGGTTTTTGAAGGCTGCCAGAAACGCTCCTTTGATTGTGTTTAGCTGAACTGCAGAACAGATTCTTTCGCTAACTGCCATGCACCTTTGTACTCGACAGAGTTCAGGTCCTTTGTGATTGCAGAGTCTGGGACATTAGCAACATTACCATCACTTTTCAGTGTGCTAGAAACTTTCAGAAAACCATGTAGGCCTCCTTTGGAACGCAGGATAGGAAAAACACAGGAATAGGAAAAACGTAGGATTTGAGGTGACGCGCTTCTTGAATCCTATAGGAATAAAAAACACAGGAATTCAGAAGATAAGCCCTTTGGCAACACCATAGGAAAAACATGGGAATGTTTAAATTAGTATAACAATTTGAATTTGAACATACTACCACCTCATCACTAAAAAAATCAACAAGTTGTGCACCTTGCATGCAGAAATATGTGCCAATATGAAACTACACTTTACAACAAAACACCCTCTAAAGCAAAGCTATGATCCTATCAAATTAATTCGTCTACAGGAAGTTTACTGGGTCACACTGATCAAGCAGGTACGTGACTTGTGAAGTTAAGAAACGCACAAATATCTGACAGATATGGAAGAAGCAAGAATGGGTCTGCATGCTGGTTTTGGTCACCCGTGCAGTTGCATTGACTGTTTACTATTCTAGGATCAGCCGCTAATTACCTTGTGTGCCCAAACACAATATGGCTGGGCTGACCAACGTGCTAGCATTTCCCGCCAGGAATTTTTCCAAGAGCTCAGAGCTCATGCTAAGTTTCCTGTGAAATTGCCTCATAGGAATGGATTCCATAAGATTTTTCCCTTTGCTTTCCTGTGTTCCAAAGGCTCCCATAGGAAAAAATCCTAAGGAATTGAAATCCTCCAAAAATCCTATGGAAATCCTTCAATCCAAAGGAGGCCGTAACGTTGTCTGGTCACTTGGCCTGAAATCGTGTACTGTAAAATTTGCACATAAGCAGCAGAACCTATGTCAACCATCCGAAACTTAAGCACTAACGTGCATGCCTCACTTGCACATCTTTTTCTCGTTGCCTTCAGTTTTTAACGTGACGTGCTGTCGATGCTAGACTGCTGAGTAGGATAAGATATTCGGTTCCACACTGCTTTTTCTTTCTTTTGGCAGACTCGGTTCCACACTGTTGTGCCACACTGCCAATCTCCACAGGTCGCAATGCTTGAACGAACGTGCAGTTCAGTAATATTTTTTATAATATTTGGCCCAAACCCAACACCATTAGACTGACTCCAACAGATGTCCTATATACTCAAAATGGGTTGATAAATGAAAATATAGGTAAAAAACGCTCTCCAACAGATCACCCAGACATCTTGCCCATTTTCGAAGCTGCTTCAGCGGCAATCTACCGATAGGGTGCCGTCGCTCCGCGACCTACCGCGCGCGGCTCGTCTTCTTCCTCCCTCCCTCTCCTCCTGCTCGACGGCGCGGCGTGTCCCCTTCCTCTCCGCGTGCCTGGCCTGCAGCTGCGTCCGCCATGGCAGAGAGAGAGAGTGAGAGAGGAGAGGAAGAGGGTGTCGGAGCTGAGGTCGAGTGCCGCGCCTCTGATGGAGCTCCGCCGTCAGCTGGAGGAGGAGCGGGTCAGGGCCGAGCCGCCGCCGCTGCCTCTGCTCGAGAGCTCCGCGCGTCACCGCACACCCCTCTGCGCGCCGCCGCACACCCCTCCCCCCTCCCTGCAGCAGGAGCCGCGCACGAAGGAGCTACGCGAGATGCGGCTGTGCCGAGATGCCCGCGTCGCAGCGCCGAGACGCCCCCGTCGCAGCGCCGTCGTGCCGACCCCTCTCCATGGTGTCCGCCGCCTCCCCTGCTTTTCGTCCTCGTCAGACGCGGAGGCGCGCCGCGGGCCGCCGAGGTCGCCGGGGCGGTTCATGGGTGCGCGGCGCGACGGCGGAGGAGGCCGTCAGTGGTGAACTCAATTTCGGACTACTGTTGGAGACAAGAGTTTTTGAGTGGTGCCCTTTCAGCTTTACAAGCACCTAAAGCACCTATTCACTCCTTTAAGATCCTCAATTTAGGTTGCATTGTTGGAGTCAGTCTTAGGCCCTGTTTGTTTCAGCTTTTGAGCTGGCTTTTCCAGCTGAAAAGCTGGCCAGCTGAAAAGCTGAAACAAACAGCAAACTTCTGATCTGGCTTTTGGAGTGCTGAAAAGCTGACTTCTGATGAAATGAACTAAAAGCTGAAAAGTTTGCTGAGAGGTGCTTTTCTGACTTTTGGCATGCTGAAAAGCTTAATATATATTACAAAAGCCAACATTATAAATCTAACATACAGTTTTTCAGCTACTCAAACAGCTAACTTTTCTAAAAGCTCAAAAGCTCCAGCCCAAACAAACAGGCCCTTAGACAATCCCAGCCCAAATTCCAGATCTTTCTGTGTTCTCGGGTCTTCTCGTGTGCTCTTCTTTCCCACGCCCCAAGAGAAAACGGAGCCGTTACTTGGTTTCCTTCCTACCCACCGCGCAAGAAAGAAACGAGACAAAATACCGGAGGCGCAAACGCGATATTGCCATCCGCATCGATTCCGATCGCAAATTCGCCCTCCGCCGCTGCAGCCTTACCCTCTCCGCCACTGTCACGCGCGGGGTTATCCCCATCTGAAGTTGCCAAATAAAAGGAAGGCCCCGTGCCCAGGGTTATCCCCATCTGAAGTTGCCGCTGAATATCGGGCCGCGCCGCTGCTGCCGCCGCCGGATCTGAGGTCGAGCTCATCCATCCCCTGCTTCGCGCGGCTCCTCCGTGTCTGCACCTACGAGCTGCTCGTCGTTTCCCTTGCATCCCAGGCGTCTCCCCGCTTCCCGTCCGGCAAGCAGGGTGAGATCCTCTCTCCTTTCTTCTCCAATCCTTCTCCTCACTTCTCTGATTCGTGAACTGTATCGACCGTAGTACTAAAGATGTAAGTTGTGGCCTCCGTCGCCACTTATATTACATTATTTGTTAAATGCCTAGTCTGCTATTGGAGAAGCAGTGGATGATCAATTTCAGCTGCGTCAAATTGCAAGAATGAGATACATATATGTGGAAGAGGAATTCGAGTCCGAACAAGAGGATTTTGAGGAAGATCAAGACGTTATGGAAGATTGAAGGGGCTGGACACCTGGACAGAATTGTACTTTCTTTACGTATCTTCTAATTCTGAACTAAGCAAATCAAGTACTTATACTTTAGGAATGTTTCATGGAACTAGTAATGCATGAACTTCTATATTTTTACAATTACTAGAAAAATCTGCGCTACAGTACAAAACGCCTAGGCAACGCCTAGAAGCGCTTAAGCACGCCTAGGCTCTAGGCGGAGGGTAACCGCCCGCCTAGCGCCTAGCGCCTATCAAAATCAGGCGTAGCACTAGCTAGATGCTTTGATACAATGCGCTGTAAAATTTCTGAAATCAGCTAGCCAGGTGTTTTTAGTTTGATGCAGACATATCGCGCTCACCGGCCATTTTACTGGGCACTGCCCTTAAGATTTGATTTATTGTTCTTACATGATCGAACTACTTTTGACTGATGCTGGGTTGGCAGATTAGCCTCCTCTCTAGGACGCACTACTTGTTGTATAATGCTACTCTTGTCAATTAGCCATTTAGGTAGCGTTTGGTTTGGCAAATGTAATGTAACTCGATTACATGGGTTAAGAGATCCTGTTACCAGTTGTTTGGATCAACCCTTCCGTAATCAAGTCCCACCGCAATCAGATATGATTCATCGCTCTGCTGCATCTTCATCAGGGCACAGTCACTCCTCCGCATCAGCCTGTGTGGCAGCAGAAGCTAATCCACCGATCTGCCGGTGACCGTATTATTTCCGCTGCGTCTGTGAATCTCGCTTTTTCCCTTCTGTCCCCACTCCCCACCACCTATCCCTTGAACGGAGGAGGAAGAATAGGGGCAGGAGTAATGGGAGGACAGTACCATTCACGGCATCAGTAAGATTATCTTCATCCGGGCGATAGCTCCTGCCTCGTCTTTTCCAGCTTTTGTTGGATTCATTCTCCTTGATTTTCCTCTTGAATCTTGATCAGTCCAGCTCAGAGTTTTTGTTTCCTTCTTTTCATCATGTGTGTATAGATGGTTTCTCTCACGTTCCCCAAAAAGGAATGGAACAGTGGCGATCACTTTGAATTTCATCTTCTTCCTTTTTTACAGTGGATCAAAGCATCGTTTCGATTCTGCGTGTTTTGTTGTTCAATAGTTTTGCATTCCAGTTCTGTTCTTTTACAAACTGAGAAGAAGCTCGTTATCCAATAACGTTACCAAGCGCAGCCAAATAAAGTGTGTAATCACCCATTACACCACCAAAAACGCGAGAATCTGATTCCCTTCAAATTTATGTTACCATTCTAGTAACCACTACCCAAGCACAACCTTAAATGTTAGTGGTGATCAAAGCTTCTTTGTGTCTGTCCGTTACTGTATTTGAAACTTCATAGATCACATTTCTGTTCTGTGCGCTTTTACTTGATATTGTAATATACACATATCTCAGATTCTCAGTCATGCCATATGACATGATAAGGGCAATATGTTTTTTTAATTTATTTACTATATCAGTGCAAACAATTGTATTGTTTTCTATTATTGTGTTTCCCTCTGGTGCACTCTAGATTTGCAACTGACATAGTATAGTAAATTAATGGTTATTATCTCAATCCAGTTTGTCTATCAGTTTTGCTGTTCTTATCTGTTCCATTTCTTCAAACTTCTGAAGCCCCTTTAATTAGATTGCAGCTTGTAAGTTGTATTCTTATTTTTTGACTCTTTCAAGACGCATCTTCTTTCTTGGTTTGTGGTAGTTAAATATACCCATTGCGCATTTCATGAAAAGTTGTGCTGCTATTTATCTGATGCTAGTCATTTGTGATCTGAGTCCACCCAATGTGTGAATTTGACGCAAATCTTGCATGGAAGTTTTACTATATACTTTTGTTTTTGTTTCAGTTTTAAGATGGACTCAGGCAGTACTCAATCTGTAGGTTCAGCAACCCCATCTGTTCCCCAAAACCCTGCGATGACTTCGTGCCGGAAGAAGAAATCTGAGGAGGCTACCTTCCTTGAAGATGTGAAGGACCACATCGATGAGTTCATCCATGCCTCCATGGATGAGCACAAGACCTGCTTCAAGAAGACCATTCAGAAGGTCAGCTGCACCAGTACACTTAAATTTGTGGGTCGTTTGCTGTCATTCTGAAATTGTCGTACACTTGATGCTCAAGCCTTCTGTTGTCCATTCTTTGTGCAGATGTTTGGGATGTCAAAGGTTGTAGCAGAACGGTCCGCCGCGGAAGCGAAGGAAGCTGAAGTTGAAAGTGCGTTGCCGCTTCAGACCAGTATCTCACAGTAGAATGTAATGGTGCCAGTAAGGCGCTTAATCAGATGTAGCGTGTGTTGTCGTCTGTACGAGTTGAGGTTTGGAATACCGCCACCAAGCTTGTACTGATTTCTGCTGTTCGTATCAGCTTTTCAGGTCCAGTTCTACTGATTCGTGCTGTGCTTGCATTAGTTCCAAAGCCTAAATGTTTCAGCTCCTTGTATGGCGGCCCAGATTTCTTTTGTTTCACATATTAGTCTACATAACCTGATAACTTTTGTTTTTCTGTTACACGAATCTCTGCTTTGCCTGGGCCGAGAACATCGATTTGGCTATTCAGCCAATGGATAGCCCATGCACTAACGAGGGGCTGAGTTCTTCCATTTTCAATTGCCTGTTCGCTCGGCGTTCTCCTGCAAGGGAATTTTCATTCTTCAACTGTGGCGATCTACTTGTGTCCAACGCTCGAACCATCATGTCATCCCCCAAAAGGCAAAAGCAGATTGTTACAAGTCGCACGCTGTTGCATTGGATGCTAACGATTGGTCGATTCCTACGCGCATTTCGCGATCGCCTTCACGAGCAACGACGACTCCACGTGAGGCGCACATCCACCACCCAACGAACCTCCGAAGCAACTGGACGACGCCATTGGTCCCGCCTCGTTAGTCGTTACCTCGGCAACCGGTCGCCACTGGCCACCTCAGCTCGGCAGCCGGCACCACCACTCGCGTCGCGCGGGCCCGTGCCGGCGTCGCATCCATCTGCGGTCGGCCCACCAACAGTAACGACTGCGACTTCTCTCTCTTCTCATCAGCTACTGCTATCATTCCCGGTGGCCTGGCCCAGCACCGCCCGGCCTTCGCTGTCGTCCACGATGACTCGGGCCGTCCGGTTGACCCACCTGGGCCGGAAGGAGACGGACGCCGCGCGCGCGCGTCCCTTTCGGCTTCGCTCTTGCCTCGCCGTTCTCTCGAGGTCTCGCCCTGTTTCTGTTTTCTTTTTCCCACCTCGTTATCACAGGCGCTTTCCCTCCGATCTCCACTCATTTCCGGCGTTTTTACGCGGAGCCCAGAGCGCCGCGGCGTCAACAGGGTTGGTTGGTGCCGTGGTGATGTGTGTGCTCTACTCTGCTGTTGCTTGCGCTGACTCGCCGCCGGGCGTGCGTCGCCGTCGCAGGCACTTTGGACGGCGACGCGTGTAACGGATCGGTTAAACAACGCCGTTGATTTCGTGACACAAACTACTCGATCCGTCAGTCATTAAGGCCTTGATTAGTGCGAGTTCATGCCACACTCGATCCGTGTCAGTACAGTACAGTACAGGCGAAAACAACGGTGCGCTGCGCTGGATCTATCTGAAGAGAGGGAGGCGATGGCCGTGTCAGAAATTACGGACCACAGAGCATGTGGGCGGTCAAACAGTGGCAGCTGCGTGCGTACTGTAGGAGGGGTTAGTTATAGGCTCTGTTCGTTTTATAGGGGTTTAAAATTTAGAGAGGTCTAAAGAAAAGAATTTTATCATTTAAGAGTATTAAATAAAGTTTAATTATAAAACTAACTGTAGGACCTCTGGTCTAATTCGCGAGACGAATCTTTTTTCTAGAACATGCATTGCATGTATTTCATTAAGAAGAAGATTAATTACAGTGACAAAGCACCACCCAAGCGAACTTGAATGGTGCCGGGTACAAAGGGCAATACATGAAGCACACGCACCGGACACAAGCCAACCGTCTAACACTCCGAAGCAGCGACCGAGGAAGCTCGAAGAGCAACCGAAACCTTCAGAAAGAAAGAGGACGCATGACACCCCGACACCGACACGAAGACGATGGAACCACCGCTCGAACCTGCACCTAGACAAGATGGAAGCCTCCAAGACGACGCCTCCAAGGAGATCACGACATTAGAAACGCCGCCGCCGCCCATCCGAGTAGCCGGATTTGAGTTTTCACCCGGAGGACCTCCATGGATAACCAAAGAGCATCACGACAACGCCTCCAGCGAGGAAATCGGCACCAAAGGTGTCGACGTTGCCGGCACCGGCGAACAACCGGGCTAGGCTTACGCCCGATGCTCATGGTAACACCATGTCCACACCCGCCAGAGGACCACGAGCAGTAACCCCGCCGCAGTCACCCCGTCGAGACGCGCCACTCTTCCCCACGTCGAAAGAGAGGACGCCGACCAGCGGCGACGAGCTCCGCCCGCCACCAACACCATGCGACCAACCACACCTGCCCACCGCCGTCATCGTTGAGTGTCGAGGACAAAGAACCGTTGATGTCGCGCAGCACGCCGAGCCCACGCCCTCCGCCATGGAGGTCGTTGCCGACGCGCCCCAGATCCGCGCCTCCACCATGGTGGCTTGCATCACAGCCACGCGACGTGCGTCGCGTCCCCCGCCATGGAGGTCGCTGTCGCCGCTGCGTGTAGGGGCCCTCATCCTAGCCGAAGGGGCTGACATCGCCGAGCATGACTGCCGCCGCCGCCGAGCACGACCAGCGCCGCCAAACGCCGCCGACCGCACCTCCGCCAAGGAACAGCCTGATCCGCCCTTCCGCGACCATAACACGACCTCCATGGCCGCGGATCCGACGCCAAAAGACGGCGAGGACGTCGCTGCCATGGATCCCGTCGAGCTTCCTGTGGATGGGGAGGAAACGCCTCGAGGGAAGAAGGAACGCCTCGCCGCCGCCATCCTCGCGCCCGCACGCTTTGGCGGTGCTGCGCTCAGGCGGCGGCGCGGCTGGGGAGAGGCAAGGGAGGCGGCGGCGGCGCTCGGGTAGGGTTCGCCCGAGTCGCCCGCAAGGAGGACGACGCGGGCGTTTTTTTCTTTTTTCGCGAGACGAATCTAATGAGGGTAAGTAAGCCGAGGTTAGGCGATGGTTACTGTAGCATGAATGTAGCAAAACATAGATTAATTAGACTCATTAGATTCGTCTTGTAAAGATGTACCCATCTGTAAAAAGGTTTTGTCATTAGATTTTATTTAGTACTAGATTTTCTTTATTTATAGGCCTCTAAAATTTAGCGCTAAAAGAAACGAACAGGGCCATAGTGGGCGATGAGCTGGGATTGCCTCGAGATGGGCGCGTGGAATCTGTGGTATAGATACCTGAAGTGATCGGCAATCAAATACAGCCCTCGTACACTGTTCATAAAAGATGCGAGATTACTGGTTGCATTTTCAACTTCTGATGGCGCACTTGCTTAAAAATATAGGTGCTCGTATGTTATCCTCTTTCTATTTGAAAACAGGCAGAGATGTCAGAGGTTAGACTTCAACAGGATTACTACTTCTTGTCCTGACTCCATAACCTGATAACTAATCCCTAAAATAAACAAACTGGAAGCCAAGTCCAGTCAAGCCGATCAAACCCAATTCTTTTTTTTATAAATTAGTAGTGGGAAAGGGATCGGAGAGAAGAATGTATGTAGAGTAACTCACATGTCAAAATGTTGTTAACATCTACATCGATCACGTCCCCATCTCCCCGTATGAAAACCGCCAAATTTGACAAAAACAGGTTCCATACCTTTTGGTCAGACTCCAGGTTTCTTTTACAAATACCTGCATTTCTATCCACAAAAACATTTCAAACATGAGAAGCTTTGAAAATCACAGGATGCGGACCTGCAGTGCGGTCGCCTCATCATTTGGGGTTCCTTGGGCCGACCTTTTGACCAGCATAATCCGCACGCACACGCCACAGCACTGAGTCCACCAAATCTGGCACGAGTTAGCGTCGTCTTCTGATCTTATAATCGCAACCGTTGTTTTATCCTGCAGGACGTTTACCTTGAACTGAAACTAAACTGTCTGTCAATTCTTACTTAATCGGAGTAGTTCCTCCAGTAAATTTCTTTTTCATCTGCTTTTCCGTTCGTCCAGACGCGCCTTACAGCTCGACGGCACCCTCCGGCTTCAAGGGGGTGTTCGTTTTATGGGGTCTAAAATTTAGAGGGGTATAAAAAAAAGAATCTTATCATTTAAAAATATTAAATAAAATTTAATTACAAAACTAACTGCAGAACCCCTGGTCTAATTCGCGAGACGAATCTAATGAAGGTAAGCAATCCGTGGTTAGACGATGGTTACTGTAACATTACTGTAGCATGACTGTATCAAAACATAGTTTACTTGGGCGTGTTCGTTTCCTTTAGTCCTAAAATTTAGTTCAGAGAATCTTGTTATTTAAGGGTATTAAATAAAGTTTAATTATAAAACCTTTTTACAGATGGGTGCTAATTTACGAGACGAATCTAACGAGCCTAATTAAGCTATGTTTTACTACAGTGATGCTACAGTAACCATTGCCTAATCTCAGCTTAATTACCTTCATTAGATTCGTCTCGCAAAGTAGCCTAGGTTTCTGCAAAAAGTTTTGTAATTATACTTTATTTAATATCTTTAAATAGCTCGTTAGATTCGTCTCGTAAAGATATACCCATCTGTAAAAAGGTTTTATCATTAGACTTTATTTAGTACTAGATTCTCTTTATTTAGAGGCCTCTAAAATTTAGCGCTAAAAGAAACGAACAGGGCCAAGAATTCAATACGTATAATAACTGTATGTTGCCTGTACTGTACGATCTATCCATCGTACAGTACGCCCCATGCTGTAAACCGCAGCAGTATAGCAGTACCAAATAGTAATCCTACCAATTGTACCAATGCGGCGACTGCAGTCCATACTACGGATAAATGTACCACGGGACCCATACATACACACAAGTTGATCGAGCGTGTCCGATTTTCGCAGAAACTCAGATATTGCTGCTCCAATGTAGCAGCAGCAGTACACTTGTGCTTGTACCGCTCCGTATTACAGTAGTTACTGTACTGTCTTCTTATTCACCGTGCGTGTATTCTCTCATCTGCACGTCTCCTCGCATGTATTTTTCTGAAATTTGCGTGATGTGTTCCCGGCACATGCCAGGCATGTGCTATAACCTCACCACTCACCAGACACCACCAGTCAGCACCGCACCAACCCAGGCTTCTTGTACAGTGCCCTGCACTATCAACTCCAGCCAGAGTGGACAAAAAGGAGGAGAGATTTATGGTTGTATAGGCGATGGCAAAATTGGCAATCCTTGGCTGTTAGTGAAACATCACATGATTTTTATGCCTATTCGTGGATTGATTAGTGGCCAAATTGGGTGGTTTGGTTTGCATCAGACAGTGGTGGGTGTACTTGTGTTTGAGGTTCCGGGCTGGGACGACGTCAGCATGATAAAGTTTCGTGGTGGAAAGTAGAAGAATCTGAGACTTGCTTTAATTATTCTGCTGCATTTGCAGCCTCGCATCATAAAGCACAAGGTCATCTTGGAGCAGCAGCGCCGTCGCAGGGAACATGGCTCTCCGTCACGGGTGGACAGGCCAAATGTCCGATCACAAGAGAACGGAGGGGTCGCCGCATCCGCGCCTCGTGACCATTCACTGAACAGGGCTGGAGCTACAGAGTTGAACGGTGCCCACCGCTCCCCGGCCCCGCGTCGTGCTGCTCCAAAACGAGCCCGCCACATGTCGTCGACTCAACAACCGCTGCCGCCGCCAAGGCGGCGTTCTCCGTCCCCCCCCCCCCCCCCGCCGAGACGGCGTTCTCCGTCCCCGCCGCTGAGACGGCGTTCTCCGTCTCCACCGCCGCAACCATCGAGAAGGCGTTCCCCTTCTCCACTGCCGCATCAGCAGAGGTGGCGTTCCCCGTCCCCACCGCTGCAGTCATCAAGGAGACGTTCCCCACCTCCGCAAGCGAGGCCACTGAGGGAGAGATCACCATCTCCGCCGCCACGGGAGCCTGCTCCACAGCACACATGCTTGTTGAAGGATTCCGGCTCGCTGCCTGAGCAGCCTCTAGCTGGGCGTACCAAGAAGGAGTTTTGCGTTATTCCACGCACCCCGGAGGTCGATGCAAATGAATTGGCGCTTTCAAGAGCGCTCCTCGCCGTCGTTGGTGGCTACCGGCGTGACGTTTCTGTCGGGCAGATCAAGGATCATCTCTGGCGGTTTTTCAAGGTCTCCCCAAATGCGGTCCAGGTCCATGCTTATCAGCCTGAAGATTGGCTTCTCATGTTCCAAGAGCTGGCTGACCTACTGAGGGTTCTTCGCACGACCTGCCCACCGGTGGCTCGCTTTCACCTAGCTGTCAAACGTTGGAGTCGCCTACAGCAAGCTGAGTCCCTCCCGATGCGGTTCAAGGTACATGTGGCCATGACCGGGATTCCGGCGCACCTATGGCTACTATCCACGGCTCAGCACATTCTCGGTTCGTCGTGCAATATTCTTTCAATGGCCAATGAAACAGAAACCAAAGCCAACGTCGCAGAGTTCAAGGTAGTAGCTGCATGCTTGCATCCAGACTTGGTTCCACAAGAGAAGCTCGCCCTACTCCCAGAACCCGGGGCACCTCATGTATCTCTGTTTTATCCAGTCCAAGTGAAGATTCAAAGTATAGAGGAGCTCCCCTCTCCTCCACCACCAGAGGATGATGCCCCGCAACAGCCACACGATGATCGCAATGGTGGTGGAAATGGTCGAGGCCGCGAAGGTGAAAGCCGTCGGCGCCATGATTCAAATGTTGGTGGCGCGGGTGGAACCAAACCACTTGGTCGCCACGGATCGAGCAGGAGGAGTGGGGATGGCAGGTCGCACCATGGTCGTGATGGTACAGCCGGAAGACCGCAAGACAAGCGGCGAACGGATTGGTCGAATGGTCGTGATGGTCGTCATGGAAGGGTGCTTCACTCTGTAGCAAGTTCTGGGGCCAATGGTGATGTCGTTCGTCGCCCCGTTGGCGTCCCAGGGTCTTTGGTCACAAGCTTTAAGGGGAAGCATGACGGACAAGGTCCTGGCTCTCTACAGGTTGCGCCCAGCCTCTTGTGGCAACCTACTCATCAAAGGTCGCATTCACAGACAACGCCCTCCTACCCAGCTTGGGGCCTCCAAGGCATCCATATGCCTGTTCAACTCGACTATGTGAGTCCTGTAAAAGCTAGCAATGGGAAAGAGCAAACTGACGTGTGCCAAGGCATCGGTCGCAAAAATTCTCTTTCTCCTTTCGCGGAGCCTTTTCACCCTGGATGTGGAATGAAACATAACGGCCAGCGGGATGGAATCAAGATTTTGAAGAGAGGCCAGATGTTGGGATCTTGTTCTAACCCCCTCTCCTGTACGCATCAGCCCAACACGGCTCCTACTCTTGAGAAAGAATCACAGGTCGCTAACCTAATCAGGACTGAATCGCAGGATGTCCAAATGCAATCTGCTTCGCCGCGGGTGGAGAAATTATGGTCGCTTTCTTCCGAGTCATCACAGCACAAGCAGGTTCTGATTATGAGTTGCATCGCCCTAGAGAGACCAGATAACCTGCACAAGGCCCAGGAATGCCACGAAGATCAGCAACTACCTGCACCTAGTGAGTTGCCGACACCTTTGTTATTGGTCGCCAGTCATGTCGAGCCTACATGTGATGTACCTTTGGAGGACGGTCAGGAGAAAAACCTGCGAATGTTAGACATGGGTGCGCAAGAAGAAGACCCCGCCCCTCCTGGTTTCCCATCCCTGTGGACTCCCGGCGCTTCCAAAGCGAGGGAATACAAAGAGAGCAAACAAGCGACGACAACCGTGCCGGTTGCCCTGGTCTTCTCCACGATCAGGGCCGCCTTGGATTCAATCATGGGGATGATATCAAATGTTGCAGATAGGCCGGGTACCCCACTCCATATACCTCGCCCCCGCCAAGAACGTACAAACCTAAGGGAAGATCAGCCTGTCGCCCGTCCAGAACCGTTGATGGAGTTCGTCGCGGTGGTCGCCACACCACTGCCACTACCGGTCGTTAGGGACATTCCGAAGCCGCGAAGAGCAAAGTCCCCACCAAGCCTTCCAAGACGAAGCCAAAGATTAGCAACTCGGAGTAATGTCCGTGGCTCATCCGCAAAGATGGTCGCTCAACACAACATGATGAAGGCGCTACATGTCATTTCAGAGAACGAAACACCGGACACGGTCTCCTACATCGAATACATGAAGGTCCTGGAGCGTGGAATGACCGACGAGGAGTGTGCGGCACTTGGAGTGCTGCTGAACAGCAACTTCTCGGTGGACTACTTGGTCGAGGAGCCAGCCGACTAGGTCTAGGCTGTTTGGTCGCTTCTTCATAGTGTTTTATTTAATGGCTTCACTTAATCTTTCTGTGTGGAACGTCCGAGGGCTCAATAGGAGGTCTCGGCGTACCGCTGTGCGTGAGTTGGTCGTGTCCGAGCAAGTCTCCCTACTATGTCTTCAGGAGACAAAGCTCGCCAATGTAACAGATTCTCTAATGCTGGAAATGTTAGGACCGGATTTTGATTATTATGACTTGCCCGCTGATATGACCCGTGGGGGTCTTATAGTCGCTTGGAAAAAATGCGATTGGGTCGTTACTAACCCAACCTGTGGTAACTTCTCCCTAACAGTACGCGTGCGCCAGGCTGGTGCCCCCGACCAGCCTAGCTGGCGTCTAACAAATGTTTATGGACCTCAATTAGTCGAAGACAAGGTTGCTTTCCTACAGGAAATAAAAGATTTAGGGTCACCTACCACAGGACCATGGATGGTTTGTGGTGACTTCAACCTAATTTACAAGGCTGAAGACAAGAATAACGCCAGAATAAATCGGAGAATGATGGGTCGCTTTCGCCAGGTTATTAATACCTTGGAGCTCAAAGAGATCTTCCTTCATGGTCGCCTATTCACTTGGAGCAATGAAAGACAGCACGCCACGTTGGAGCGCATTGTTAAGAAACCGGCCGACAAGTGAATTTGTAACTACGGCGCCTGACAGTCTTTTGTGATGGCGAGGGTTTTGCGAGAGAGGCGAGATGTATACTGGTTCAGGCAATCGATGCCCTACGTCCAGTTCGTGGGTGGTTCGTGTTTCGACTTGCAGAGGGGAGCTACAAGTGTTGACGAGGGAGGAGAAAGACTCCAAGCCTCTTCGTGTGTATCTCTCGATGGATTCGTCTATCTATCCGGGGATCCGATCCCCTCGCCTCATGCACCCAGCTCTCCTTTTATAGTCAAGGAGTGAGCCGGTTTACAAATGGGAACGGGGCTTTCGAGTTGTGGGCTAGCGCGGCTACACGCCGCACTAGTCTGCACCCTAGCTGCCACTGTGGCCCTAGTCAGGCGGCGTCCTGTCCGCCCGGTCGCCGGGCAGGTGGTCGAGATGTCAACCCAGACTGTCGCGGCCGTCTTGTCGCCGGTCCGGTCTTCGTCCCTGTTCAGGGTGATGATGATGTCGTAGCCGTCCCGCTGCTGTACTCGAGGTGTCAGGCGGCGCCGCGAGATGGGACGGGTGCCACTGTGCGGGTCACATCGCGTGCCTGCAAGTATATGAGTTGCTGGGTAGAGTTAAGGCTCCCCAGCTACTCGTCGTAAATGCCTGTCCTCCTTGTCAGAGGAAAATCTTCTCGACGAAGTCTCCCAACTCGGGGTCGGGCGAAGCGCGGCTTGTGGGCTCGCCCGACTGGGAGTCGGGCGAGGCGGAGTTCGGGGCCCCACCCGACTTGGGGTCGGGCGGGGCGGAAGTCGTGGACCCCACCCGACTCGGGGTCGGGCGGGGCGGAAGTCGTGGGCCCGCCCGACTGGGGGTCGGGCGAGGCGGAACTTGTATGTGCCCTCGGGGTCGGCCGTGGGCCCCTCGAGCGCTCTGTTGTTATGCACCTGTTCCTGTGGGCCCTACACAATTAAGCTGAGACGGTTAGCGGGATTAAGTATCCTAGATCAGGATACCCTGATTTGGGTATCCGTCAGTAGCCCCCGAGCCTGGGCGGCGGCCGGGGGTCGTGGTCGCCGTCGAGGCTTGTCGTTGTCTCTCCGAGGGTACTTTCGTACTACTCCTACCGGTGGGTGCGCGCGAGCGCACCCGCCGGGTGTAGCCCCCGAGCCTCGGTACAAGTGGTTCACTTGTGCCGAGGGTGACAAAAAGGTTTTCCCGAGACCACGCAGTAGGTCCTTGTTTGCGAATGCGAGCCCCCGAGTCCTCGCTCGATGCGCGGATCCGTCCGAGGGTCGTTTCGTCTTTTTGTTTCGTCCGTACCCGCGCGTCTTTACGATAAGACGGGGCACGCGTGAGCCGGCCACGTCATTCCTCGGTGGTTCGATGCGTGGTGCTCGTTTAAGCTGCAAACGGGTGTGTCCGAGTGAAGGCCTCGGCTTGCCCTTCGCGGGGATCCGATTGAGACTAGCTGGAGTCAGCCTCATTAAAATCCGAGTTCCTGCCTTTTTCGATCGCCGACTCCTTTCGCTCGGAGTCAGTGGGCTCGATGCCCTCCCTCGATGGGTGATCAAGGTCGAGGTTTTTTAGACTCGGACTCGGACGCTACCATCAGAGGCCCATTGTACTACGGTGTACGGGTTGCGGTCGCTGGGGACCCCTCTTTGGTGGCCCCTCACTTAGTTTTGCCCTGGAGCGGCCGTTCGAACCCTTTCGCGGGGCCGGCCTTCGAACTCCTGGGCCGGAAACTGGGCCGTCGGGGCGTTTTCAGCCCCTAGCCTTTATTACCTGTGGGCCCGGCCGGGATTCCAAGCCCGCCTGGGCCGTCATCGTGCGTCGTGGAGACGCGACGGTTCGCCTTCCGCGCGGATCGAGGCCACGATCTGTCTTCGTGCGGTAGTGGAGCGGGCCATGATGGCGATTTTTAAGGCACCTGCACCTGTTAAATCGCGAAACAGGGAAGGCGCGAGAAACGAGGCGTCGTGTGAACGCGATAACTATAAAGAAGGGATGAGCCCTACCTCATTTGCCTTACCAGGTTTTCGCAACCTTTCGCATCCACCGCCGCTCGCCCTCGCGCAAACCGCTTCGTCTTCCTCGCCTCGCTCGCTCTCCAACTTCCCTTCGTTTCGCCGTCGCTCCGCGTCCCTCGTCCGCATTCGCCATGGCGGATTGGAGCCGGTCCAACAGCACCAAGGGGAACCTCGATGCCCTGGTTGCGCGCGGCCTCCTGATGCCCCTCACCGCGGAGCATGAGTGGCTGGTTCCCGGGGAGGAGAGGATCCCGTCGCCGCCGGACGGCTACATTGTCTCCTTCCGCTCCTTCCACGAGCGCGGCTTCGGCATGCCGCCTCTTCCCTTCCTCCGCGGCCTGCTTCACCACTACAATTTGGAGTTGCAGCACCTCAACCCCAACTCCATCCAGCACATCTCCGCCTTCGTCGCCTTGTGCGAAGGTTTTTTGAAGATTCGCCCCCATTTCCACCTTTTCAAGTACTTCTTCACTCTCGCGCTCCAGACCAAGAAGGACGCGGAAGGGAATCCGCGCGCCGTCCCTATCGGCTGTGCTAGCTTCCGGCTCCGGGGCACCCGGGCTCGCGAGTACATCTCCATGGCCGTCACCGACACCAACAAGGGTTGGCACGAGAGGTGGTTTTACCTCAAGAACGCCGCGCTCGCGCGGCTCCCGGAGTTCACCGGGCGCCTGATCGAAGAGGCGCCCAAGTGCTGGGGTTGGGGACCGGACGCCGCTGACAAGAAGAAGTTGGCCGACCTCTTGGGTATGATTGACAAACTCAAGAGGGGCGGCGTTGCGGGCGTCGGGGTTATTGGCGCCTACCACGTCAGGAGGCTTGCGCCGCTCCAAGACCGGCGCCTCCCCATGTGGGAGATGGGCCACGACTTTGCGTGGGAGGGGACCTGCATGGTGGACCCCCACGCGGAGCCGCGGATTTCCGTCCGAGAGCTGAAGGCCCGGCTCTCGGAGGCGATGGGGAAGACGGCGGCGGATTGGGATAGCTTTGACTATCCGATCCCGGGCCACCCGCCGATGCTTCCGGAGCAGGGGGCCCTACAATTCGTAAGTTTCTCGGTTTAGTTTCGATCCCGATTCGGCATTGTTTCGATTTTCCCGATCTTTCGCTTATACACTTTTTCTTGGGTTTAGACTGGCGTCGCCTTCCTCCCTTCTGCCGCCCCACTTCCCGAAGTCGTCGACGCCGTCCGCGCGAGCAACAGGGAGCGGGCGGAGCGGCAGAAGGCCCGCAAAGACCGCGAAGACGCCAAGAAGGCGAAGCGGGTGCAGAGGGAGGAGGAGAGGAGACGGCGTCGCCGCCGAGGCGACGTGGTCTCCGACTCCGAGGACGAGGAGGACGACGATGACGACGGCGGCGGTGGCGACGAGGGCGGCGATGACGACGGCGACGACGACGAGGATGAGGTCGACTGGGGTCGACTAGAAGATCGCTCCCCGGGTCCTGACGTCGCCGGCGCTTCAGGCAGTGGGGGCGCGCCAGGCTCTTCGCGGCCAGCGGCTCTCCCAGCCTCCATGGCTCTCACGCTCGCCCCCGCGAGGTTGCTCCCTGTGGCGACGGCCATGGCGGGGTCACAAATGGCATCGGCCGCCGCGACGACGTCGGTCGTGGTGACCGTGCCGTCGGCGGCGACAAGCTCGGCGGTGGCCGCGGCGACGACGGCATCGATGAGCGCCTCGACCGCGGTCCCCTCCTCGACCACGTCCCCCGCAATCACCGTGCTGCCGCCCGCTGCGATGATGATGCCCGTGGCATCCCCCACGGCCCCGTCGGCCGTGGTGACTTCTGCATCCGTGGCGGCGGCGGCGACCGCGGCGGCGTCCACGGCAGCTTCCGAAGCTTCGCCAGCCGTGGCGACCGTGGTGGCAACGGCTGCCGCCGTCTCCGCGACGGCGACATCCGCGGCCCTGCCAGTCACGGTGACTCCTTCGCCCGAGTCGGCGGGGACCGCCGCCGTCCCCGCGACGGCGGTTTCGGAGACGATCGCCGCGGTGATGACCGTGGCGCCTTCTGCGGGTACGACGGCTGCGGCGGCGAGTGCCCTCTTGGGAAAGAGGGCGCGCGATGAGGCTGGGTCGTCCGCCGGCCCGACCCCGAAGCGTCAGCCATTCCGGTTAGTACCTGAGTTCATCACGTTTCTTTTACCTCTTTATTTCGTTTGCTAACTCTCTTTTGTTTCAGGGGTCCGCTGCAGGTCCTGCCACGAAAGCAGCTGCTCCGGTCCTCAGGAGTTTTGGGGACAGCGCTCGGCTCGACGGCGAGCGCGGCGGCGCCGGCGGCAAGCGTGGCGGCGCCGGCGGCAAGCACGGCGGCACCGGCAGCAAGTGTGGCGGCACCGGCAGCGAGTACGTTGGCGGAGGCGGCTCCAGTGGTCGCCGCGTCGACGGAGGTGGGCAGCTCCGCGCTGTCCGGGTCGTCGGGGCCTCGTCTGAGGTCCACCACGCCTCCGCTGCCGCAGTCGACCTCGGGTGCGCCCACGGACGCCGATGTCCTGCGCGTCCAAGGGCCCGATGGACAGGAGCGGGTCCTCAACGAGCCGGCGGAGCGGCAACTCTGGGGCGTGCTTAGCCAGAATCAGGGCCAAGCCATTCATGCCCTGGAGACCACGCTCCGTGCGATAAAGGCGATGGGGGCCCCGACTCAGGTGCGTACGTCCTCACTCTTTCGCAGAGTCTTTTTCGTTTTTGTTTTGCTTATCCCTCTTCGTTGTTTCAGGAACTGTCCAAGTTGAGTCGGGCCAAGACGAACTGCATTCGCTTCCAAGAGAGCGAACGAGTTCGGCTTGATGAGGAGGGGCAGGCCTTGGTGGAGCAGGCCACACAGGCCATGCGGGAGGCCGACCAGGCCAAGCTGGCGCTGGCCGGGGCAGAGGAGAGAGCGACCGCCGCCGAAAAGAGGGCCGAGGAGGCGGAGAGGAGGGCCGAAGCGGCGGAGAAGAAAGCCGAGAAGGCGGAGGAGGACGCGGCCAAGGCACGCGAGGCGGCCGACTCCGAACGAGTGCTTCGACGGACATCCTCCGAGTTGGTCTCCCAGCTCACCGCCCGGGTTACCGGGTTGGAGAAGGAGGTTGACGGTAAGGTTGCTGTACCTCTGCCTTGATCCATTCGCCTCGTCGTTCGTTTGTTTGATTTTCTTGTTTACTTGGTTTTCAGCACTCAAGGCGGACCTGGAGGTGGCGCGGGGCGAGAACACCCAGCTGGAGCGGCTGCGGATCGGCGCCGAGCTTCTCGTCGACGAGCTGCAGGTGCCACAGCCGGACGGGACCGCCACCCTGGAGGCGCGCCTGCTCTCCATCTCCAACCGCTTCGGTGCTCTCCGTCGTGAGAGCTTCGAGGCCGGGGTCTTCTGGACGTTGGTGATGGAGCAGACGCACTACGGCGACACCCTCGACCTCGAGGGCTTGTCGCTGGGCATGGTGCCCGGCTTCTCCGAGGAAGAGATGGAGGAGCTGAAGAAGAAGACCGCGCCCGCTGCTGCGACGATTGCCGGCCTCCTCGCCTCCTTCGCGTTCCCTCTGCCGTCGCCGGATGGGCGTCGAAGTAGTGGCGGAGTTTGCGCCGAGTGATGACCAGCGCGTATATCACCTTCTGGATCTGCTGCCACCTTGTCTTGCAGTCGGAGAGGACCTCGCTGACGAAGTACACGGGCCGTTGTACCTTGAGCACCTTGCCCGACTCCGTCCGCTCCACCACCAGGGCGGTGCTGACCACTTGCGTTGTCGCCGCTATATAGAGTAACAAAGGCTCCTTCTCGGTCGGAGAGGCGAGAATCGGGGCGCTAGAGAGTCTGGTCTTGAGGTGATCAAGAGCCTCTTGCGCCTCCGTTGTCCAGACGAAGTTGTCGGACTTCTTGAGGAGCCGATAGAGTGGCAACCCCTTTTCCCCGAGTCGGGAAATAAATCGACTGAGTGCGGCTAAGCAGCCGGTCAGCTTCTGTACGCCTTTCAGGTTTTTGATCGGCCCCATCTTCGCGATGGCTTCGATTTTTTCTGGATTGGCTTCGATGCCGCGTTGTGAAACGCAATATCCCAGGAGCATCCCTTTTGGGACCCCGAAAACGCATTTCTCGGGATTGAGCTTAATGCCATTCTCTCTTAGCCGTTGGAACACGGCGTTGAGATCGGCGACTAAGTCGTCGGTTCGCATGGATTTGACTACGATGTCATCCACGTACGCTTGCACGATCCGTCCGATGAGATCACCGAAACATTTGATCATACAACGTTGGTAAGTGGCGCCGGCATTCTTTAACCCAAACGGCATTGTAACGTAACAATATGAGCCGAAGGGAGTGATGAACGCCGTTGCCTCTTGATCACCGATCTTTAGTGGGATCTGGTGATAGCCCGAGTATGCGTCTAGGAAACACAGGGTTTCGCACCCTGCGGTCCAGTCAACAATTTGGTCGATGCGCGGCAAAGGAAACGGGTCCTTTGGGCATGCCTTATTGAGACTTGTGTAGTCAACGCACATCCTCCATTTCCCATTTTTCTTTTTAACAAGTACAGGATTGGAGAGCCACTCGGGGTGATACTTTTCTTTGATGAAGCCGGCGGCAAGGAGCTTTGCCAGCTCGTCGCCTATGGCTCGGCGCCTTTCCTCGTCGAATCGGCGCAACCTCTGCTTGACCGGTTTCGATCCCGGTTTGATATTGAGGGAGTGCTCGGCAATTTCCCTTGGAATCCCCGGCATGTCCGAGGGTTTCCACGCGAAGATGTCCTTGTTGGCGCGAAGGAAATCGACGAGCGCGCTTTCCTATTTGGGAGAAAGGGTCGCCCCGACGATGACCGTCTTCCCGTCGGGGTCGGACGGGTCGAGGGGAACCTTCTTGGTGTCCTTGGATGGCTCGAACGAGCCGGACGCCTTCTTCGGAGTCGGCGTCTCCTCGGACTCCACGCTGGCGACCTCCGGGAGGTCGGGCTTGTTGATGAGCGCCGCTGCCAGCTCGCAGCACTCTACTTCACACTCGTAAGCACGTTGAACGGACGTGCTCACGGTGATGACACCTCTCGGCCCCGGCATCTTGAGCTTGAGGTAGGTGTAGTTGGGGACGGCCATGAACTTCGCGTAACATGGCCGACCAAGGATCGCGTGGTACGCGCCGGGGAAGTCCACCACGTCGAAGGTGAGGACCTCCGTGCGGTAGTTGATCGGCGTGCCGAAGGTGACGGGCAAGTCGATTTGCCCGAGCGGCATGGCCGTCTTTCCGGGCACGACCCCATGGAAGGGTGCGCCCGAAGGTCGGATGCGAGAGCGACTGACTCCCATAGCGTCGAGGGTCTCTGCATACAAAATATTTAAGCCACTACCACCATCCATCAATACCTTGGATAGACGCTTGTTGGAGACGATGGGGTCGACGACGAGTGGGTACCGCCCCGGACGCGGCACGTGCTCGGGGTGGTCGCCGCGGTCGTAGGTGATGGCCGCCTCGGACCACTTGAGGAAGGCCGGAGTCGCCGGCTCGGCGGCGTACACCTCCCGGCGCTCCAGCTTCTGGCGCCGCTTGGAGGAGCTGGCTCCTTCGCCTCCGAAGATCATGAGGCAGCCGGTGGTTTTCGGAAACCCACCGTCCGCCTCCTTGTCGTCCTTCCCGTCATCCCCGGGGTCAGAATCCTTGGGGTCGGACCTCTTTGCCTTCGCGCCCAGGAACTTCAGCATGAGCCCGCAATCCTTGAGGGCGTGCTTGACGGGATAGGCGTGGTTGGGGCACGGCGCTTCCAGCATCTTTTCGAAATGCTGGTTCTTGCCGTCGTTGTCGACGGCCGGCTTCTTCTGCTTACGCTCGACGGCCGCGACGAGTGCGTCGTTGCGGCGTTGCTGATCGCCGCCCTTCTTCTTCTTCTGCTTTTGCTTCTTGTCGTGCGAGGCAGACGGACCCGCGCCGGAACTCTCGTTCCGCTTTGCCTTGCCTTTAGTCCGGTGAAGGAGGGCATCGACCGCATCCTCACCGGAGGCGTAGCTGGTGGCCACGTCGAGCAGCTCCTTGATGGAGCGCGGGCTCTTGCGGCCGAGCTCGTGAACGAGCCCTTCGTTGCTGGTGCCCGCTATGAACGCGGAGATCACCTCGGCGTCAGCGAGATTGGGCAACGCGTTGCATTGCCTGGAGAATCGCTTGATGTAGTCCCTCAGGGACTCGTCGGCGCCCTGCCGGCAGTTCCGAAGGTCCCACGGGTTCCCCGGGCGCGCGTACGTGCCCTGGAAGTTGCCGATGAACACCTCCTGGAGGTCAACCCAATCCTGGATTGAGCCCTCCGGGAGATGCTCGAGCCACGTCCTGGCCGAGTCGGCCAAGAAGAGGGGGAGGTTGCGGATGATGAACCGCTCGTCGGTGGCACCGCCGGCTTGGCACGCCAGGCGGTAGTCCTCCAGCCACAACGCGGGATTCGTCTCCCCGTTGTACTTCGTGATATTGCTGGGCGGCCGAAACCGCTGGGGGACGGGAGCCCGCAAGATGGCGCGGCCAAAAGCCCGTGGGCCGGCTGGGACCGGAGTCCGAGGCTTGTCTTCCTCCGGGTCAAATCTCCCGCCACGCCGCGGAGCGTAGACAAAGTCCTCGGTTTCGCACCGTGGACCTCGCCCTTGCTCGCGGCGCCTTGCCCGCAGAATGTCGCGGGCGTCGCGGATTCTGCCGATCCGCTGATGGACCGGCGGCGCGTCCCCAGTCCCACTTTGCTCGGGGGTTTGGTGGACGGAACTTTCGGGTTGTGGCCGTGGCTTGCTTGGCGTGCGGTAGGAAAAGCTGGATTCCCACCGCCGTGCAGCGGAGCTTTGCTCGCGCTCGGCCTGCTGCACCGCCGCCAAGTCCAGGAGGTCTTTGAGCTCCCCCTGGATTCTTCGCTGGTCCTCGTCGGACGGTTGCGGGAGCGCGCGCAAAAGTGTCGCAGCCGCGGCGACATTTTGGCTGGGCCTGGTGTATCTGGGCACGAGGTTGCCCGCCTCGGCCAGAATCCGCTGCCGGGCTTCGCGCCCATGGGCACGCACGCGTTCGCGCAGGGCCTGGCGCTGCGCCACCTCGTGTTCGAGCCGCTCGCGCTCCTCCTTGAGCCGCCGCGCGGCTTCTGCGAGCTCGTGTTGGCGTTGGAGCAGACGCTCCAAGTCATCGCCCTCCCGGAGGTCGGCGCTCGCCGGAGGGGTTCCTTGCTGCGCCTGTGTCACGAGCAGGGGCGCGGCTTCTGCGGCCGTTCCGGCGTCCGCCGTCGTCGCGACCGCTGCAGGGTCTGGCTGCGCCGCCACGTCGTGAACGTTGCGGCGGCTGCCTCCACCAGCTTCCACCACCATGCACTCGCGCGAAGGATGGTGACTGCCGGCGTCAGAGTCGTAGTCGAGGAGGTCATCCTCGTCGCTGTCGTAGTCGTACTCCGCCATACCCACGAGCTCCGCGCTCGCGGACATGGCGGGGGTGAGGGCCCTTTGTGGGGGTGCCGGCGGTTCGACGCGCGAAAGCCCCCCATCCCGGACCACGATGAACTCCAGGCTCCCGAAGTACACGAGAGCGCCCGGAGACCAATCGATGTCGTGGCTCGCCATCAACTGAAGATGTCAAACGCGCTGAGGTCCCCTACCTGGCGCGCCAACTGTCGGTGTTAAGAAACCGGCCGACAAGTGAATTTGTAACTACGGCGCCTGACAGTCTTTTGTGATGGCGAGGGTTTTGCGAGAGAGGCGAGATGTATACTGGTTCAGGCAATCGATGCCCTACGTCCAGTTCGTGGGTGGTTCGTGTTTCGACTTGCAGAGGGGAGCTACAAGTGTTGACGAGGGAGGAGAAAGACTCCAAGCCTCTTCGTGTGTATCTCTCGATGGATTCGTCTATCTATCCGGGGATCCGATCCCCTCGCCTCATGCACCCAGCTCTCCTTTTATAGTCAAGGAGTGAGCCGGTTTACAAATGGGAACGGGGCTTTCGAGTTGTGGGCTAGCGCGGCTACACGCCGCACTAGTCTGCACCCTAGCTGCCACTGTGGCCCTAGTCAGGCGGCGTCCTGTCCGCCCGGTCGCCGGGCAGGTGGTCGAGATGTCAACCCAGACTGTCGCGGCCGTCTTGTCGCCGGTCCGGTCTTCGTCCCTGTTCAGGGTGATGATGATGTCGTAGCCGTCCCGCTGCTGTACTCGAGGTGTCAGGCGGCGCCGCGAGATGGGACGGGTGCCACTGTGCGGGTCACATCGCGTGCCTGCAAGTATATGAGTTGCTGGGTAGAGTTAAGGCTCCCCAGCTACTCGTCGTAAATGCCTGTCCTCCTTGTCAGAGGAAAATCTTCTCGACGAAGTCTCCCAACTCGGGGTCGGGCGAAGCGCGGCTTGTGGGCTCGCCCGACTGGGAGTCGGGCGAGGCGGAGTTCGGGGCCCCACCCGACTTGGGGTCGGGCGGGGCGGAAGTCGTGGACCCCACCCGACTCGGGGTCGGGCGGGGCGGAAGTCGTGGGCCCGCCCGACTGGGGGTCGGGCGAGGCGGAACTTGTATGTGCCCTCGGGGTCGGCCGTGGGCCCCTCGAGCGCTCTGTTGTTATGCACCTGTTCCTGTGGGCCCTACACAATTAAGCTGAGACGGTTAGCGGGATTAAGTATCCTAGATCAGGATACCCTGATTTGGGTATCCGTCACGCATAGACAGGGTTTTCGTGACGGTTGAGTGGGAGGACATCTACCCCAACTCTATGTTGCACGCCCTGTCATCGAGGTGCTCCGACCACGCGCCTCTTCTCAGCTCGACTCAATCTGGCAGCACAAGCGCCGTTTTCGTTTCGAGGCTATTTGGCCCAAATTTGAAGGCTACCTAGAAGCGGTGCGCGAAGGTTGGTCCTTGCCATGCCCCATAGAGGACCCATTGCGCACCATAGACCAGAAGCTGAGGGCCACTACCCGCTCCCTACAAAGTTGGAGTGCTAAGTTTGTTGGCAGCATAAGAACAAAGGTCGAGATCGCAAAAGAAATCATCCTAAGATTGGATATAGCTCAAGAAAAGAGGTCGCTATCTCCGGCAGAGTTGAGTTTAAGGCGCCAAACTAAGCTCAAGTACCTTGGACTCACTTCGCTTCAACGAACCAGTGCAAGACAGCGTTCCTCACTAAATTGGCTTTCAGAGGGGGACGCTAGCACAAAATTTTTCCACCTCCACGCCTCATTCAGAAGGCGCAAGAACTTCATCCCATCCTTTACGGTGGACGGGGCTCAGGTTGTCACTGAAGAGGGGAAAGCCCAAGCTGCTTTTGACTTCTTCAACAACATTTTAGGCTCTAGTGCCGAACGGTCGATTCGTCTCAATCTGTCAGCTTTAGGGTTACCTTCCTTTCCGCTGGAAGAGTTAGCTGCTCCTTTCACGGAAGAAGAGATATGGAAAGTTATAAGGGAGCTCCCCCAGGACAAGGCACCGGGGCCAGATGGATTCACTGGTCGCTTCTATCAATCCGCTTGGTCGATTATCAAAGTAGACATTATCAATGCTTTCAACGCGCTTTCGCAGATGGATGGGAGAAGTTTTTACCACCTCAACGACGCCCTCCTAACCCTGCTCCCGAAAACGGTCACCCCTACGAAGGTCTCGGATTACAGACCGATCAGTCTTATCCACAGCTTTGGAAAGCTGTTCTCGAAAGCTTTAGCCAATAGGCTGGCTCCTTGGCTGCCACGCCTTGTACAACTTAATCAGAGCGCTTTTGTTAAGGGTCGCTACATCCATGACAACTTCAGATATGTTCAAGGGTTGGCAAAAGAGCTACACAGGAAACGCCTCCCAAGAATTCTCCTCAAGGTTGATATTGCTAAGGCTTTCGACTCGGTTTCCTGGCCTTTCCTACTTCAAGTCCTGGAGCATATGGGATTCCCAATCCGTTGGAGAGATTGGGTATCCCTCTTACTATCCACCGCTAGCACTAAAATTTTGCTGAATGGTAACCCCGGTCAACGGATTTGCCATGCACGAGGGTTTCGACAGGGTGATCCTTTATCCCCAATGCTCTTCCTTCTGGTGATGGAAGCTTTAAATGCTTTGGTCAGTGTTGCTGACTCACGGTCGCTCTTTCTCCCGTTGGGAATCCCTAAAGTTAAATTCAGAACAACCCTATATGCGGATGATGTCATTTTCTTCATCTCGCCGGTCGCAATGGATTTGAAAACAATCACAGAAATTCTAAAGATTTTCCACAAGGCCTCGGGCCTAGCAACTAACTTCTCCAAGAGCAACTTCTACCCAATCTGTTGCTCGGAGGAACAGGTAGCCTTTGTGCTTGCCAACTTCCCTTGCGAGGAGGGATCTTTCCCGTGCAAATACCTTGGAGTACCTCTATATATTTGGAGGTTAACTAAGGCAGATCTTCAGCCTTTGGTCGACAAGGTGGCAGATAGACTGCCTACTTGGAAGGGACGCCTACTAAATAGAGGTGGGCGTCTAGCGCTAACGAAGGATACACTCTCCGCAATACCGGTCTACTTATTGATTGCGGTCTGTCTATCCAGCTGGGTTATAGAGGCCGTCGAAAAGATCATGAAAGCCTTTCTTTGGACCGGGATAGATGTCGTCACAGGAGGAAAATGCGCGGTCGCGTGGTCGAAAGTATGTAGGTCGCTTGAATCAGGTGGTCTTGGCATTAGAGACCTAAGGCTCAGTGGGGAGGCTCTTAGGATGAGATGGAACTGGCTAGCCAGGGTGGAGCCAGACAAAGCATGGGCATCCTTGCCGGTACACTCCAGCCCGTCTGCACAAGCACTGTTCGACAGCTCGCTATCGGTCGCGGTGGGAAACGGGAAAACAACACTGTTCTGGAAAGATAATTGGTGTCAAGGTGCCTCTATGCTCAACATTGCACCTAACTTGGTCGCAGGCGTCCCCCCAAAGATACTGAAAACTCGGTTGGTCTCGGAGGCGCTCGCTAACAGGCAATGGATTAAAGATTATAAAGGCCCTAATACGGTGCAAGTCATCCTGGAAATTTTCAAAGTAACAAGAATGGTCGCCGAAGTCGTCCTGACTGAAGAGCCAGACCACTTTCGATGGAAATGGACGGCAGATGGTCGCTTTACTGCCGCCAGCGCGTACAATGCTTTTTTCATTGGGCAATCAGAGATTATGGGTGCCCGGTTGTTGTGGAAGACACGGGCACCTAATAACTGTCGTTTCTTCTTTTGGTTAGTACTCCTGGGTCGCACTTGGACATCTAACAGAATGCTTCGACATGGTCTCCAAGATGATGATACTTGTGCATTATGTGCACAAGATCCAGAAACAATCGATCACATGCTACTTCATTGCGTGTACAGTCGTGAGGTTTGGCATCGTGTCCTAAACAGGCTAGGGCTACAACACATCACCACACCGATGGGAGATTTACCGTTTGTAGAATGGTGGATAAGGTCGCGGAAGAGGGTAGCCAAATCACTGCGCCCTGGCTTCGATACCCTTTCAATCCTGGTCGCATGGAGAATATGGAAGGAGCGAAACAACAGGGTTTTCAAATCCCAAGCTCTCCAACCGGTCGTGTTAGCTCAAGAGGTGATCGACGAAGCGAATCTATGGGCGGCAGCAGGTTTCTCGAAGCTACAGAAGGTTTTAGCGCCTAGGAGGGAGTAGCTGTGTGGTCGTGTTGGTTAGTAGGTTTCTTGGTTGGGCGATTTGCCCCTCCTTTGTACTCTTTTCGTTTCTACTGCGTTTCGTCCCTCTTTTTTATTTGTTTTCGGTCGCGTCTGGTCGGGTTTGTACTTGTAACTCGCTACATCGTGGTTGGTTCTTGGCTAAATCCCCTAGGGGGTTTAGTTCTGGTCACGTTGTGCAAAATTTCTTCTTCTTCTTAATGAAATACGTGCTCCGCACGTTCATCAAAAAAAAAGCACAAGGTCCCGTTATAGATGTGTCACCCACTAAAACGAACTAGGGACTCTGGGATCCAATTTTCTAAAAATTTCAAAGAAAAACTTTTAAATTTGCCATGACACCAAAGTTGACTCCTACACATACAGACGCCGGCGCGCACACAAAACAACAACAAACAAACCAAATCATGAAGTCAGTTCCGTCTCGGACGAGGATCTCCGGTCAAAAATACCTACCAAATCCGAAAACGGTCCATGGCGGCCACCCACAACTAAATATCGAGTTGATGTCGCATGTTCCTCGCTGAGCAGAAGAAATGGTCCAGGAAATGGACCGGGATAAGCACGAACCTGAAGTGGTTGGTCTGGTCTGCCCAAGTAGCTGGAGAGGCCGCCACTTCTAGTAATCGTTAAATTCTTCGCTCGACATGACACATGAGGATGCTAATACCGCCAGTTCGTACCGTACCGGTTCAATTGTTCCATTGGGTTCGTACTACATGCCAGGGGTTCAATGCCTTATTTAGAGCTAATAAAGTTGGTGGACAAAATCATCATTGTGTCCATTAACACGGCCCTAATTTTGTCTCCAATCATCAAACACCCTTGCATAGGAACCGTTTCAAATTATAGGCAGTTCTAGGTTTGACCACAGAAATTAAGGAAAAGGTAAGAAAGTGATAGGCACAGAAAACAATGAAGAGTGAAGGAAGAGAGAGATAGAGATAGACACATGAAACGATGCATTGAGAAGTGAAAATGAGAAGGGACAAATGCATTGGAAAGTGAGAACTACTTATATTTTGGCAAAATTTTTGAATGCTAGAATTAACTATATTATGAAACAGAGGGAGTATATAGTACGGAGGCACAGACAGTAAATCGAATCCACTGAATCTTGGTTTGGATGGAATTTGAGAATTTTGCAGTTTTTATCAGTGAAATAGTTTTGAGCAATCACAAGATACCCGGATAGATGAGGTTTTTGTTTCTTCCTCAATCGGTCGCCTGAAATTTTGCATATCTCTCAATCAACTTTTTTTAGAATATATGAAACTTTCACTCTTGAAGACGAACCTTTTTTTTAATTAAATTTGGAGTTCCTAGTTATGCCGTTCATCTTCACTGAAACTTTTTTGTAGTAAAGCTTGAACAATTTGTATTGATATGTGGAACTTTTTCCCCTTATAGATGGACTTTTTTTTCTTATTGAAATATAAAACCATTTGTATTAGTAAGTCTAAAACTTGCCAAATGCACACATGATTTTGTTTTACATGAAGATGGAACCGTCTTTTATTAACCAATAGATAAGCGAAATCTAAGTAACCTTGAAGTAGTTTTTTTTTTTAATTTTTTGTGACTGTCAAATGGGGGAGAGAATCCCCACCCAATTTTCACTAATTTATGGTAGCCTAAAGCAGCTAGGTACATTTTATGAGCAGAGTTTGAGGGGTAATTTTTCTTCTTTTTCATCTGAAACGAACGATTTGGCTTTACTCCGGAACAGCTGGCTTTCCCGCCTTGGCCAGTTGCCCTGGCGCAAGGTTGTGCTTGCTGCATGCACCATAAACAGCGACGCACCAGAGGTGGGAGAGGCCGCTCGCTTTTGCGTGAATCCTCCTCGGGCGTCGGCTCGTCCTCTCTTGGATACTGTCAACTTGCCGGCAGTTTACCAAAAAAAAAAACTTGCTGGCACAGGCGAAGCAAATGTGACCTCTTCGGCGGAACTAGACCGGCGGGGAAACCTCGGAGGAAACCGCAATCGCGATCGTACGGATCTCCAGTTTTGAAGCCTCTCCTTACTGAGTACAGCTGTAGCAACTGTTCGTATGTGTACACACTCACTCACACCTCAACACACACCTACACACTCACGCACACGTCTAGACCTACAACTACACACAGCGTCAACGAATTCGAGAGATCGCCGGAAACCATCAGGTCCTAGCGCGCGACGAGAAGCGTCGCATTCCCTTTGTGTCACCACGCACGAAGAGGCACAGCGAACACTACAATGAACAGTACCATTCTGGTACTGTTCACTGCAACAATGCCGCGGGTGCCGCGCCTCGAACCCGGGCCGGCGCAGTGCAACCTTGTGCAGCTGGCCGTTCGCCCGGGAGAGCGAAGGCGGATCTCCGGTTGCCTGTGCACTAGCGCGGTGGGGCGCGTGCGTGTGAGTGAGAGCAATATTCCTGTCCATTGGCCTACGTGCGGTACTACCACTAGTACATGGCACAATTCAAGATCTTTGGAGGTGACAGAAACGTGGCTGATCTTGTCGTGACTACTGATCAGCGCCCTTATCTTCGTACGATCATATGATTACTTGATCGGAGCAAAGACCAACATCGTCCTTCCCAAGATGTCAGTACTCAACAAAACACACAAAAAAGTGTCCAGATCGATCGCCTTATATACACAGATTTCTCCCAATAGCTACTAGACCCATGCATGAATTTAGCTCAGTACGTAACGTTGCACTTGCATCCCATTAATCTCGCCGCCATCAGCCTCCCGTCCCCAGCTCACGAAGAAGGACGACGACGGCGAAGAAGAAGAAATGATCGCGGTGCGCGGCAGCCATTTAAAGGCCTGCAGAAAAGCCTCTATAATCCGACGGGCTAGGCGCTACTACTCCAGGCTTTTTGGCTGTTGTTGTTTGTTCGCCTTTGGCACGTCCGACGGTCCGAGCATTGAAGCCACGAGCGTGCGTGTAAACCGTCGGCAGGACGACGGGACGAGAGATCAGGATCGACGGACAGAGCCATTAGAGCAAGCACAATAAGTTGTCTTACCGACAACAAGAGACAAGGTCATGAGACTAGCTGTACAATAACATGTCTCAATATAGGCTCTTAGAAAGTAGTTTTTAATCTCCAACGGCCCCACCACTTCATCTTCCTCCACCGAACAAATCGACATGGCTCCAGATTCGGAACGCCGCAGCCTTCAGCTGGTCCTGTGCTCCAAGACGCGCGTAGCTCGCTCGGGATAGCTTGCTGCTTCGCCTTCCAGCTCGCCAGTGCTCCACTCTGGACCTCACTTCGAATCGCGGCCGCCTGTGAGCCGGCCATGGAAGCCGGAGCGCGTCGCGCCAAGCTCGCATGTGAATCGGCTGGGACAAGCTCGCACCGCGAGCGGCCATGGCGGCCGGAGTTCACCCCGCCTGCTCGTGCTCCCTATCGCACGACGCAGTTCCTGCTCGAGCCCGCGTGTCGCCGTTTTTCTCGCTGCCCCGTGGCTCGACCGCTTGACCCGTCTCGGGCAGCCGGTTGCCTTGCCTCGCCGCGCGGCCGTCGCTCGCCTGAGCGGCGTCGTGCGCCGCGCTCGCCACGCCACACCACCGCGGCCGCGGCGAGCAGCCACCACCGCCACGCCGTTGTCTGTGCGCCGCGCTCGCCCGCCACGCCACCGCGGCCGCGGCGAGCAGCCACCACCGCAAGTCGCCACACCGTTGTCCGTGGCTGCTCGCCGTCGTTGCGCCTACCATGGCGACCCGCTCGTCGTCGTCGCGGGCAGGCGGCCACCTGTTCGTCCTCCTCCTTCAGACCCTGTCGGGCGGCGCGACGACCTTCAATGGCTGTCGGCCATGGCGGCGACTGGGGCTGGGCCAGGCGGTGACCGCGGCTCCCCGCGACCCCTTCCCCGCGCACGGCCTCGCCCACCCATGCGCGACCCCTTGCGCATGAACCGGGACTGCTGCTGCGTGGCCGCCGTTGCCATTGCCCGCGAGCTCAAGCTTGCGCGCCTTGATGATGGCGGCGAGGTGCTGGTCGAAGGTGAGGCGGAGGAGGAGGTCCTGCAGGTCGACGTGCGCACCTTTGCCGGCGGCCGCGGCCTCCTTCAGATCCCGTCGGCGGTGTGCGAGATTGGGCGGGGAGTGAGGAGGAGAAGGTGAAAGAGGTGGCGGGCCCCATGAGCGGCGACGCGATCGTCGCCCGCAGACGCGACGAGCTCTGTGTTAGACCCGTTTTCTCTCTCCGCCGTGTAGGATTTTTCTGAGCTGGCTTGTCGATTCGTCAGTTATTGGGCTTGCTCTTAACGCCTCCTTGAAGCGTTGGCCAGCTAGTCCCAGGCTCCAGGCCGGCCAGTCAGTCGGCTGCCCGGGTCAAACACGAGCCAGGGTGAAAACTGTAGCCGCATGCATGTGACGAGTAGACTTGCTGCCGCGTTCCTCCGGTTCGAAGGAAACGAGATCGGAACATGGCAGCGGCATCGATCCTGGCGATCGAGCGAAAAGTAGCCCACTGAGATGGAGTGTCCTGGTGCGTAACGTAAACAGTGGCCAAACACGAAACGGGTGTTAATTTGATTAGCTTGTGTAGGTTTATTTAGTACTTTGGCTAGCTCCGAAGTCGCAGAGCACGACACGGTAAAGAACAGTGGCACCACACTAGTGCCGCTACGTCCCATGAACTGTAAAGATGCATCCACCGCTAGCACCAGAATGGCAACATTCATGGCGGCCGAAACGCATTAAACTTCCCGAAATTCCATTTGCCGCCACCCCTCCTGGGTTGGCCTACTTGCGTCGATCCGAAAGCCAGCGATCCACCAGCACTTCTCCGCGCTCAATCCTGCCGCCGGTTGTAGAGGCGAGCTATGGCACGATGTTGGATCAGCAGCAATTGCCGTGGGTCGCCTTGTATAAGCGCACCATCATCACTGATTCTATTGTACTGGTTGTAATTGTACTAGTAACACTGCTTATCCAAATGGCGGCGCTGATGGAATCTGGAGTTACCTGCTCTGCTCACCACTATGATGTGAGACTAGGACTTGTTTGCTGTTTTGACCAGTGTGATCGATCAATTGTTGAGTTTGGGCCTTATAGTACTGTTATTGATCTTGATGATCCAATAATTGTGTACTTCATCAAACTGTCAGATGACTCGATACTCGATAGCGTGTCGATAAGTGAGTACTACTACCGTGGGAGGCTGATTATGATTTGAAAAGTAGTTCAGGAGCTGGCCGGTTATTATTTGAAGTTTTCTGTTGCCCAATCTCACCACAGGATAGTTGCTTTGTTAGCCACTTAGCCGTCCTGAATTGATTAAACGCATGAAAAGTATGATGTCAACCCTTGTTAGCGATAGCTTAACAAAAGATGATCAGGTCAAACTTGTGATGCTCGTTGTCAATGATATCTTCTGAAATGACGGGTTAAACAGTGCTATTGGCCGCGTTCGATGAAATTATTATTCCTTCTATTTATTCCGCGCAACGAAATGTGGGTTTCATATTCTTTTTTCTTCGAGCAGTGGGTTTTATATTCAGGTTGGACTGTTGTTTGCCTGTATATATAGTGGGGGTGCTGTGGCACTATTGATGGGCCGGCCGGATTATCATGTTAATTTTGTACTTGTATATTTTTGAACAAATTTTTCGCTTGCTTGAACGATTCAGTTGTTCTCATTGGTACACTTGTCCGCTTCTATTTCTTCAACAGCCAAACGTCAATGCACTGTTTCCCAGGGTTGAGAGCATACAAGTGAGTGTAATGCACGAATGTTTGCGAGTTAAAAACATGAAGTAGTTTCCTCGCAAAAAAAAAAAAACATGAAGTAGGCTTTACTTTCAGTTTGACCACCTGCATCACATTGCTCCCTTTTCAAACGCTCTACTCCTTTGATACTGCCATTTGCTCTATATTATCTCTCCTTTGTCTGAACGGATCAAAGGTTGGCTGTGCAGGACAAGCACGAGAATGATGGCAGAGCGAATAATTGTTCGTCTCCGTTGACATGTCCATGATATAAGAACTTGCATTGACTTTGATGCTTGTTCTTAAGTAACTTCGATCGAAAATAGATTACAAAATAACGTTCAGGACCAGAAGACGATGATGCTCGCAAATCACATCACAGCCTAATGTTCGGCAGGCTGCCAGCTGCAGAAAAATAACTGCGAACACTGTAGCGGCTGTAGAAACACTGTAGCGACTACAGAAGAAATAACTGAAACACTGTAGCTGCTGCAAAGCAGCCAGGCGAACATGGTGAATGTCAGATCATAATTTTGGAAAAGAAAATATACATGACGAATCTATGGGTGTAATTGAAAGCACAAATTTCACTAAAAATGTTGGTGTGATAGACATGACGAAAAATGAGATACCTAACCATAGTTGTTGATCAATGAAGCGAACAGTAAGCATTAATCATACTTAACAATTAACATCCCGCGCCGTACATATAGTACTAATCTAGTACCGCGATGAAGTAGTAAAGTAGAGTAATTTCTTATTGTGGCGTACTACTAGAGTACCGCACAACGTCTGGCTACCTAGCTAACCTACCTCCGATTTTCTCCCAAGCTGTTAGTATACGCGTAATAACTGGCAGATATACGAGCTACAGTCAAACCAGTACTGGTCCATACAGGGTATAGAAAAAAAACCATCAAGTCTCCTTTTGACTCACAAGATAGTAGGCGTACTACCAGCCAGTGTTACCACTTGGCAAGGCACCAGCAGGAAGGTAGCAAACAGTTTGTGTTAGTTTAAGCTTAGGTTAACCACATCGCTGATAATTGAGCGCGACTGGCGATCATGACTCGTGAGCGCATGTACTCATCATCGATTCGCTCGAGCAGCCTCAGACAGAAGCAGTTGCGTACGTATCATGATCAGCGCAGCCGTAGTTGGTAAGGGTACAGGTAGAGAGAATCGACAGCGACAAGCTGAACAACAACCTACCAAGCTGGAGGCTGGAGCTGCCTCGCTTTACAACCGGGACCGCTCGATCAGTTTTGAATAATTCGTAGTATATAGCACAATTGGTTGTTGTTCAGAGTTTAGAGATCTCGGAGAAAGTTTTGCATGCACCTTCGCGGCACATGTACCTGCCCAAAACGCTTTAACTAACACGAGGTCTTGTGGCTTTTGGTGTGGATGGATGCGTCCTCGCAGATCTCAGTCGCGCAGTGGCATCGAATCTGGTTGATACGGAGTATGTGTGGTACTAGCGCGTATTTTCCAAAAGGGACGAAGAAAGCGGTGTGTATATGTGTGTCGCTTTGCTGTTCTTTGGCGAGGAATAAAGGTCCTTGTATTATCTCAAAGGAGAAAAGCGTACTAGTACAACAAGAGATCTTAAACTTTGAGAGAAGAATAGTTTTAGACCGTGAGGAATGCAATCGCGGGACAAGTGCCGCAAGGAGACGTAGCCACGACGACGAAAGGAATAGAGGTCACGCGGATTTAAAACTGTTAGTACCACCCAGTGCTAGTACTACTTGGGAGCACGTGTCTGTTGGTTCCAGACGCAAGAACACAACAAAGCCAGGAGATGCATCCACGAAGAAGATGAGACGGGCAGACGGGCCGAACCCGGCGCGGAAGAAGCAGTCAAGTCAAGGACTTGACAGCCGCGGCAAAAGTCCAAGGGCGCAGGCAATGAGGCGCAGCACAGCAACAGGCGCGCGGCGCGGGCGACGCGAGACATTCCCCCCGTGTGCGCCAGTCGCTCGGGGACCCGACCCGAGCAGGCGAGCAGCTTCGGCCGAAGCGAACAGAGGCGCGCCCGCACAGACAGACGCGCAGGCACGGATGGTTCCAGTCTTCCGGCAACGTGAACAGCCGCCGCCGCCGCCGCCGCCGCCAGGGGTGGTCGCGCCGCGGATCGTTCGTTGCGATGTGCTCGGCGAGCGTGTGGTCGCCTCGGAGGCCGCCGCGACGTTGCGTAACGGAAGCGTGGTGGAACTGTGTGTGAGCTCCACCAGTTGCCGAGCGCGCTCCACGTAGGCAGCAACGCTCCAAGTTGCCCTCTGGCCGTGATAAAGGAGAGCCGGTGGCCGGTGCCTGGCAATTTGAAAGAAAGAACCACTTGTTGTTTTTGGCTGGCCTGGTGGTGGTGGCCACAAAACATGTTCCATCCAGCACGTCAAATCTTCAGATTTGGACATGAGAAATGCTAGTAGTACTATGCTCAAGTGCCAGTTATCGTGAAAATTAACGCAAGTAATGCAGCCCAGCAAATGCTCAATGCCCCAGAGAATGGACAATCATGCACTACTAATTCTGTAGTAAGTACCTTGACAACGCCTGCTAATAACATTATTCCAAGTTTACCGTCATGGAATTGGAATGTTACTGTACCCGGCAGATTGGATTTGGACGCAGAAAAAGAGCCCGAGCCAGAAACCCACCGGCCGGCCGCACGCAGCCGCAGGAAGGCTTGACCCAAACCGGCCCCCTCCCTTGCGTCGTTGACCCTGACCCGTCTCGTCTCCTGTAGTCGATCCCATCAAAAACCCCACCAAACCCCGCAGCCGGGCCAGGCCACTAGACGCCCGCCCGCACCCACCCGACCCGACCAACCCAACAACACACCGCACCGCAATCCAGGCGCCAGGGGCGTTGCACCACCGCGCCGATCCGCTCGCGTCGCGCCGGCAGCAGATCCCGGCAGAACCCACCCACGCACGCACTCGCGGCTGCTTAACCAACCCAACCGGGGGGCCTGGCGAGTAACCGAGGCCGGAGACCAAACCAAACCCTTTCCGTTTCAAAGGAAGAAGCCCCGAGAAGAAAATTCAAAACCATTTAGTAACAGCTTCCTTGCTTAAGCAAAACCAAAACCCCGCAATCCAGGCACCGGCTTCCTCCTTCCTCTCTTCTCTCCATTCCCCCTCCCTCTCTTCTCTCTCGTCCCCGGCTCAGGACGCCGCCTCCACGCAGCCGCCGCGTCGGCTTGCCCTGCTCTCGCCGGCGCCGCCCCTCGCGGCCACCACGGCGAGCTCGAGCGGCCGAGGCGCGGAATTCAGCAGGCTTTGCTCGGTCGCGGCATCGAATCGGCGGAGGAGAAGGAAGGGGGAGTGAGTAATAATTGGGAGGCAGTTGGGGGAGTGTAACTTTGGGCATTAATGGCTGGGGGTGGTGGTGGCGAGGCGAGGAGGCCTCAAACAAGGAAGGGCGCCCGCCCTGTAGTTTACCCTGCTCTGTAGTAGTATAGCAGCGCTCCTCTGCCTCCTGCCTCTGCTCCCCCTCTCCCTCGCCTTTATTGCGTTTTAATTTCCCTCCGAATTCCAGCGCGTCCGCCGATTCCTTCCTTCCATCGACACCTGTAACGCGGACGCGGGCATGGAGCGCGGCGGCGGCAAGACAAGGGGGCGCAGGTGTTGCTGCTGATGACGCGCGCGCGCGGGCTCTGGGCGCTGCTGCTGCTGCCGCTCGTTGCGCTGCTGGCGGCGGCGCCCGGGGCGGTGGTGGCGCAGCAGCAGGGCGGGGCGGGCCGCCTCGCGTCGCGCTCGGATCTCGCCGCGCTCTACGCGCTGCGCGGCTCGCTGGGCCTGCGGGCGCGGGACTGGCCGCGGAAGGCGGACCCGTGCGCGGCGTGGGCGGGCGTCGGCTGCCGCTCCGGCCGCGTCGTCTCGCTCTCCGTCGCCGGCCTCCGCCGCACGCGCCTGGGCCGGCAGCGCCCGCGCTTCGACGTCGACGGCCTGCGCAACCTCACGGCGCTCGAGGCCTTCAACGCGTCCGGGTTCGGCCTCCCGGGCCCCGTCCCGGCCTGGCTCGGCGCCGGCCTCGCGCCCGCCTTCCGGTCCCTCGACGTCTCCGCCTGCGCCGTCTCCGGGGAGATCCCCGCCTCCGCGCTCGCGGGCCTCGCCAACCTCACCGACCTCAACCTCGCGGGGAACCGGCTGTCGGGCCAGCTCCCGGCCGCCGCGCTCGCGGGGCTCACGAGGCTCAGGACCCTCAACCTCTCCGGCAATGCGTTATCGGGCGCGCTGCCCGACGCGGTCTGGTCGCTTCCCGGACTGACCGTGCTCGACGTGTCTCGGAATAACCTCACCGGCGCATTGCCCACGGCTGGGCCTGCGCTGCCGGCCAATGCGCAGGTGGTGGATCTCTCCGGAAATCTCTTCTACGGACCCGTGCCGGACTCCTTCCGCCGGCTGTTTGCGCGGTTGGCGCTGGCCAATTTCTCTGGGAACTACTTCGACGGCAAAATCGATGGTGGTGGTGGGAATGCGTCATTTGAGCTGAATTGCTTCATTGGCATTCCGGGACAGCGGAGCCCGACCGATTGCCAGCAGTTCTACACCATGCGTGGGTTGCCATATGATGGACCGGTTGCTCCACCGGCGCCACAGCCTGCACCTTCTGCGCCTTCGGGGAAGAAGAGGCACAAGAATTTGAAGTACATATTGATCGGCGCCATTGGAGGAGGCCTGCTGCTGATAGCTGTGATTGCAGCCGTTGTGCTTTGCTTTGTGTGCTCTGGGAGGAGGAGGAGAACCGGGAGTGATCAGAGGGAAAGTGGGGCACCCAGTGCACCGCCGGGGGTGTCAAGTACTGGCGCGGCTGCAGTTGCTGGCGGCTCTCGGCCTGCTGCATTGTCCTCAAACATGGCGAAGGTCGGCGATTCTTTTGCTTACGACCAGCTTGCCAGCATCACCTCTGGATTCAGCGAGGAGAGGCTTATCAAGCACGGTCATTCGGGCGATCTCTACCATGGTGTCCTCCAAGATGGGACTGCTGTGGTGGTGAAGAGAATCACTTCCCGAGTGGCTAGGAAGGATTCATATCTGGCAGAGTTGGACTTGTTTGCTAAGGGATTGCATGAAAGGCTGGTTCCATTCATGGGGCATTGTCTTGATAAAGAAGAAGAAAAGGTTCTTGTGTATAGATTTGTCCGAAATGGCGACTTATCAAATGCACTGCACAGAAAGTCAAGGGAGGAAGAGGAGGGCATGCAATCTTTGGATTGGATAAAGAGGTTGAAGATTGCAACAGGGGTGGCTGAGGCTCTTTGCTATCTGCATCATGAGTGTAATCCACCGATGGTTCACAGGTATAAACTTCTTTGTAGTTCTGCAGATTTTATCGTAGCAGTTAATCTGTTCCTTCGGCCACCACATAGATTTATCGTGAAAATTGACCCTCTATCTTAGCTCAGTATTTCCTTTCTATCGTCGTTATATGGAGTTTAATGGTTGACTGACAGCCTCCACCTTTTGTGTTTATTTGGGTACTCTGGTAACTGGTTCTGAGGTTTTGAGCAATTCCCACCGTCAGATGTAGTAAAAATTGGTGACAATCAGGGATACATTCAGCATATGGCCATGTTTTATCTGAAATTAGCAATACTAAAACTCTGATGTTGGCACTTCTGTTATGTAGTTAAAAGATGTTTATGTAGTCTATATCCGTTTTGTCAGTAAACATATTACAAATTACATATCACGTTTCCATGGCATGTGTGGGTGGGATATACTGACTATTCTCTGTAAGGAGTTTGCGTTACAATGAGACCAATGCGAGCCTTGAAGTAGATCCCAACAGACACTGATATTGTTTCGTGTCGCTTTATCAGTTTTATGTGCCAACACAATGAGATTAAATCCACTGCAAATATTTGTAACTTTTGATCTAATTTCGTCTGTTCTGCCACAGGGATGTGCAAGCCAGCAGTATCCTTCTCGATGATAAATTTGAAGTACGCCTTGGTAGCTTGAGTGAGGTGTGCCCTCAAGAAGGGGAAGGTCACCAAAATGTTATCACAAAGCTTTTGAGATTTTCTTCGTAAGTCCACCAGAATTAGATTTCTGCATGGTTTCTCTCTTATCCATGCTTTTACTGAGTTTGAAAATCCATATAGCATTCACTATTGCATCATCCTGTTCATTTCACTATTTCTGTTGTAGCTTATTTTAAACTTTCTACTGCATATAGCGAGCTAGCCATGAATCTTGTTACTCTTTCTCACTTCTTGCATGACATTTGATAAATGATTTTTCTTTTTATGGAGTGAATCTTTGGTGAACTTAAATAGTGAGTGTCAGAATTATTTCAGTCAAGGTCAAGCACTAGATCACTCTATTGCAAATCTTATTGGCCTTCTGTTTATCATGTTCACACTGTGGTCTAATGTAGCTATGCGAAAAATCTTGAATGAAACTGTGATAGATCTTGAGTTAGCTGGACCATGCAAGCAAAATCAATTATAACCTGTTTTCTTTTGCTGTATTTGCGCTATCTTAGAGCCTATGAACTACTAATGTAGTTCCTTGTTTATGTAAAGGTCATATGATTGATTGTTTCCTTTTTGCAATTTCATCATGTTATATTGAATTTCTCGCCTTCTGATACCATGTATTTTGTCGTAATGCAGGACGGCAGATCAAGGTTCTTCTGGTGAGTTTATGCATGCAACCTTTCTCTGCTTTGAAATATTTTCAGTCTATAGAATTTGGTATTAGCCCTCTGTTTCCTAGTGAATCTGAAACGGACTCCAGTGTCCTGTTGTCTGTGATAGATGATTTAAATATCATTTTTAATCTTAGCCGTTAGTTGATGCGCTCAATTGACCAATTTTATCTGATGTAAACAGGCTCTCCATCTGCTACATGCTCGTACGATGTCTATTGCTTTGGAAAAGTTTTAATGGAGCTGGTGACAGGAAGAATTGGCATGAGTGCATCAAACGATGCTGCCACAAACGAATGGCTTGACAACAGTCTGCGCTACATCAATATTTACGAGAAGGAGCTCATGAGCAAGATCATTGATCCAACCCTTATCATTGATGAGGACCATCTGGAGGAAGTTTGGGCAATGGCGATTGTTGCCAAGTCCTGCTTGAATCCTAGGTCTTCTAAACGTCCACCGATGAAGTACATCCTTAAAGCACTAGAGAACCCCTTGAAGGTGGTGAGGGAAGATAATGGCTCTAGCTCCGCCAGGTTGAGAGCTACATCTTCAAGAGGTTCATGGAATGCCGCATTGTTTGGAAGTTGGCGGCATAGCTCGTCTGATATAGGTCCTTCAAGGGATGAAAACATTCTGAAACGCTCAGAGACAATAAAATCGTCTGGGGGAAGCAATGGAGATCATTCTTCGTCTCGTCGGAGGCAGTCCAAGGAGATCTTCCCTGAGCCATCGGACTCTCGTGACACCGAGGATTAAGGCATAACGGAACTTTCTTTACACAATGTCCGTGAATTTCTTCGTTGAAGCTCCGCGGCCCGCATGGCTGTGCTGCGATGTGAATTCTCGTCTTGTTAATGACTCCACAGCGGCACACTGGCGCCATGGTAACCAATTCTTTTTCGAGGAAGAAGTAGCAGGTGCAGATGGTGGTATGGACGTTGGTTTACCTCGGTTGACGACAATTTCAGTCGGTGGTAGTTAAAATTCTCACTTTTGGAGTGTCTGGGTTGTCTCTTCGGGTCTCTTTTTCTTTTCTCCTTTTCCCACCTCTCGATTAAAGAAAGAATGGCAAGATGATTCTTTTTCTTCCTTCTGTAATTGATTGCTTCATTGTTTATCATAGCAAGAAGTGTTCGTTTCATTCATGTCTGTCAGCCTCTTGGTTTTTACGATGCTCCATCCAGATCCCTCATTTCCCCTTTGAATGCCATTCAGAACCGTTGTAATATTGACGAATGTCCCGTGCAGTTTACCACTCCTTTTTTTTTTGTTGAGAGAGAGAGAGAGCGGAGTTTACTGCTTGTTTTGTTTGTCACTATGTGAGAACAGATAGTGCTATTGTAGGTGGGCCAGAAGCCTTCAGAAAAGGCCGAATCGTGATGGGGACCTTTCAGAAAAGGCCGAAACTGAAATGTCCGTTTGCGACAAGCTCGTGTGTTGTTCCGGCCCGGCCCAAAAACAGCCAGTTGAAGCATTATAATAACCAGCGCCTGTAGCTCAGTGGATAGAGCGTTTGTTTCCTAAACAAAAAGTCGAAGGTTCGATCCCTTCCTGGCGCAGATTATTTTTTACATTTTTCAACTTAAAATAATTCAAACTTCTGCTGACAAATCTTCAGTTAGTGGCTGTCAGTTCTCCGGTTTGGTTTCTGTTTGCCAGCATGTTCTCCAGTTCTGGCCCCACCAACCATTTGCTCTTTTGGCATTTGGTCATGTCACCTTTTGAAATGACTTCCCTGCTGCTACAAATCCCTTTTCCCGTTCGATCAGGCACTTGCCTGCCGGGAAGCACAGAGACACAGGCACCAGGAAACCGAGCAGCTGAGCAGCAGCACGCAGGATGCAGATTTGTCTATGCCATTTGTTGCATGGGCACATCATGTAGAGCATATGATTATTGTAGGACAGCTGTGAGTTTTCAAAACATTGAGTGAGAACCACATGGTAGTGAAATTGTGAAAATAGCGACAGATTGCATAAGAAACAAACAGAGCAGAGAATCATACGTGATAAATTATTAAGAGTTTTTTCTTATATCCTCCTGACAATATTAATACATCACTTATTTAGTTCAGTCTTGATTGACGTACAGTAGTAAGAACTGTGTCTTTCATTCTGTGATTGCAGAAACGAATCTGAGTAATATCTTAAGTTGTTATTCTTTCATTTATGAACATGCCACTTCTTGCATGGGCATATCCAGTAGTCTTCAACGAATATGTCCCATCAAATTAGATTAATACCCCTCAGCTGGCTTTAGCAGCAACCACCGACGACTGTGGTGTAACCTCGGGAACCAAGGTCCCATTGGTAACATGGTCAGTTTTTGCATCTGCGTCCCAAAAGCTCGCTGTTCTGACATCATCTTTCCTCATCAACTCAGAGTACTCCTCATGGTTGTACTCCACACTGGCCTTGCCCCCAAACTCAACAGGAAGGACTTCTGGATCAATGTATTTGTACATGACCTTCATGCTACCCTCATCCTTCAGGTACACGAAGTTCACCTTCTCAATTGATCTCGGGTCAAGGAAAATTTTGATAACCTGAAAATTTTACAGCGTTTAAACAACAATATAAACGGAGAGAAAACATTGTTTAGATGCATACATACAAACAATTACGCAAGCGAAAGTTCAGAGCCTATACCTTATAAAAAGCCTCGAATACTTTTGGGGGGTTGAACAGAAATGCAATGGCCAGCCTCTCAGGGTAATGATTTTGCAGAATATTTGCACTTTCTCTGGCAGTCTTTATAGGTGTGGCATTTGCCATTGTCCATCCTGTGAAGTCTATCAGCCATACCATTTTATCTTGACCTTCAGACAGGTTAAAGATTGCATTCTCCAAAACATATACAAGAAATCGTATCTGTCCTTCGTGGGAAGTTGTATTCTGCAATTCGAAAACAGTATACAGGAGAATTCTAATAAGAAAGCTAAGCAAGACTGATGGTCCCCAGAAAGAAGGGGAAAAAAAGAGCAAGAATATCACTTAAAATACGACTTCTTGCCTGCTTTGCAGGTTTCATGACCACAATAGTTCTCCCCTCTCTATCTCGAAAACTTGCCCTGTACATTTTGCCTGTTTCTGCTTCAACAGAAACATCAGGCTAGAAGGAAGTAAACATTGTGTTTAGTCCCTTGACCAGAATTTTTATGAGAAAAAAGAAGAAGGAAAAATCTGAGTTACCCAGCGTATATCCTCCGGCCTGTAAGCTTCCCTCCATTTGAGACTTTCTTCTAACATTTTTCTTGACTTGGTAACATTCCAGTTACGGGCTTCTAGATATCTAGCCAAGCATGCTTCACTGCAGTATTTCTCACTGCGGGAAGACAAAGGCCCAATTGCAGCTTTCAATTCCTTTATCTGTCATGAGCGGTTGTTGTGTGAGAAATCGACAAGACAATAGCAGAGATACGTCAACAAAAACTAAAAAAAAAAACATATGGCAAGCCTGTATCCTATACAGAAAAAGGCCCAAAGGAACATAACTAGTACGTATCTAGACTAAGATTGTTGAATGAAGACTTCATGTGAATTGGTAACACAAAAACATTAACAAAAATTTCCATAAGTGAGCCCCAGCAGGTTCTGATACACAAGGATATATTGGAGTTTCATTTGCAGCAAACAAGCCCATCATAGTTGTAGCACAAATAAGTGAACGGAGTGCTCGTCTACTAATCAGATACGTACTTCCAGAGTGAGCAGGCTTTCCCAAAAAAATTTTATCAAGAACATTATTTTCACAACAGGCTAACCATCTTTCCAAGGAAGCATGTGAAACACAACTTTTATGATAAACACAATTTAAAGTCCTGTTTAACATCACTGCTATAAAGTGGATAACTAGGCCACGCTGAAGCAGTATTTTAGTTATGAAAGAAGGTAAAAATGCAACTAATTTCTTCATTACACATGAAATGGGAGCTTTCAGGGTGGCAACAGTCACTGCTAGATTCATTTTTTACAGTATGAACAATTGCTCATGTGTGCAAAGCCTTAGATAAACAGTAGCGCTTTTTAGTTTCCCTGGGCGGGGTTAGGGATCAAAAGTCAAAACTATGAGAATGAGACTAAAAGAATAAAAAGGGCAATATGTATATTTTTGTTTATTTGGAATTAAGGAATCCGTATTGTAACAATGAGAAAGAATAATGTTCTCTCTCTAATACAAAGATACGCAACACTCCTGCGTAATTGAGAAAAAAAAAGAATAATGCTACTAAATCACTAAAGCCAGACTGCTCTCCGACCATGTTGCTGGTAGCGTTGATGCCCTGATTCTAAAGTCTGAGGATGGCTATGATTGATGTGCAGCCTCGGTCGGAACAGAGTTGCGCAGATCTTGTAGGACCAGTAGCACGACTCATCGTGCTACTAATAAGTTTCACAAGCTTGAGTTATGATGAAAAGACATTTCCAAATTACCTTTGCTTCTCGCTGCTCAGCGTCATTGGAATTCAAATGAGAGCCATGCTTTCTCCTGAACATGACTTCTTCGAATCAGTGATGTTTAACCCTACAATAGATTATGAATATAATTAAAACATTAAAAAATACTGAATAATACATTAGCTCAGTCTTAAAGGTACAACTTGAAATTATACAACAGTGGTAATACCAATATACAAAGTTGCCCATTTTCTTGCTAATTAGATGTAAATGTCAGAAGTAACAATATATCCGCTTACTATTGATTCCTACAGAGTAATAATTGCTTCCAAATACCAAGTATTAAAATACTGCAGAGTCTGAATGAATTATATATTTCTTTCTGAAGAAAAGAGGACAAAGTATAGGTCACATGCAGGATTTGGGACCCATTTCTGAATTCAGATTTTTCTATCCAGGAAGAATGGCATGGGCCTCTTCCCATCTAGCCGATTTGTTATTAACTTAATAAGTGTTCGCTCAATAATTAAGTCGGCAAAAGACAAGAAAGGTACCGTTCAAACCCACCAAACCAGACAAAACATGACAGACATAAGTAATTCGCTTAGCGGATAATTAAAGTATGGAAATGAGCTGCAGGCAGCCCATACTTACATCTAGTATGTCCCCTCGACTCTCAGTTTGCAAAGGCTTTATTGATGATAGCAACGTACATGGACAGCTAAATGTCAAACTCTATTATAGTTACTCTTTCTTAATTAGGACGTCCCACCACACCGCAGCCCCTATGGCCCTATTGAATTCCTTCGGTCTTGACATATGGCTTGATAGCCAATGAACTACATGTAGTGTTGGAGAAGAAATAACAGATCTGACATGAAAACGTGATACAAACAAGAGCATCCATTTCACAGGTTGCATCAAGATCTCAGAGTTTCCTACAAGTTCTACACATCTTTCCTCTGCAAAAGTTCATATATCATTCACCGTATAAAGAAACGAACCCAAAATTTCTCAAGAACCCAACGGAGACCAAGAAAGCAAGCTTTGTACTATCAGAAAACAAGTGGTGACGAATCCACCACACTTATTTTCCCCAGCAGTTAGTAGTTTAACCAAACAAAAAAAAAAAAAACAGGCTGAGAAAAGCGCCCATACCAGCAACCCGGAAAGGAAGATGCGAGTCGCTCAATGGCGGCAAGACTGACGAGGACCGGCGCCGGGGGAAGAAGAAGAACGAAGCGAGACGCTGGAGTCGGCCTGGAATTTTCTTCCCTCTGTCCTCGTTGTCCTCTCCTCTCGGGGGCACGGACCAGGAAATCAACACACCGGCCGTTCGCGATGGAATCACACGCTTGGGCAGAGACAGGGAGAGAATGACTATTCTATGGCCGGCTTCTCCACTAGTTAATGCCGTCGTTTTGAGGTCGCTGACGGGCTCCAAATGGACGGGTGGGTAGGGAAATCGAAGGCTGAGATTTGCAACGGGCTCAGGTCATGGAACACGAGGAAGATGCACGACGCAGCACAACCCCTTTTGTTTGGAAGATTTTGTATTTTAGTCGTTTGAAATTTCTTCATTTTTCAGCGATGTCACAACATCTAAAAATAATAACAACTAGCATGGCAGCCCACACATTTGCACGATATGTATGTATTAAATTGATTGAAATAATATTATTTTATGTTCTTTATAATTGTTATCTGTTTAGTATTTCTAGCTGATTGTACAATTAACATAAAATTTATAAAATATATATATAAGTTGATCGTACAATAATGAGAAGTGTATAAATTATATCTAGGTATTTTACAAATAGGCCTTAAGCCGTCCAGGATAGGCATCGAGATTCAAGAAGAGAGAGTACAGAGTCATTTCACATGATGTCTCAATATGAAGACGAATCTTAGGCAGTGAGATGTCTAAATATCGATTGAGAGTTTTGATTGTTTTAATAAATTTTGAAATAATTTAGTTACTCGCCCTTTTACCCCTAATTAGGTGAAGCACTGTATAAAACTAGCTAGGTAGTGCACACTGCTAGTATAAAAATTTAAATACCATATTAAATGCCGCATGATTTTTTTGTCTTATTATTGTTATTCGACTCTCACATAAGCTTAGGATTTAGGATGTGGTGACGTGATGGCAATAGTGCGCCATTAATAAACTTATATATAGGTATTTTAGCTATTTTATAGTAATAACAATTGTATGTAATTTTTAATACATATGGGGCATTTTGGACTATTTTTTCATAAATATAGTGGTGGTATTTTAAATTTGGAATGGAGGGAGTATCTTTGCCTCTTGTCTATTGAATTGAACTCTTCTTCTTTTTTTCATTTTTATTTATTTTTCATTTTTTATTGCGTGCTCCGTTCCTGGAAATCTGGGATCAGAGACTGAATCTTTACACGACACTAAATTAATGTGGTAATTTCTAACTTTTAAGAGAGAATGTGGTGGTTTTGGACTATTTTTCACAATAAGTTTAGGATTTAGGATGTGGTGTCCGTGATTTCTTGGCAAAATATTAATATAATGAATTGGTACAACTTCAAGAGTACAAGTATAAACAAATCTGTATATACAGTAAAAACGCATTAGAGTGCTATCGTTATGTTTTACTACATCGAAGTGAACCTCAGCTATCACCACTAATACCGTGCTAATAGAAAACATGCAGAAGATTGGAAAGAGAGAGAGAATAATCGTGCATTTTTTTAGCGTGTGTAGTAGCAGCTTTATTCAAAAAAAAAAAGGGCCACATGCCCCCGGCCTTCATTGGAGGCAGTTGTGTGTAGTAGCAGCTTGTTGCTGAAGATATTTCTGAAATTTGCCAGGCTCAAATGGGCACGGTCTTGAATCTAATGGCGCACGGTGGGTCAGGGGCATCAAGAACAGTGTTTTCAACACCTTTTTTCTTTGCTACGTACAACTTGGTGTGTTAGAAGCGAAGAAATTCTATGTTTGTCACTTTGCCAGGGGAGAAAGGACTTGTAAAGGAATGCCGAGTTCGTGAACGATTTGATCCATTGCTTCTTCCATTTCTCCGATATGTCAAACTACGATGCAAAACCACCGGAAACACTGCTGTGGTCCGTGGAACTGCGGATGCTGACAGCAACAGTGCATGTGCATCAATGCAGGCTGATCACTGTATCAGATCGCACTCGCATCAAATAGTGCGTGGAGGCGCATTCCCGGCCATCTAAAAAAACGGTGTCCATTTGTCACGATTAAGTGTAAATGCATGTGCAGCACGCACACGAGCCGACTTCGACGGTGTAACTATTTATCAGTCCAGATTCACAACCGTCGCTCTCGAAGCTTAGGCCTTGTGTGTGCCGACGAATAAGCTCCCCCAGCACACCATTATACTAGCATACGGGCTCAACATCATCTCTCATATCGTCAGCATTTATGCCTCGACAGTGCTAACACCGACTTCCCTTGCTATCCGGATACCATTTGGTGGTTTCGTCATTTTAAGATGAATGTGAACACTCACCAGGTCAGTGTCACCATTTCTTCTCCCTTTTTACGTGAGCTTACCTTTTATATTATGAGAGTATAATGCTCGGTTTGGTTTTTAGAATATGTATGAAAGAATTGCATTGTGCTGAAAAATGCATCTCTATGACAGTATGACCCCAATAAGGCAATAACTGTGTTTTTTGACGCAAAACTGTGAGGGAGTTCCCACAATGCATTTTTCATTAAAATTAGAACAGAGTTAAATATGTACAAAAAAACAACCCAAATGGGTAGTCAAAAGGAAATAAAAACAAGGTCAGTAAAACAGAGTTAAGAAAGTTGTTCTAGCCATTGGACTATGTTTTGCTTCATTCCTTCTGGGACCCTATGCAGGTGAAGAAGGACTTCTCTTTGAATCTCACGACCCAAAGGCTCAATGGACCTGGAAATAACTGTGTTTGGGCCAAGAAAAAATTCACATCCAGTGAAAAGCTGTTACGCTACTGGGAAAATGGAAGCCGCGTCCCGTAACTGGTGGAGCATTTCTTTCAGGGCTGATTTGTCCTTGCGTGACTCAATGTATACTGGATAGTACAGAACAATTTTGAGTATGAACCAGTAATGTATTATTTGCTATTTAATTTATTTCTTATTGCAGTGATCAGCCAGTTAGTCCTCGTCTATTTCCTCCATTGGATCTATACGATTCCTCCCGTCACATAAGGTTGATACTCCTCACTCAGCTGGCTTTAGCAGCAACCAGTGATGACTGCGGCGTAACTTCGGGAACGAAGGTCCCGTTGGTGTCATGGTTAGCATGGTCAGTTTTTGCATCAGCCCAAAAGCTTGCTGCTTTGACATCATCTTTCACCATAAGCTTGGAGTACTCCTCATGATTGTACACCACATTGTTCTTTCCCCCAAACTCTACAGGAAGGACTTCCGGATCAATGTACCTGTGCATCAGCTTCATGCTCTCTTCGTCCTTCGCATACACGAAGTTCACCTTTTCGAGTGATTTTGGGTCAAGGAAAATTTTGACAACCTGATAGAATTCTCAACACTGAAGTTAACAATAAAAAGGGGCCATCATTCGTTTTGTATATTTCCACACTATATGAAAGCAAACGGTTAAAAGGGAGGAGATACATAAAAAAAGCTTTATGAAATGTTTGTGAATGAAAAAACGAGATACACACAAAAGATTTTGAATGCAGAGAGCTGAGAACTTTATTACCTTATAAAAAGTCTCAAATATTTTAGGGGGATTAAACAGAAAAGCAATGGCCAGCCTCTCAGGATAGTGATTTTGCAGAATACTTGTACTTTCTCTGGCCGTCTTCATGGGCGTGGCATCTGCCATTGTCCAACCTGTGAAGTCTATCAGCCATACCATTTTTTCTTGACCTTCAGGCAAGTTGAGAATTGCATTCTCCAACACATATACCAGAAACCGTATCTTCCCTTCATGGGATGTTGAGTTCTGAAATTTTAGAATAATATATAGATATGAGCTGTAAGATAACGAGGATAGGGAGGCTAACTATTTCTGGAAGGAGAAGGAAGTAGGAAGACGAAGTATTGCCTCCTTTGTAGGTCTCATAATAACAACAGTTCTCCCCTCCCTATCTCGGAAACTCGCCCTGTACATTTTGCCTGTTTCCGCTTCAACAGAAACATCAGGCTGGCAGCAAATACGGTGTTTAGTTGCTTGAGATGGATTCGGAGAAAACTCAGGACAAAAGAGAAAAGCAGATTTACCCAGCGAATATCTTCTGGTCTGTAAGATGCCCTCCACTTGAGACTTTCTTCCAACATTTTTCTCGACTTGCTAACATTCCAGTTACGGGCTTCTAGATATCTCATCAAGCATGCTTCACTGCAGTAATTCTCATCCCGGGCAGACAAAGGCCCAAGTGCTGTTTTCAGCTCACTAATCTGTTCAAAAGAAATTGTTGCATTAGACATTAACAACAAAACATTAGGGACATCTCAACACAGAAGCAATAAACCATTTATGTAATGATTCACAGTCCTCCTTGGCGCTGGAGGGGGGAAAAAAACTAAAACCGTTTGTCAGCCATGTATGTTCAATGCAGATAAAGGCCCAAAGGGCAATTCTCTGTGACAAAAACATGCACATACCATCTCAAAAGAAAGAAAAAAAAAACATACGGAGTCTTCATGTGAAGTGGTAGCACACTCACATCAAACGGTATGCATAAGCCAGCCTTGACAGGTTCTGACGTGCAAGGGTCTGTGGTGCTTCATTTGCAGCAAATGAGTTTATCGTAGTTATAACACAAATAGATGAACTGAACACTTGTCTACAGATCAGATGCATGCTCCTCCAGTAATTCACTATGGGGTTTGTGCAAAATAGCAGGCCAACGCAAAACCTCAAACATCAATTGGAAAAAAGATTAATAGGATAGGCATTTTGTATTCACAACATATTCATTCCCATCAGACGGTAATAAGTCGGACATCTTTTGTAAGCATGTGAAGCACAATTTTTGGCAAGTACAACACAATTTAAACTCCTGCATATACTCTTAGAAAGTGGATAACTATGTAGGCAGCCAAGAATCTCAGGTTGTATCCCCTTGCTGAAATAGTTAACAGATGGCTCAAAATTCCACTTAAATTTCTTCAAAACACATGAAGTGGTGATAAACATTTGGCTCACGGCGTAGACACACATTTCGAAGATAGATTGGCATATTTTCGAAGCCACAGCTTTCAGGCTGGCAGCAACCATTGCTAGGTTCAGGTTTTTAGTATGTGCTGACATTTGTCTAGCAGTGGGTTTAAGTGGGAAGCTTGATGCTGGGTCTTTTTAGTTCCCTTCAGTTGTGTCAAGTGGTATAACAAAATAAAAAAAGGGAGATCTGTATTTTATTCTGTTTTGGAATCAGTATATCATTCGTTCTTTTTTTCCCCCTCACACGGTATATCGTTCATTCTAATGCTTCAACAAACTCATGATAAGAAGACAAGGAAGACAAGTTTCATAATAAGTACCTTTGCTTCTCTCTGCTCAGCATCATTTGAATTGAAATGAGAGGCATGCTTTCTCCTAAACATGATTTCGTCCACTCTTATTGATGCTCAATCCTAAAATGGATGATGCATTTTGTTAAAACATTAAATAATAATAAAAAACCATATCTATTCAATCTGAAAAGCAAAACTCAATAGTATATAAGTAGAACCAATATTACGCGTGACACTATAATCAGATTTGCTATTTCATATGCAAATATCAGGAACAGAGTAATTTGCTAGCAGAGTATTTACATATTATGGGCATGAATGAACTGTATACTTTCCATTAAAAGAAGATAGAAATGAAGCATAGGCTGACATAAGGATTTGGGCCCTTTACTGGATCTGAAAATAAATACACCGACATGTTCAAGTTTTTCTAGACGAAGAACAGCATGGGCGGGCATCTTCCCCTTACTGATTGGCTATGAAGTACTATTTATTCTATTACATCTGTAGGCCAACGCCTTGAGCTGACAAGGAAGGTACAACACCATACAACAGACAAGTATACTTCACTTGGCATTTAAGTGGGATATGGACATAAGTACAAGTAGCACTACTTGCATCTGGTACCCCTTAACTCCCTGTTTGCAATTTCCTTTTTGCTGGATGTAACGTACATGGACAGCTAAACTGTCATACTCAATTTTAATTATTAATTAGCAGGACCTAAATAGCACTTCCCTGCTGAAATTCACCCAGTTTTCAATAACTTCAACTTAAGGTTGTTTTTACTCTTAACATCTGCCTGCAAATGCCAATGAACTCATAAAGGAGATGACAGATTAGATCTGACATATAACAACATGATGCAAACATGAACATCCATTACTCGGAATTTCCTACAGGCTCTACGATGAACCTGCATATCTCTCCCCTCAAAACAATATACTCCGTATTTCTATTTTCATGCTACTAGACTGACGGTACAAAGTAAGTAGTACAAACTAAGAACAGGAACGAGCAGGGTTGTAGCAGAACAGAGACTTAAGGTGAATGATTACAACGAAACGAACCCATTATTTCCCAAGAAAATATGAGAAACAAGAAAAGCAGCTTTTTATTCGCAGGACACAATTGGCATCGCTCCGAATCCACCACACCCGTTCTTTCAAAGAGGAAGAAGGAATCTACCGCACCAGACCGTAATCTCGCCAAACAACAAATTTACACCAAGAAGGGAAATTAGATCAAGAAAAAGCATCCGTACCAGCAGCAAGCGCGACCAAGAAGCTGCAAGTCGCGCAATGGCGGCAAGACTGACGAGGGCCGGCGCCAGGGGGAGAAGAAAAACGAAGGGGAACGCTGGAGTTGGACTGGAATTTTTCCGCCCCCCGTCCGTCCTCGCTGTCCCCTCCTCCGGCCCTCTCGGGACGCAAGAATCAACGCGCCGGGCCTCCGAAATGGAATCACGCACTTGCCATGTTGCCGAGAGGGAAGGGGTTTGTTGACGGCTGGCTTCTAGATATCGATTCGCTTTCTGGAGTTGTTTAATGCCGGCTCTTGAGGTCGCTGACTTTGCAACACAGACGGGTGCTGCGATGTCAGATCAGATAGCTGAAGTGAAACCGACGGCTGAGATTTGAGCTTGACGCAAATAGCAGCCTTCGGCGTCAGCGCATGGAAACACGAGGGAAGAATTTTCTTTGCCTATACGGTTCTCCATCTGAGTGCGAGATGAGCTATTGTAGTCTAGCCGGTTCGGTCGTACTACTGTATTTCTTTATAGAAATCGGTCAAGCCAGTCCATTGGATCAGGGGGCATGCGACCGGTTTCCACCCCTCCTGATCATGTGCACAATGATTCAAATTTCATGTAAGCGAATACAAGTTTGAATTTAGATCTATAACATCTTGTTGCGAGTCAAATCCAGGGTACGAGAAAAATGGTGTACCAATTGGGGTCACGTAGGAGAAGAACCAACAATTGATTAATAGCTTTTTCCCCTGCAGAAAAGTGCTACAGACAAATAAATGTCATCATTTTAGGATTGGGATCTCACTTGACAAAATCGAGTTTTGTGGTATGATACAGACAAAACTACTATTTTTCAATGGACTCGAGACAATAACTCCACCTCTTTATGTCCAATTCTCTAATGACACCGGAGGTTAAGACAATAACTTCATACTACGCACCCCTCCATTGAACCAGTTACATTTTCAAAATGATTTTCAAACACTACGTCAATTTAAACCATTTTACTTGCGACGCATTGGCATGTCAGGAAAACCCGAACACGCTTGTTGCAACATCTTAACGGCCCGATCCGCGGCATATTTCTCGTGACCGTAGATTACGTGGATCCAATCCGTCACGCATCTGCCTCCCTGCCCAACTCACCATAACAAGAGGCCCAGCCCAGACTTCGCACTCCGCGCCAGCCCACGAAACCGAACCACGAGTCAGACAGCACGCGACATGGAAGCCGAGCAACCAAGCGCCGCGCCGGCGCCGCCGCTCCACCTCGTCTTCCTGCCATTCCTGGCGCGCAGCCACTTCACCCCTCTCGCGGCCAAGGCCGCCTCTGCGGCCGGCGGAGAAGGCGGCGCCACCTCAACGACGGCGTCCATCGTAACCACGCCCCACTTCGCAGCCCTCGCGCCGCCCTCCGTGCCCGTGCACGTGGCGCCGTTCCGCTCCCCGGTCGCGCACGAGGACTTCTCCCGCCTACCCGACGAGCCCGCCGCCGCGCAGGCCTTCTTCGCCGCCGCGGAGGCCGCGCTGGCGCAGGCGCTCGCGGCCGTCCTCCGCGCCCACGACGGCGGCGCCAGCGCCGTGGCGGTCGTCTCGGACGCCGTGTTCTACTGGTCCTCCCGAGTCGCGCGCGAGTGCGGCGGCGTGCCGCACGTGACGTTCCACACCGTCGGCGCCTTCGCGGCGGCGGCCATGGTCGCCATCCACCTCCACCTCCGCCGCCCCGCGGCGGAGCCGTTCGCCGTCCCCGGCGGCTTCCCGCACGCCGTGAAGCTCCGGCGGGCGCAGGTGAACGAGGAGGCGCTCGCGCACCTCCCGCTGTTCCGCGCCGCCGAGGCCGAGACCTGCGCCGTCGTCTTCAACAGCTTCTCGGAGATGGAGGCGAACGCCGCGGCGTACTACCGGAGCCAGCTCGCCGGGCGTCCCAAGAACGTGTTCCTCGTCGGGCCCACCCGCGCCGCGGCCGTCTCTCCACGCACCGGCGGTTGTGGCGGCGGCGTGGGGGAGCGTGACGCGATCCTGCAGTGGCTCGACGGCCGGCCGGTGAGGTCGGTGGCGTACGTGTGCTTCGGGAGCACGTGCGCGCTGGCCGCGAGGCAGCTCCGCGAGCTGGCCACCGGACTGCGTGCGTCCGGCCGGCCGTTCCTCTGGGTGATCCCGACGGATCAGACGGAGGAGGAGGAGGAGCGCGCGTCCAGCCACCACGGGATGGTGGTGGCCGGGCGGTGGGCGCCGCAGGCGGAGATCCTGGCGCACCCCGCCGTGGGCGGGTTCGTCACCCACTGCGGCTGGAACTCGGTGATGGAGGCCGCGTGCGCCGGCGTGCCGCTCGCCACGTGGCCGCTCCGCGCCGAGCAGTTTCTGAACGAGGCGTTCCTCGTGGAGGTGGCCCGCGTCGGCGTGCGGGTGCGGGAGGTGGCGAGCGAGGCGGACCGGGAGGCCGTGGTGCCGGCCGACGCGGTGGCGCGCGCCGTGGGGAGGCTCATGGGCGACGGCGAGGACGACGCGGCGAGGCGGGCGAGGGCTAGGGAGCTCGGCGCCGCGGCGCGCGCGGCCGTGGCGGAGGGCGGGTCGTCGTGCCGTGACTGGGAATGTCTCGTGGACGAGCTCAAGGCGTTACACGCTCACAAAAGTGCATGGTGCACCACCTGATAACTGAATCGTGTCAGTATTTGTTTCATGTCATTTCACTCAAGGATACGCTGCGGTTCCAGACGAAAAATTACAGTACGGATTTACATGTTACGTGTTAATTTTTACTGGTCTAAGGGAATGTTGAACTTTTAAAAGTGTGAAGAATAGTGTACACGATTAGTGGTATGATCAACCATTTCACAGTTTGTACATCTCACTGTTAGAGAGAGAGGCATCAAGAACCAGAAATGTCAAGCGCATGCAAGTGCAGTTCATATGGGGTGCAAAATTCAACATAAGTATGAGATAGACGGTGCTACAGGACATGCCTGCTCCCGTTGTTGGGCTCACGTTCTTCTTGGGCCGTGCTGGGCACAGGAGCAAAATGAAGCAAGTCGAGCTGGACCGTGCGATGGGAGATAGACGGTGCTACAGGCCTACAGCGATCTGACGTCCGGTCCCATCGCACCCCTTCCTCGTTCGTTCACCAGACGCGCCCGTCCTTTTTTTCTCTCTCTCTCGCTCGCAGCCATGGAAGCGATAGCGCCCTGTAGATCCGCCCGGACCCTGACCTTCGGCTCGGATCGACGAGCTCCACCTGGACGGCACCCCCAACGTCGACCCTCAGCTCCGAGCGCCGTCCCCAACTCCGCCCCCGCGCACGGGTCGTCGACCCCCTGCCCGGCGCCCTTCAATCGGCGGCGACCTGCACATCCAAGGTAAGCTTTTGCTCACTCTCTAATCTTTCAATATTTCTGCTTTGAAATCATGAGTGGATCTGATTTGTGCACTGCAATCCTTAGAGTTCTTGTAGATTTGGGAAACTGAAATTGAGTGTGTAAAATGAAAGAAGTGTTGATTGCTTAATTGTTATGTGTGCTTGTAGATGGACCAGAGGACCAAGCCTCTAGGTGTCAATCTGTAAGAAACAGAAATTCTGTAACTTTTTTTATTGCGCAATTAAATTTCTTCGAACAATAGAATGCAATTAAATTAGTAAGAGGCTTTTTTGATTGCGTTCTAACCATCCTGCTGTTGAACCATAGATTACTTACCTAGGTACTGGTTCTGGTGGTCATCATTTGATTTTCAAAATTTATAAATCTAACAGCACCCAAACATTATATTTTGTGTCCAATTGAATGATTCAATTTCAGTTCAAGAAGGCCATGTGTGCGGTTATAGGTATTGAGCTGTAACAGAATTTCTGTTTCTTACAGATTGACCTAGAGGCTTGCCCACAAATTGTTCCTGTTTGTTATTTACTCAACAGTGCCAAGTGTGGAGGTAAAGATGCTAAGGAACATCTTGAGTCAGTCTTGGAGGAGAGGGACTCATGCTCTGCAGGAAGGAAATGCTGCACCCGCACTGTATACTTGCTGGAGTCGATTCCACAGTGGCCAGGTAACGAATATTATAGCCCGACAGCGGAATTTAAACCTTCTTATGAGATATGTGTTGTTCAGTTACCATGGGGGCGGTCTTTCCCTACCGGCCGAGTTTTTTATGTTGTTCATTTTAGTGATCAAACTCTTTTACTTCCACTGCTTATAGTTGGATAAATAAATTGAAATGTTTAAAGAATCATTATCTCTACTTGAGTACTTGTTCAAGTGATGAATAACTTCGTTGGTAATCTTCAAGCTCCCAAGGAGTCTTCATTGCATGCTTGCACATCTTTTTTTTTTTTTTGGCAAGAACAGTAGACCTTCTCATGGTAAATAGTGATGAGTAAAAGAAAATCACACTACTAAAATAGTCCCGTGGGGTTGCAGTTACAATCATATATTGGCTACAGACTAGCTAATGATGCATGAACAATATGTTTGCCGAAGATGCAATGCGGCCGACAATTCAGTTACTCATACAAGGGCACACTCAAATCTATTTCTGGAGTTGGTTAACACTGGATGCACTGTATGAGTAATCCAGGATTTCTTGCATATACTAGTTAGATGCCCGTGCGTTGCCATGGTCCACCAAAATCTTGCCAGCAGCTTCGACGGTACCCTACAAAAAATTCATAAACAATCGTTTGAATCGAAAGGGCACCATATTGTCCAGGAGCATCTCATATGTCACAAAATAATAGCATGTCATAGAACTTGAAGAAATGAAAAGATAACCAAGTAGAATCAATGTGGCCTTCTGCTAACCAAACCAATCATTTTTTTTCTGAGCCAGATACAACTGGTTACATATAAAGCATTTATCAAAATGAGACATCTTCATAAGTCACAACCGACCATACAAAATTACAATATCAGACAAAATTGTTCTAGTACCTTACAATAAAATCCTTCCGTGTAGGTAGTGTTCACCTAAACCTGAAAAAAGAAGCAGCAATGCACTATCTTAGTATGAAATAGTGCAATCAAGTTCCGTAGCAATGATTGGTTTCCAAATAAAGATGATTGATCAAGCATTATTCCATCAACAAGATCAACTAAACTTCTGGGAAAGTGTATTGCTATTGGAACTATACATGCAGACCTGCCGTGAGAACCAATAGGTATTTGTGATGCAAAATTATTGATTCGGCCTTTACCGCAGGGTTCATGATTCCCATATCTAGTACAACAGCCTGATGACCATCATTGATTTTGTTGGAAGCTATCTTTTTAACTGGATCAACTATTCTCTTCAAACAAGTTAATGAATCGATTAGCTTTTAAGGTGCAGTTGTTGCTATGCTATGCTCAACCACTGTCTGCAATGCAACGACAAATATATCCTGCAAGCCAAGGATTTTGGCCTTCATGTATGACGCTGGTATAATTAATTTTAGGTGCACATTTGCAGGGGTAAGACTCGACTCCTATAATCCTTCTCCAAACCCAACCTTGTGTGGGAGCCTCCATGGTCTATCCTTTTGGTTTACCGTAAAACAGGATAATCATGCTTTATTGAAGTACATGAAGCGGCCATTGAACTGACATACTGCTATGCTTGTTGGAAAACTTCTTTAACTAAAATGCAGAACTAATTATAGCACTACACAGATACATATTTTTTTAATAAAAAATCAGTCTATTGTCGTAGTGGATGCTAAGTTCATCAGTTACCATCGTTTATTTATAGGACAAAGTATTGTATCTAATTGAGTTCAGTCACTATAATTTCACCCACTTATTGAGATTGTAATATTTATTACTGCTACACTGTCGGTAACGAACTGCACCTGATCCTATTGACCATTTTATAAAGAATTGAACTATATTGTACAAACCTGAAATAGATTCAGTAATTTCGATTGTTTTTCTGTGACGAATAAATGACAAAGTGGTAATGTTTGCATAATGGAATCAACATCATGTAGGGAAAGTGGGCAATTTTGGCCTAAAAATAAAAATCTGAGTTGTATATTGCAGCCAACTGTTCTATTCATTCATAGACTGCCAGTGCTATGAACAAGATTACAGATTTGAAAATATAACTACTGGGTGAGAAATAAACAACCTGTTAATTCCTTGAGCAGCAATGCAATGAAAGGCTACTTTAAGAGGTGTATTCTTCACTTCACCCAGGTTTCAGTTAACGGCTCACCGAGCTAGAGTAGAAAGCTAACCGTACCTTCGGCCTTGATGGATTGAATCAGAGGGAGCGAGTGAATCCCAGCTTCCCAGAACCAGTGAGTGGCTTCTTGTTCTGTAGCGCGACTGCGTGAGGGCATGATCAGTGAAAAAATTTTAGTGGGAGGGGAGAATGATTTGCCATCAGTGCGGCCTGCGCACGTGCAAGGTTCAAATTTCAGTTTCAGAAAAATTGAATCTTACTCGTAGCTTCTCGAACCTTCCATCACCGGCTCCAGTGAGCTAGCTCATCCATCTGCCGGATTCTGGTTACCAACCCGCACACCGTAATATTGCATTAGATGTAGGGATCCTCCTCATCCGCCTTCCCCTCGTCGATCCGCCTGCCCATGGTTCCGTCACCGGCGTCCTTGGCGATGGGGCAGACGGGTTGCTCCAGGCAGCAGGGAACTTCCTCCTCTTTCCCCTTGTCGATCCGCCCGACCATGGCTTGTCAGCGACATCCTTCGACGACGGAGCAGACGCTCGTGGCGTTGTGAGCACGCCTGCCTGAATCTTGGCCGCCGCCTCTACCTCCTCCGCAGTCAGCTGGATACACACCCGGCGAGATGGCGCCGTGGCCAGGAAGCGACGAGGGCGCGGAGATTCGGCGGCAGGCGAGGACGCGGGCACGCAGATGGGAAGCGGGCGCGGGGAGTCGGCGGCGCAGGAGGACGCGGTTCGGCGGCTGAGTTGTGGATACACACTGTTTATTGGGCCCACCTGTCGGCGCCGAGTACTGTAGCAAAGGAACGACGACGACGTACCGGACACCACCAACTCCGGTTTTTCTTTACTACCCATAAAAGAGCCAGTTGGTGGTGGGCGGTCGTGGTGCGTCGGCCCCCTCATGCACCTGGATTGCGCGCCGACAGGTGGGTCCCGCACCAGCCCATTCTCTACCGATGTCCCAATTCCCGAACCCCCCGCACGAACGGAACAGGGTCGTCCCTCCTCAGTCCTCACGGTTAAAAAAAAAAGAATACTTGGCCAGATCAATCTCAATCCCCTCCGATCCAGATCGGGGCGATTCATGCCGGCGGCCCCATGGCCCTGCGGAGTCAGCGGCACCCCTGCCTGTGCGTCGCCGTCGCCGTCCCCTTCCCTGCTCTTCGATGCAAGACCCAAGGTGGAGGGCGCCGGTGATGGAGGTTCGACGAACCAGCCCCATGCCTCGGGCTATGGGGGACAGCGGGGTGAGGAAGACGGCAGGTCGTGGAAGAGATGAGGACCGCCTTCGCTGTGGATGGGAAACACCTGGAGGAGGAAGGACGAGCAGCAGGGACGACGTGCTGTACTGCCTTCCTATGCGCCCGCCAACGGGATTCAATTTTTCGGGCACCAAAATTTGAATCCACCCGCGCTGGCCGCACCTTCTAGATACCTCTCCTGTTGCCAAGTTGTATAAATCAAGGTGTGGGCAAGCAGCTTGCTGCTCCCGCCCTTACACCACACCAGAAGAGCACTACTAGAAGGCACACGGCTCATTGGTCGCCTGCACATCAAGAAATCGCTCAATTCCAAAGGAATTCGTGGAGCTGGTAGTTCTTGTTCTCTCTCTTATGGGCTGTCTTCTTGTCAAATTTTGCTAAGCTCTTTGTGTGTAGCAACCTAAAAGTAGCACTGTATAGTTATATAATCAGTGAGTGAATCGGATGACTGAAATCCACATTTCTTTGTAAAGCATCTGTATGTTTTTCATAAGTTCTTTGCCTATTGTTGGTGCGAAATTTGCAGAGCAGTGGGTTGGGGCATTAGTTCTCGTGGATTCAGTTAGGACTCGGATCAGTGATAGTTTCTTTGGTCCACTTTGGATAACGGTCTTGCATGATCAAAACCAATTATTAGGACTACTGTTCATTCTTACTGAACTTGGTGATTTGGTTCAGATTATAAGTGAAGGCACCCTTCTACCATTTCAGTTGAGGTTATTCTGAGGTAGAATGAATATCTTCATTGTTAATGAAGATGTGGCTCTTCAAAACATGTTTGTGTGTAATCAATTGTACTACTCATTTCTTGATAAAGCTAGCTGAAGTCCACTTGAAGTGTATTCATTTGCCCAAAGTTCACTGGACATAGTTGAGCTATTTTAGCACTATGGATATACCGGATGGTTACCTGATGTTTACCCTATAACGTCCTTAAAAAAAAGGAACAAACTGTCTATAAATCAGGACAATGATATTTTGACTGAAGGATTTCTTAGGAAGATACAGTTGTAGAAATGAAATTAGAAGCTATATCAAACTGTCAGTGGCAGTATCACTACAATGACTGACTTCCTTATATCTGTGGTTCTTCATCAGCGTTTCTTTCTTTGTTGATTGAATACCGACCATTCTATTTTATATGAGAAAAAAGCGTGTGGAAGGTCGTTTGTGAAACTATGCCGCTGCATGGAGGCAAACACGATGATAAAGGAAAAAGAGGTTCTAACGCTGCCCCTGAAATTACACAGAGCATTTATTGTATAAATATAATTTGGCAATACTAATTACATTTGGACGCATGTTCCAGTACTGCTGGATGAAGATACAAATGCAAAGCGATGTTGTACACCATGTACTTCAACAAGTCTTATAATACGGGAGACATCAGACAACAGAGACTTAAGTTATGCATCCTTGGATGAAGATGTGCCCATTCCATTAGGCACAACTTTATCGACTCATGACATCCTCAGTCAAGTTGCCGTATTATTTGAACAAGGAGAAAGCTCTAAGTGTTCCCCTGAGGCCGCTTGTGATAGCTTGGAATCACAAGGGAAAGCAACCAACACAGAACTAACTGGTGTCCCCTGCACTCAACAAACTAAGGCAAGTGCCAACCGTACACGAGAACAAGCAAATGCAAGACGAGACCGTGATAGAGCACGTCGACAGAGATTAACACCCGAGGAGAGGGAAGAAATCAATGCTCGCAGAAGAGAACGCCGTCACAATTTGACATCTGAGCAGAGGGAAGAGATTAATGCCCGTAGAAGAATGCAACATCAAAATTTGACACCTGAGCAGAAGGAAGTGCAAAATGCTCGCAAAAGAGCAGCTAGACGGGCGATGACACATGAGGAGAGGGAAAGGATAAATGCACAACGACGAGAACGTAGACGAAATTTGCCTTTACTACAAAAAGAAGAAGAAAATGCACGTCGGAGAGCACGTCGGCATAGCTTACCCCCAGAGGAGCGACAATCACTCTTAAATCAACGTAATGCAAGCTATGCAGCAAGACGGGATGCCCCGTGCAAGGAATCCATTGCATTGCAGTGCTCGCAGGATTCATTGGTAAGAGATCCGTGGTCACGCTCCTACATCTCCAACATTGCAAATACGGTGAAACGGGCTCATGGTAATTCTCACTCACATACACTTTCCTTTAGTTTATATAAAGTTGAATCAACAATATAACATAGTGGGTGAACTAATTTGTGTATTAAATAAATTAGCAGGCACTCTAGAAAACATACGTGAAGAAAATGAAGAGGAACAAGTCGTTTATGTTAGCCCAGGTATGCTTAAATGGCGTGTGGATGCCTTTTCTTAGGGCCATGACACGAACTACTGAAACATTGAAATGACGTTATACTAATCTAAGTTCTTTTAGGCATCAACGATATTACCACGGGCACGCAATTCACATCAGTACGATGTCCAACATCAGCAACAGTTGACAGTCCATCATTAGGCCCTGATGACTACAACCATCCATCTTCCCCAGCAGAAAGTTTTGTCACAGAAGACATTGACGACAACAATTCTAATGTGTCTGAAGAAGAAGACGAGGAGTATTTCATATTTGCTGGTAGAGGTATTGTGGATGTCATGGATATACATCTTTATTTCCCACATAGGAGATCCTTCACAAGAAAGCAAAACATATATAACATCAATGTCTTCTCATTTATGCAGGGGACGATCAAGATCATGATGACCAAATGGTTTCATTTGCAGCGGAGACAAGTGCCCCTGATCCCTATGATCGTGTCTACCAGAACATACCTGATAGTACTCATACGCTGGTGCCAAAGCCTGATTGCAAGCATTGTGGCGCAAAGAGGTTCCAATATGAACCAAATGGTTTTTGTTGCCGGTCTGGAAAAATTAAATTGGCACACTCTGAACCGCCCTTGGAACTTCAGAGATTATACACAAGTCCGGATCCCGACGCAGTGCATTTTAGAGATAACATCCGGTACTTCAATGGGCACTTTTCTTTCACCACACTTGGAGTTAGCTTGGACAATAGATACACTAACATGAAGTCGGGAGTATATACATTCCGAGCCCACGGCCAGATTTACCACAACGTCTTCTCATTTGGTCGCACGGAAGACGGGCCTAAGCATCTAGAGCTCTACTTCTACGATGATGATCCGACTCTACAACATAGGTTCCGGCGCTCTCCGAACTTGGACAGAGATGTCATTCGGAGGCTTGTCGACATCCTAAAGGACAATCCATATTCTCAAACATTTAGAAATCTTGGTGGAGTTGATGACCTTGAGGAATATCGTATTGAACTGAACACTGACATGAGGTTGGACCAACGGAGATATAACTTACCTGTATCATCTGAGGTGGCTGCCGTTTGGGTCGAGAGTAATGACCTTCGTAAGCACTTCGAACGTAGTGTTGTTCTGTTCGGTAACAACAATATGAGGTACCGAATCCAACCATATTATGGATGCTATGATGCACTTTCTTATCCTTTGTTCTTCCCAAAAGGGGAGATTAGCTGGCACCCTGACATCCCAAAGGCCGGTGTCAGTTTGGCTGAGATACTTCAATCCCGTCGTAACCGTCAACAAAATCAAGGTAATACAAATAATAGCATGTGTTTAATATATTTTTATCTTCATTATACTTCTTCTCCTAACAAATTTTTGTTACCGGCCATTTTATGTAGGAACATATACGAATAGTCGGTTGTGCGTCTCTGTTAGAGACTACTATTGCTACAAGTTTCAAATGCGTCGTGGTATATTTAACATGACACTCTATGGGAAACGCCTATTCCAACAATATGTTGTCGACATGTATGTTAAAGTTGAAAGCTCAAGATTGGACTATATCAGACATCATCAGAAAGAAATACGGGCTGGTCTATACCAAGGTATTGTTGACTGCCTTCAAGCTGGAGAGTACCGTGGGAATGCAGTGGGCAAAAGAACCATACTTCCAGGATCATTTATTGGGGGAAAACGAGATAAAAAACGAAGATATTATGATGCCATGGCCTTGGTGCAAAAGTACGGAAAACCTGACATCTTTCTAACCATGACTTGCAACACAAATTGGGATGAGATAATAAGTGAGCTTGAGCCTGGACAAACCCCGCAAGACCGCCCCGATCTCATTGTACGGGTATTTAGAGCAAAGTTGGAGGACCTCAAGATACAACTTTTCAAAAGACACATGCTTGGTAAGGTAGCTGCATACAGCTACGTCATTGAGTTTCAGAAAAGGGGTCTACCTCATGCTCACTTCCTTCTAATTATGGAGGGGAGGTATAAGCTAACATGCCCCGAGCAATACGACTGTATCATATCCGCCGAGTTGCCAGACAAAAAAAAGTACCCTGACCTCTACAAAATGGTGGTCAAGCACATGATGCATGGCCCATGTGGAGCCTTAAACCCTAAAAATGTGTGCATGCAGAATGGTGCTTGCAAAAACCACTACCCACGACCGTTCAATGCGGAGACCCTCCAGGGGAAGGACTCATATCCCGTATACAGAAGGAGGGATAATGGACGTACCGCACAGGTACGAGGTCAAATGTTAGACAATAGGTGGGTTGTTCCCTACAATCCTTACCTATTGAGAAGATATAACTGCCACATCAATGTTGAGGTTTGCTCTAGCATAAAAGCCGTAAAGTACCTCTTCAAGTACATATACAAGGGACATGACTGAGCATCTGTTTCTATCGATGAGGTAGATAGTAATGGAAATACTGATGAGATTAAGCAGTACAGAGATTCAAGGTGGGTTACTCCCCCGGAAGCACTATGGAGAATCTATGGTTTTGAACTCAGTGAGATATTCCCATCGGTGAGGCAACTACAACTCCATCTCCCGAATATGCACATGGTGTCGTACCCAGCGGAAGCCAATCTAAATGATGTCATCATGGAGGAAGGAGCTGATAAGACCATGTTAACGGAATATTTTGAGGCGAACAAGAACTACGAGTGGGCTCGAGGGATCCTATATAAGGATTTCCCTGAATATTTTGTTTGGATGCCACAAAAGTATTGGAAAAAGAGGGATGAACGTACACAGGTCGGGAGGATCGTGTCTGCTCATCCATCCGAAGGGGAGAGGTACTATCTTAGGGTTCTTCTAAACCATGTCGCAGGTTCTACCTCCTTTGAAGACCTACGAACGGTAAATGGTACTATATGCCCGACATTTCGTGAAGCTGCCGAAAAGAGGGGTCTTATTGAATCTGATAATACTATCGATGAGTGCCTTACTGAGGCTGAGGTTTGTGAGATGCCATCTTCACTTCGGAGGTTATTTGCCATTATATTGGTCTTCTGTGAGCCTAGCGATGTGCGCGGCCTATGGGATAGGCACTTGGAAGCAATGACAGAGGACTATCGACAATCCCATATCTGTCGTCATGCAGTCGAGCAGATGGCTTTATTGGATATTAGAAATATGCTTCAGTCGATGGGGAAGGATATATCATCTTTCCCTCTTCCAGAAATTGACGAGTCATTTGACGTGACAATAAGTGAGGCCCGGGAGATAATTGAGGAGTCCACAATCGACGTGGATCAAGAACATATTGATTTGGCATCTTCTCTCAACCCAGAACAGAGGTATGCTTATAACGAGATACTTTCAGCAGTCTATAGTGGGAATGGAGGTGTGTTCTTTGTCGATGGACCAGGAGGCACTGGAAAGACTTATCTATACAAAGCATTACTTGCTAAGGTACGTAGCGAGGGTAAAATAGCTGTGGCAACAGCAACATCGGGAGTTGCTGCCTCCATTCTGCCTGGCGGCAGGACTGCACACTCAAGATTTAAAATTCCGTTAAATATTGAAGATGGTGCGGTCTGTAGCTTCACAAAACAAAGTGGCACCGCTAAGTTTCTAATGACGGCATCTCTCATCATATGGGATGAGGCATCCATGACCAAAAGACAGGCAATTGAGGCACTTGACAGTAGCATGAGGGACATTACCGGTCATCATGACTTGCCATTTGGTGAAAAGACAATTGTCTTTGGCGGAGACTTTAGACAAGTGCTTCCAGTAGTTCGTAAGGGAGCAAGGGCACAAATTACGGATGCAACACTACGTAAGTCTTATCTATGGGAGAGTATGCGTCAGCTCAGGCTTGTTCGTAATATGAGGGCTCAAAGCGATCCATGGTTTGCCGAGTATCTTTTGCGCATCGGAAATGGCACTGAAGATACTTTGGATGATGGTTGCGTAAGGATTCCAGATGAGATTTGTATACCATATACCGGCAAAGATTCTGACATCAACAGGCTTATAGAAAGTGTTTTCCCAATGTTTGATGAAAACCTCTCGGATCCAAACTACATAACATCTCGAGCAATTCTTTCAACTCGGAACGAGTACGTTGACAAGATCAACATGATGATGATTGAGAGATTTCCGGGGGAGGAGATGATATACCACAGTTTCGATCAAGCAGTGGACGATCCACATAACTACTACCCGGCGGAATTCTTGAATTCATTGACACCAAATGGCCTACCTCCTCATGTCCTAAAGCTGAAGATTAATTGCCCTATAATATTGTTAAGGAACATTGACCCGGCAAATGGTTTGTGCAATGGGACAAGGTTGGTGGTACGAGGATTCATGAGAAATGCAATTGATGCTGAGATCGTTCTGGGACAACATGCTGGTAAGAGGGTGTTTCTTCCTCGAATTCCTCTGTGCCCATCCGATGACGAGATGTTCCCTTTCAAGTTCAAGAGGACCCAATTTCCATTTAGACTTAGCTTTGCTATGACGATAAACAAGGCTCAGGGTCAAACAATTCCAAATGTTGGTGTCTACCTCCCAGATCCGGTGTTTTCACATGGACAACTCTATGTTGCTCTTTCAAGAGCTACCTCAAGGAGCAACATCAAGATTCTTGCCAACTCAGAAAAGAAAGATAGCAATCGATCCTCAGGGACGTTCACAAAGAACATTGTCTACAAAGAGGTTCTCACCGCGTAATCGAGGGGTCAGTTACTCCAACGTCAGGCTATGTAATAAAACATTTATGTGGTGACACTTTTGGACTTGCGATGGTGCATCTTTTGCCCAGTTTGATGTAGAACACTTTGTAGCTAAGCTCCGGACCTAATATATGTGGTTGGGTAATGCAACGAAGTGCTTCCGTAATGCAATAGTGGAACCGTGTAGTTGGAACAATCAAAGTATTGTTAATGAAATATGTTTGGTAATCCAACTGAAAATATTGCAAATAACTTCATTTATATTTAATGCTTTTGTATCCGAGCAACGTAATTATGTAGTCCGTAGCAACGCACAGGCATCTAACTAGTAAGTGTATATATAGTAAAGATAAAGATATAAACACTTGGAGAAGCCAAAATGGACCTTTGTACTCACTCAGAATTCAGAATACTATGGCACACGCATTCTGTTTTTACAATTATTTTCTTCTTGAAACGCGCAGGGGAACGTCTCTACAATTATTTTTACTGATTGCAGGTTATCAGTTGTTTTAGTTTACATTTCTTTTTAGGATTCACATGCTGATATGCGTTCAATTGTGCCGTTTTGTGTCAGATCTTAAGCTCTTCCAGGAGCTTCTTTGGCGTGGAGGACTTTGTGGACGAAGACAACAGTAGACCATACACATACAAGAAGGAGAAGAGATCAAAGAACCCACACAAGCACATATCATTCAAGCAGCGCACCATCGCATACATGGAGCCCTTTACCCTCGACGTCTTCATTTCCAAACGCTTCGTTTCGGCATCCCTCACGCACCGCTCGACGTGCAGGCAGGTCGCTGTTGCTGGGACCAATTCCAAGGACATCAAAGCAGTCCTCCAGTCGAGGTCCGACATACCTGCCTGCCTAGCTGTGGGACGTTTCCTGGCAGAGAGAGCGAAGGAGGCTGATGTCTACACCTGTACGTATACGCCGCGGGAGCGAGACAAGTTTGAGGGAAAGATAAGGGCTGTTGTGCAGTCTCTGATTGATAATGGGATCAATGTGAAACTTTATCTTGATTGAGGTTCTGTTGTATGAATAACCCTTTTGGCACTTGCAGATCCTATTGCATCCTGTTATGCTGCTGAGCTATAATGGCCATAAACTATGCTTCTCTTTTTCTTGCGGCTTGTCAGTGACCATGGAGGCACCTTAAGTGGACTTTGGCTCCCGTTAAGTTATTTTCGCTGAGATTAAACGGATGTCATGTGAAGGACCCACTCCGCCTCGTCACCCACTGCGTCTGGAACTCGGTGATGGAAGCCGCGTGCGCCGGCGTGCCGCTCGCCACGTCGCCGCTCCGCGCCGAGCAGTTTCTGAACAAGGCGTTCCTCGTGGAGGTGGCGAGCGAGGCGGACCGGGAGGCCTTGCTGCCGGCCGACGCGGTGGCGCGCGCAGTGGGGAGGCTCATGGGCGACGCCGAGGACGACGTGGCTAGGCGGGCGAGCGAGCTCGGCGCTGCGGCGCGCGCGGCCGTGGCGGAGGGCGGGTCGTCGTGCCGTGACTGGGCATGTCTGGTGGATGAGCTCATGGCGTTATACGGTCACAAAAATGGTGCACCGCCGAGTGATAATTAATTAGTGTTTCAATATTTGTTTCATGTCATTTTACGCAAGGATATGCAGTCCAAGACTGAAATTTTTAGTATGGATTATTGCGTACGTTACATCAGTACTATTGATCATGCAAATTGTCGAATCTAAAGCGTATCAAAATCAGTTGACACGGAAGGTAAATATCATCGAGCATTTATCAGTTTTGGAGGAACATGGGCGCCGAAGCGACGGCCACAACCACCGCGTTCACCATTATGATGGTCATGGGCGGCTCCAAGAGGAATTTCCAGCACACTTCATACAGGTCTGCGAACGCATCGTCCAGCAACGCCAGCAGGCAGAGCGTGACGGTGATAAATCGATGATGAGCAGGAACTGCACGATGAACTTGCTGGAGAAGGGAGAGACGGGGGGCGCACGCAGTAGACATGCAGAAACAGGTGAAGGGGTACGTGCAGACGTTGAATTATGCTACATGCAAGACGCAACATGCCGGCGTTTCGTTAGCGCTCGAGCCTTTGCTTCGTTTCATTGCCGAACTCAAGGGCAGTATCGGGTTTTGCTAAAAAAATCTGTCCGTAGACGTTAACTCCATGTGGTTCGGACGGAAATCGTGACGCCCATGGTGGTTTACAACTAACATTGCTTTGCGATGGTACTTGGCAAGTCCAAATCTTTGTGACGGTAGTCTGCAACTCCGACGACTTCGCGATGGTAAAAATCTAAATTTCTCTAATTGCATAGCATCACGCGCGTGGGGCTTAGGACTGATTATAACTACTCAGTTGAAGACTAGTCTACGTTTTCCCTGTGGGTCTTGGCGTGTAAATTCAGAGAAGACCTGGTACACCTACACATGGTGTGTGCATGTATCGACGTCGACTCGCCGCGTAAATCTGTGCTCGATCCATAATTTACTACCATTTTCTATGATGATGAGTGTACTAGTTTTGAGTGGTTTCAGGCTTTCAGCAGGGCGAGGCATCTGAAAGGGATCGGGATCACCTGAAGGGGAGAACAAAATTCAGGTGTGCTACAGTAATCTGAATTTTTCCCTTTTTCACCGTTCGATCTGAATTGAACGGTCCAAATCAATCGCTACAGTATGCATGATACAGTACCAAAATGTTGACACAATAATCTGGAAAACTGTTCAAACAGTAACTGCTACAGGGTTAATTCAGGTTACTGTAGCTGCTCTCACAGAAATTACTGTAGCGCACTACAGTATCCTGAATTTTGTGTCACTTCAGGGGATCCGGATCCGAAAGAAAGGGACCACGGTCAGCATGTGAGGTTTGATTTGGAAACCGAGCAGCGCGAGGTCGTTTGGAAAATGAGAACGGCTCTATTTGTTCAAGATCCAACGTTGAAAAATGGATTAGAATGTTCGAGAATTCCGTTCGGCATCGTTGTTTTTTTTTTTTATCAATTTGGGGGCTCACATGAGACATCACGGTTGGAAAACGAACTTTTTCTGTGGGAAAACAGTGCGGTCAAATTTGGGGATTTGACTGAATTGGGAGCTTCTACCGAGATGCTTATCCCGCTTGAGGAAGTGACAGTGATGATTGCAAGCTTCTACCAAGACGCAAATTGCAATTTGGGGCTCCGTTTGTAGTGCCCTGAAAATCCACCGCCCTGAAAATCCACCGATGGTACGGCGTCAGTCATTGAACCTGACGCCTGTATCACTGGTCCACTGGACGACGGGACCCATTGTCACGAAACGCAAGCAAGCGGAGCGCGTTGCACGACGGCGCCACCACGGCACGACTCAACCGGCCAAAGCCGTCGGGACGTCAAGTCAAACTCGGGCTCAAATCAACGAGTCGGACTGCCCGGACGCGAGCAACTCTCGTCAAACTTTTCCTCCAAATATTCCATTCCCTGTTGCCATTTTCTGCTTCCGTTTGCGGTCTGCTTCCCCATACGCCATCATCATACTTGCAGAGGAGTTTATCCTCCCAACGAGCGAGAGAGGGAGAGAGAGGGAGGTTTTGCATGGTTTGTGGCGCCAAGGAGCCCCGTTAAATATGGACATCCTGGATCACTCGGACGATGAGGAGGAGCAGCAGAGCCGGTACGCCAGCGGCAACGGCAGCAGAAGCAGGTTAGGCTCACGGTTCGGCAAGCGGCGGCTGAAGCGGAGGTCAGGCAGCGACCAGCACCTGCTGCTCATGGACTGCGTCGGCGGCAGCGACAACGGCGACGACGCGTCGGGGGAGACCGTGCCGCTGCCGGACTACGAGCGGCTGTCCCAGTCGGCTCGCCTCCCCGACGACCAAGAGCACCCCAACCACCCACCGCCACAGCCGTTGGCTGCACCGGTGCAGCAACAGCAGCAGCCAGCGCCGGCCAAGTTGGGGGCGTCTCCACCGCAGCCTCCTCCGCCGCCGTCGCCGCCAACGCAGCAGCAGAAGCCGGCGGCGTGGAGGCTGATTGAGTACGTGCGGTCCAGGCACAGGGTGGGCAGCGGCGGCGCGGGCGGCGGGTGCGGCACCGCGTCCGACGGCGACTCCAAGAGCTCCGACGACAGCGAGAAGGAGGGCCAGGACGGCGGCGAGGAAGGGAAGAAGGACAAGAAGAAGAAGAAGCGCTCATCGTGGCTGCCGGACCCTGACCGCCGGTGGCCGGTGCAGGGCTTCTACTAGCGCGATCGAGCTCGCGTCCGCCGGTGCAAGGCTCCTTTCCTTAGTTTTTCATCGTCAGTAAAATCATGACGTGTCCCTGACTCATGCCTTTGTTCAAACTTCCTTTTCCTCGTTTCATTTTCCTCTTCGTTTCGTTGTTGTTCGGCAATGTCAATGCAGGGAGAAGACCAGGGTAACCCTTCCAGGTTAACCCTTTTGGGCTTGTACGACAAAAATGTAATAATCTTCTAGAAATGCAAGACAATCATCTTCTCTTCAACACAGAATTTCTAATTGCAATACGTTGTGTCGAAAGTTTCTGAAAACTTGTCGACTTTCTACTTCACAGCCAATTTTACAACCAGTTGCAACTCTCTAGGATACTTTTTATCAAGTTAATAAATGTTCACAAGAACAGAAAGAACATGGAGTAGTTATTTGTATACAGGATCAGTAACACGACAATGTACAGAAACAGAGACGCAAGCACTGGACCAAATCCAGGGGATTTGTGGAGGCCTACAGTTAATTAAAGGTGAGAATGCACAGCGAAACACGCACTGATTCGACGAGTACTAAATCCAGGCCATGTCTCAATTTTCCCCGCCTTGAACTTGAGGAGCCCGGGCAGCACGCCGAAACCATGTCTGGAAGGCGGCGACCAAATGTGGGCAGTCATCCACGTTGCGAGTAGAAAAGCCGAGACACTGTTGCAGCAGCTCCTGAGATTCTGGGACAGGTAAAGTGGAGATGATCTGAAGAAATGCCTCCTCCAGCTCCTTGCAGTTAGATGATTTTTGGAAATGCATAGGCTGAACTATGTCCCGAGTCTCCCGACAGACGTTTAGGACAGGAAGCCAGCTTTTGACTAGCTTCACCCTCACCTGAAACAAGAAGATAGTACAAGAGCTCAATATAGTGAGCCAAAAAAAAAAAGCTTCAAATATAAATTGTATGAAGTAGCATGAGATCCATAAGCTTATAAAAAGTGCAACATTCAGATGCAACCAAAGGACTGACGCCAACAGTCAGTTTTAGTTAATTGTCTAGATCACAGGAAATACTACATTCAGGTTGCAGGTGTGAATTTATATAACTTTAGATCTTAGTATCTGTTGAACGGACGCTACAACATTTGATCTAGAATTGTGTTGCGGCAGACAAGCCCATAAAATAGATGCCAAACTACACTACAGCTTGGTGCAGAATAGAAAAAAATTTAGTGAAGGTGATTTATCGCTGGTTAACAGTGAAGGACGACTTCATATTTCCCACTCTTCCTTGGTACCCTGGCAGATTATACTAGCAAGAATCATAACAATTTTCTATTTTTTCCTAGCATCCGGTTTCTAAGAGTGACACTGTATATTTCCGCGACAAGTAATTAAAAATGACCATTAATGGTATTACCATTATATGAAGAGACTAAGTCCCTAAAAATCATTAGTAGGGAACATCCTTGCTTCGATGATGAGAACAAATGGTGCTTGCATTTTTTGGAGTCTACATTGTAGAGTTGCCACAAAAACGACCTTCCAGTACGGCTACCTTGTTACAAGACTTGAATGTTTCCTTTCCTTTAAGAGGCAGACCTAGCTCTTCTTTATTATTTTTATTTCTCAGGCTAGACTAAAGATACCCCAAATCTTGATTCGTCTCATGGAAGCATTTAATTTGATTATCTCCACCATCCTTTAAAATATACTGATTTTTCAGCTCTTGAACACCCCTAACTTCAAAAGTAATATTCAAATGCCTTAAAATCCACCCCTTATTCGAATGTCCTGTCAATGTGCCCAAACATATATGCAGGCTACCAAGTTCTACACGTTTTCATACACGGAGCCAATAGATCGCCTAAAGAATCGAACCTGTTATTTTTACAGCCGTGCAATCACACCCCATCAATCCATTATTGCACATAATACATGAAATTAAGCTTCCCAAAACAGAATATGAAATGGTGGTAGCAATTATGCAAAAATTTAAGCACAGAATCTGGCACAAATGTATTTCACAACAGAGATATCCGCAGAGCATATGGCAAGTAAAGGTAATATGGAACAAAATTCATTAAAAACAAGAAAGCTCCTGATCATGTTGATTTTGGACTACTAAAAAGTCTGGGCATGGAAGCTGGCATGAATCAGAAATAACTATCCAACAAACACGAGTGTCTGGTCTTGTTCATTTCAGCCTGATAACTGCTTTATTCCAACAAGCCGGTGTTCACTCATTTGTTTTCTTCATTCTAGCGCTTGTTCAGTAAGTCAAACGATTTTATGACACCATATCAGTTTAGCATTTGCCCAGTAAGTCAAAACTTGAAATGATTTCACCATTTTACTATTAGTTTGGGTTCAAACAACTTGGGAACTGCAGTTCAAGCATAATCTAGAGCTTCTAAAAAGGAATCATCAAGTGAAAAATGTATGAACCAAAAGTTATCTAGCAAAAGGCTAAAAATGTTAAGATGCTACTTTGTTTTAGATATTAGGATCACCAGGTCATTGAATTATAATAATGAAACATTCTGCTAATAAATCATATAGCTGCAGCAAATTAAATCATCCTAACAGAGCATGGAACCATGTCGGACATATGCAACAAAGCTTCGGAACAGAAGCGAATCAGATGGAACTAGCCATGATCTCTACTGAAATTCATTCACATTTAGCTTCAAACGCAGTTTCAATGACAATGAGACATATAAAAGCTTTTGCAATAGCAGAATTATTGGTTAGGAGCAGACTAACCTGCCGAGGTACTAGAGTCTCCCCAGAGATGACTGAATTGGCAAGCTTGAGGGTGCATCTGGTCACTAGCATCGGAAGCCCTGGTGTCATGTTCCTCCACATGTCCGCGTCATTCAGCAACTTCTGCAAATCAGAAGCCAGGGGAGCCTGATCACTCCACAGCTTCACCGCGTTATCAGCCACCCTCAGATCAACCATCCTCTCAATGAGCCAGTACAGGTGCTTCACATTCAAGACCGCAGACTGCAAGTTTAGCCTCTGCATTGCCTCGCGTTCATCACTGTCCGCCGTGCACCTGAAGTCCGGGCTCGCGTACTTCCCCATGAGCTCCTTGACAGTCTCCAGGCGCGACAGGAACGCCTCGTCGAGCACCTTGTGGACGCAGTCCCGGGATGGGTAGTCCTTGAGGAGCATCGCGACGAACGCCTTGGTGGCCGCGTGGACGGGGTGGCCGTGGATGGCTGAGTGGATCAGGCCGTGCAACATCGCCTCGGACGGAGACCTGGAGGCCTCCCCGGTGGTGGAAGCGGTAGAGACTCTGGCAAGGAGGTCGGCGGCCTCATCGGCGGGGAGCAGCGGCGCGAGTTCGAGGACGCGGGCCTCCTCCTCCTCAGACCAAGGCACGGCCTCGAGGAAGCGGACGCAGGCCTCAACGCAGGCGTCGAAGAGGAGCTGGAGCGCGACGGGGAGGAGGTCGAGCGCATCACCCGGGAAGCGGATGGCGCCGGCGAAGTCGAGCGTGTGGAGGAGGCGCAGCACCTCGACGTGGGCGTGGAAGGGGCGCGGGCAGGAGGAGGACGCCGGCACGGAGAGGGAGAGGCGGCCACCCGCGGCGGAGGAGGGGGCGGGGGACCAGCGGTCGGAGAGGAGGGCGGCGAAGTAGCGGGAGCGGAGAAGGGAGGCGGAGCATACGTGAAGGTCGAGGAATGAGTCGGGGTCGGCGGCTGCGCCAAGGTGGCAGTCAGTGTCGGACTCGGCGCCGTCGGGGCAGGAAGAGTCGAGGTGGAGGCGGAGGACGACGTCGGCGTTGGGGAAGGAGAGCGAGGCGGCGGATGAGGCAGAGGAGGGAGGCTGAGGGGACGGCGGAGAGGAGAAGGAGGAGAGGCGGGAGCTGCTCGCCGAGCGCTGGCGCTTGCGGAGGGACATCACCGTCGGTGATCGGTGTCGGGATTTGGGGATTTTTTTTCGGTTACGGACTACGGTGATAAGAGAGGCGGTGGAGTTCGGTCGGGTGCGCTGTTTAGGAAGAGCCCAGGGGCCCAGGGGGAATGGATTAGGATGAGGAGAAATTGGGATAACAAAACATTGATTATCCTTTTTGAGGCCTGTGAGCCGTCCATCTTTTTTTAACCCATTTTTAGCAGTACACAGTGCCTGTGAGCCGTCCATCTTTTTTAATGAGCCCAATATCAAAGCCCCGTAGCAAACTATTACTACTTCTACTTTCTCCGCAGCTTTAACTTTTGAGTGCCGTTTAGCATATCTTCACAAAACTGCTCACACGTAACTTCAGAAATCCATGAACCTAGATGTTGTACTGCAGCAGAAGTTAATTTGGCGGAAGAGGAAGAGAAAATAGGCGGTATCAGAAGATCAGGCTGTAGATCGCTGATCAGTACGCTTGAGATCATCGCGAATTCGCGATGATGCTCAGACTCAGCGCGTCGAGATCCCCTACTGCTGCGACGCATTTAGCTACACGTGACGACGCAAAAGATTAATCAAATCGTGCAGCGCAACGCAAATGAATCACCCAGCAAGAAGAACCGATGGCGATGCCTCAGTCAGAGAGTTCGGCCCCAACTTAATGCTCGCTAGTATTACACTATTACTTCATGTTTCATGTCTTGACACCTGTCGTCACGGCGAGCGGGATGGTGAACCCATCTTGCATATCAAATTGGAACTGGTCAAGTACCGCATCGCGTGCCAAATTATGGCTGGTGAACGCTGAAGCCAAATGCTCTTCAAGCCTCTTATTACGCTGGTGAACAAAGTATTATCGCCGTACACAAAAGGCAGAAGAGAACAGTAATAGTACAACAAATGCTCCTTCAAGCCGCTTATTATATCAACCCAAATTTTACATCACGGCGAGCTCCAAAGACAAATCGATATTAAGCGGCGACCATCGTCATATTCCGCCGCCGGAGCGCAGCACACTTGATCACCTACGGGTGCTTGTCGTCCTTGTGGTGGCGCGCCTTCTCCTTCTCCTTGACCTCGGATCCCTGTGACGTGTCATACTCTGCATACAAAGGATCGCAACCAGCAAATTCATCATCGTTGATCATTGTGACGAAAGACACACACAAAGAGAACGAGATCAACAATTCCGAGCACGAACCTGGATGGCCGGGGGGGTCGTCGTCGTCGCCCTTGGCGTACACCACGCCGAACCCCTCCTCGTCCGCCCGCGTCGCGTACCCCTCCCCGAACGAGTGCGTCATCGGGCACCTGCACACGTGGGACGTGTCACCAGAAAACCCAAAAATGAACGAACATATCTGCAGTTGACGCGCGTGAAGCTTGGAAACATGGGTGGCGCGGCGCGCGCGATGGTTTGTGTTGTAACGGTACGTACCAGTGCCCCTTGTGCTTGCCGTCGCGGGCGTTCTTCTCGTCCCCGTGGACGGCGTCCTGCTGCTGCTGCTGTTGCTTGGGCAGGTCCATGCCCACGGCCTGGGCACCTGGCGCCGGCGGCGTCACGGAGAAGCTCCTCCTCCCGCCGGATGGAATCACAGAGCCTGGCGCTGCCGCGAGAGCACCACCACCTCTCGTGCCACCAAGCTGGCCGAGCGCGATCCTGAGTCCCTTGCCTCCGTTGCTGCCGGCCGCGGCCCGAAGCGAGTGGAAGTACATGAGAAACGGGCGTTCCTCCTGCGTGCTGCGACGCGTTCCTCAGAGCTTTGCCGGGAAGGGCGGCTTATAAGGAGGTGGTGCCGTGGGGATGCCGCCTTTACACCGGCGAGCTGCGCGGGCGACACGCATGGGCGCGCGCCTGGAAGGCTCCAGACGTCCGGGGGAGCGTGGTCCAGTGAAGTTTCGGCACACGTAGAGACTAGAGACGCCTACGCGCGTGGAGAGCGGACTCGGCGTTAGGCCGTGCGCCGCTGCTTGGTACTCCGTACAAGAGAGCAATGACCTTTGGGACGACTTTGGGACGATGATGACACAAGCCATTTTAAGGATTTGTTTTGAATCTGGGTAACAGCACTCAGACGGTAATTTGCGCGGAAAGGTGGCAGCGGCACATGATTTATTGCCCGGACCCGTGAGGTTCCCCGGAGCCGTGAGGGATACTCCGGCGCTGTTCGTTTCTTTTAGTGTTAAATTTTAAAGGTCTCTAAACAAAGAAAATTTAGTACTAAATAAAGTTTAATGACAAAACTTTTTTACAGATAGGTATATCTTTACGAGACGAATCTAATGAGCCTAATTAATCTATGTTTGCTACAGTAATGTTACAGTAACCATCATCTAATCATGGCGTAATTACCCTCATTAGATTCGTCTCGCGAATTAGACCAGGGTTCTGTAGTTAATTTTGTAATTAAACTTTATTTAATATAGCTTATCTAGAGTTTAGACCCCTCTAAAATTTAGACCCCTATACGCCGAACACCCCCTCCATCTCTCCACACAGATCCTTTCGAAACAAAAGGGAAAAAAAGAAGAAGAAGAGAAAAATAAGGGTTCACGTTCTCTAGAGTATGATACTTTTCGAGCAAAGGATTGTGCTCTTACAAATTTTATGAAACTAGTGGGCGGTCTGCACGTTTGTCTGGTTAGTATTTACAATCCAACTATTTATTGTATTAAAATTCTTGCTTGTTATTTTGTTATGTCTCCAGCTAATCATTTACGTAATCACAATAGTATGTAATTTATAAACTTATATAAGTAAACCTGGTCCATACCATATGCAATGGTGCAAATACCTGGTCTTGCAATTGGATCACGTTCTAAAAAGGCGTGATTGCTCTCACCTCCACTTCTAACAATTTTTCAAAATTCAAGCAAGTTTGGAAAATAAAATCATATGAAATAAGCTTGTTTTTTTAAGTTGGAGGGGATTAAATTTGAAAGTTTTCATATGAAACAAAAGGTACAAATTAAAGTTTTTCAAAGTTACATTCTTTTTTTTTTTTTTGAAAGGGAAGGAGGGGGGGGGGCATGGGCCCTTCCGGTCCCCTACCTCTGTCTATGCGGAGCACCGATAGTATATCGATTAGAATGACGCTCAAGTTATCGGTGGGCTACCTCTGTCTATGCGGAGCACCGATAGTATATCGATTAGAATGACGCTCAAGTTATCGGTGGGTGCTGCTCGCATTCTTCATGCACACTACGTTTGAATTAGAATGTTAACTTACACTTAAGCGTGGGTGCTACTCGCATTCCTCGTGCACACTACGGTTGAATTAGAATGTTAACTTACACTTGAGCGTGCACACTTAGATTGCACGAGAGTTTTCTCACTAGAAGTAGATGAAGGTTATGGCCAGCAACGTTGTAGCTTTTAAATCATAGTGACAACAATGGGCACTGTTAAACGGAGTAACTGTTAAACCCCATGGAGAGTATTTCGAAATATTTTTTGCACAACGGTAGTAATGGTATTTTTTTATTTCTCTAATTACTGTGATAACTTCAAAAGCTTGAGCGAACATAATAGCTCCAATTCTTGACCAAATATTAAGTCAAGATTCTTATGTAATGCCTTCCTCCAAAGCTGGCATTTTAGCTAGAGGTCCAACCTTTTTTAAAATATTTCTTTGAATCTACATCTCTCTATTACAGTACTCGTATTATGTTTCTTCTACGTTGCATCGAAACGAGCTCTGTAAAAAAAGATTCCTTTTTTCCCCTACATTTTCAGAATATTCCATGGCAGGCTTCATCATCTGCCTAAGCTATTCCACAGCAGGTCTGCCTCATCATTTGCTACACGGATGATGCAAGTGCTCTCATATCTCATTGTTCACATGAATGCGGAGGACACTCAATGTGAGGGACGACGCATCGCATGGCGCCGGCCCGAAAGTGCGGCACAAGGTCTGGGAAGAACGAGCACTCGAAGGAATTTTTTTTTTTTTTTTGCGAGGGAATTGCGTGTGTTAATACAGTTCACTCATACATAAAAATGTGCCTGATCTCCAAAAAAAAAATGTGCCTGGCTCTGGCTGCCTTTTGTACACCCATCAAAGTACACAGAGCAGAAGAGCTCATTAAAACACAGCAAAAGCTCGTTCAAGCAGCTTATTAACCGAACTTTCACATCACGGCGACATGTAAAAAGAAATCGAAATTAAGCGGCGCGGCTGAACCAGCACATGCCGCCACAGGAGCAAAGCAAACTTTAACTCTTGCTTGGTTTGCCGCCTCCAGTCGCCACGCCACGATGTGGCAGCCACGTGAGGTTTGGCGCTGCTTGGTTTTCTGCCAAGGTCTGCGGCAGCCACAGAACTGCAGTGTAAAAAGGTTGTGGCGGCTGTGGCGAGAAAAATGAACGCCACGGTTTGGCGAGTTGTGTTGTGGCGTGGCGATTTATGGCCGGGAACCAAGCAGGCTCTTAACTCCAAACGGCAAGCATTTACTAATCACCAGACCTAAGTGGCGTGCTTGTCGTCCTTGAGGTTGCGCGCCTTCTCCTTCTCCTTCACCTCCGATCCCTGCGAGGTGTCGTACTCTGCAACAGAGAATCACAAGAGAACAAATGTTCAGCGTGACCTGTACAGTACAAAAGGCAAAATGAGATCGCCAGCCGAGGTCAGAGCGTGCACGAACGAACCTGGATGGCTGGGATGGATCTCGGTGCCGGGGTGCTCCACGGGGTCGTTGCCGCCGTACACGCCGCCGAACCCCTCCTCGTCCGACCGCGTCGAGTACCCTTCCCCGAACGAGTGCGTCATCACGTCCCTGCACGCCTCGCGCCGGAAAACCAAAATGAGCCAATGCCAACTTATACACATACAAACAAACGTGTGGCCGCGGCGCGCCCGGTCACGTAGCGTACGTACCCGTGGGCGGTGGTGGTCTTGTGCACGTCGTCGCGGGCGTTCTTCTCCTCCTCCCCGCGGGACGCGTCCTGCGGGGGCACCTGCGGCTGCTGCTGCTTCGGCTGCTCCATGCCCACGCCCTGTTCGCCGGGCAGCGGCGCTCCCCCGGCCGACGTCGCGGAGACGCTCCTCCTCCCGCGGCGGGACGACGGGACCGCAAAGCCTGGAGCACCGCCTCTCGTGCCGCCGCTGAACCGGCCGAGCGCCGCGAAGCCGAGTCCCGTGCTGCCGCTGCTAGCGCTAGCTGCCGCGCGAAGCGAGTACATGAGAAACAGGGACGCTCGTGTACGGCGATGTGTTCCCCAGCGTTCTGCCGCGGCGTCCTTATATGGAAGGTCCGACCATGAGTCTCCGGCCGTTGCGGTGGCGCGCCGCGCGCGGGACACGCAAGGGGAGCGGGGGGGGCGGGGCGCGCGTCTGGAAGGTGCCGATGGGCGCGTGGCGCGTACGGCCGCGGCACCCGTAGAGACGCCTACACGCGCCGAGCGGGGGTGAGCGTCTTCGGCCTCGGGTCGTGCACCTCTCTCTCCCTGCTGCAAAAAGAGCGCAAAGGATAGGAGGATAACTACGGATCGTGCCGTTTGGTCCCTTTCGCGTGGCGTGGGGTCGGCACAGCAGATCGGGTCGGTCAGTCGACGTCTGTGTGGAGGTTTTCTGACGGTGACACGAGCCACCTCTAGGATTTGTTTCAGAGCTAGCCGGGCGGCGGCGTGCGGACGGCCGTTTGTTGCGGTGAAAGTTGGCAATTCCTGCGGATGTGCCATTGCCCATTGCCCGGAGCCGGGAAATGGTCAAAATAGCTCTTGCCTGGTACTGACTATCATTGGCCCCACGTCACGATCTAACTAAATATCGTAGCAGGCTGGCAAGGAAAGAATTCAATTACAGGCCCTAAAGGGTCATGAACAAGGCCCAGCACCAATCTGGCATTAGCTTTTGTTTAAAATGACATTTAGCTCTATTGATTCTATGTGCGTTGGCATCACGAAAGGTTAGATACGATAAGTAGTAGTTGTAATCGAGATTAATATTTTTAGTTTGTGCTTGTACATGGTATCATTTCTTCTTTTCACATTGTATGGCACTTGTCTTTATTCAAAATTGTAATTTTTTAATGGTCAGTGGGTGTTCTTTGTTTGTTAAAGGGCTCTTCATATCAGCCTTTGTTTGTGAGGCAAAATCATGGAGTTACAGCGATGGTAACATCTCGTAATATGAAGCAGTCGGATTAGGGGAAGTTCATCTTCCCCCTAACTGAATTGCACCTCTGGGGACTCGGCAATTTGCAAATAACCAAAGCTCTCACGATCGGCTCTATCGTGCATCATTCCTGTGCACAGTACAACCCCTGAAGAATGTCCAGTGTTATCCCGTGATCCCACCATGTGCCAGTGCAATTATGGATGCATGAATGAGTAAAGCCAAGGACGAGAATGTGATGCAGTGCACCTTCGATCTTGAAACGAATGCAGACCACACAAAGCAAGAGAACAAAGCTCTATGCAATCTGATTATTGGAGGCTAATCAGCTGCACCGCAAACCGCCAGTCCGCCGGTTTCAGTGTATGGGGCATAGAATGTCAATGAACTATGCCCCCGATTTTTAAATCATCAATCCATGATGTCAAGACCACATTTTTCGTTCAGCTTTCATCTTACATCATTGATTGAAAACAGGAACGACTATGATTAAAGCCGCAGTTTGCTTGTTGCAACTAATGGTAATTGACATCAAGCATTGCCTCATTGATGTTTCCACTTCCTGGTCCTACCGACAATCTGGAAGTGGCCTTAACTGGGAGGCCCGTCAAAAGTATCAGTGACAACATCGAGCACTCTTATTTCAGGTTCCAGCTCTGCCGGAACAACTAATGGGTTGTTTGGTCTTCAAAGTGCAGTTAAGCTTTTACTATCTCTCAAAAAAATGCTGTCAGCTCGAATTCCATAACCATCCAAATGGAAAAGTGAAAAAGGCATCGCTCTCATGCCTTGACCAAATTATGATTTAGGGCACAGGCCAAGTAAGCCAAACATGAGTAACGGGAACAACCAAGCAACTTAGTGCAACAAACCGAAAGAACCAGAAAATAACAGCAGCAGCCGGACACATATTCCCTTTTACGAAACAAGGAGAACAAAGTTTTCTAGCTCAAATGTGACCAAGTCATGAAGATAAGTGGCAATTTATGCTCCAGAAGAAAAGGCAAGTATCAATGCTGCCTTCTGGAACAAGATAAAACGCCATGCCTCCCAACAAATTGCAAGAAATTGGTATCTTACAACATGAACAGAAAGGATACAGGACAGCACAAAAATAGGATAATGAAAGCATGACTTCTCTTTCACACAAATGGTGGCGTACTGACGTACATCAAAAGCTGGTAGCAGCTAAATGCAGCTACAAACAATGAGAGATATCTCTATCTTTGAAGAAAAGTTTGAGGAACTAATGCTATCAAGATTCAAGAGTGAGGAAATGAATGTAAAACTGCAGAAGAGAGGAAAAGGGGCCTTCAGTCTCCCCCTGAATAGACATAGTAAAGGCTAACAGAAAAAATCATACTTGGCACAACATTATAACTAGGGAATAAATTATCTGTATGTACTGAATTCATGCCAGGTTTAATTGACAAAACCCTGAAGCAGCCCAGAAAGGAATAACATAACTAGCACGCTTGAGATCAGCCGGGTTACCAACTCAAATAGAAATTTGATTTGAGCACTATATGATAGTATGTCACTGTCGAAACTGATAATAAAAACTGGAGCTGCAAAGAAGTACATAAGCTAACATTGGCTATAGAGTTTTACCGCCTATAAGCTTACTAATTGCAATGTTGGGAGTTGCCAATGATTTTTTCCATTACATACCCATACAGAATACCAATTGTCATCAGAAAATCACGAGCAAGCAATCTACAGTTCTACACCACCTGCTATCAATTTATATACAATTAGCACTAGATTTGCTCTAACTACTCACCATGTCACAGCAAGTACACCAAAACAGGTTAACGTAACTAAATTTCCCCAATTATACCATCTACTCATTGTCATCATCTTGGGAGGAAACTAATACAAAAGCTGCAAAACCATTCCTAATCATTTCTTCCCTGATTTTTGACAATGCCACATACAACAACACAAATACACAGAAAACCTCACCGCCAAGCAGAAACTGTAAGCAGTGGCCGCTTCTCCCATGCCAGTGACAAGAACGCCGGTTGCTGCTCCACAAGTGAATACTTATACTTGGAGTCATAGTTCCAAAGCAAGAGATCAGCCTGGCTCATGGCATAATTGCTGAGGCGGACTGGCTCGAAGCCGCACCACTCCATCAAAGTCTGCCATTCCTTGCTGCACGCCATCCGATCGGTCCTCTCGGCACCCTCCTCCGGCCCAACAGCTCTCTGAATCCGCTCCCCAAACATGCACCGCTCCACCCTCACCCTCTCCGGTGAGTACCCGTGCCATCGCTACATCCAGTGACTCGAACACTGACATGTAATAGCACATTGCATTGGCAAATCGGTCGACTGAACCCAGCTCGGTTCAAACTGACCTCATACTCTCCGAGAGTGACCACTGATGGATTGAGTGATTTGGCAAGACGAAGGACTTGCCGCACCGGCTCATCGAGTCGCCAAGAAGATGGTACAGCTGGAGCATGAAATTGACAGCCACGGCCTCATCTAGCTCAATCAAGAAATCCGACCGATCCAGCTCGTGCACTGGCCGCAGCAACGGGACGAACTCGAAGTCCACACCAAGAAGTTTGGCGAAGTCGCGGAGTCGGGCACTGGTTGCGGCGAGGGACGCGGCAGGCTTCGGCCCCAAGTACGGCGAGGGCACACCCGAGATACGTATCCGGGACGGCTTGCCCTCGGGGCGAGTGGCCAGCGCCTGGAGCAGCGCCGCCCATTGGATGCCCTGGACGATCCCAAAGTCAACGATGTGGATCTTGGTCGCCGCGCCCGTTGCCTCCAGGATGGCCTGGTTGGCGGTCAGGTGCGCGAATTTGGAGTAGGGGCAGGCGTCATTGAGCGTCTTGTAGCAGAGCGTGAGCTCGTCGGTGGCGAACCGGCCGTCCACCGTCGTGGAGGGGCGCGCCCCGCCGTCGCAGGCAAGGCGGCGGGCGAGGGCGTCCGCGAAGTAGAACGCCAGGCGCTCCGCGGGGTCCCCATCGTCCGCGGCGGCGGCGCGCACCTTGACGAGCTCCACGGCCGCGAGACCTGGGTCCGCCGCCGCGGTACGGGAGCAGGCGAGGAGTGACTGCAGGATGGGAGCAGAGCAGGCGGCGTCCAGGGAGCTCGGAGAGGAACACGCAGCCGGAGTGGAAGTGGCGGCGGCCTGGGGAAGCGTCGCCGGAGCTGCGGCGGCGGACCTTCGGCTGGTGGGTCGCCGCCTCGACGGGTTCCTCAGCGGGAGCGGGAGCGGGGACCGGGACGGGCGGCGGCGGGGTGGTGAAAATGAGGCGCTCGAGGTCAGAGTCCGCGAACACGGGGGTGTCCGCGATGAGGCTGTCCATCCAGCCGTCGGAGTCGAAGTCCGCGGCCGCGGCGAGGTCGGAGAACACCGCGTCGGCGGCGGGTGGCGCCCCGACGAAGGCGTCGGCGAAGAAGTGCTCCGTGTGGGGCCACGCGCCGCCGCCGTACGGCAGCGAGGCCGCCGGGATCTGGCCGTGCGGGGGCGCCGGCATCGACGGCGCCTGGCGCGGCGGCATCGGCATCTGCAGCGGCGGCGGCGGCATGTGGTGGTGGTGGTGGTGGTGCCTCTGGTGGTGCTGCTGTTGCTGTTGCTGCTGCTGCTGGATCACCTGCTGCGCGATGGCCATGAGGTTGCCGCTGTCCGCGCACATGTACGCCATCCTCCCCTCCCCGCCGTCGCCGGTGGCGGAATCGCGTAACGGTGGGGACGCGACGGGGCCGAGGAATTCGGCGGTGTGGTTTCGGGGGTGAGCCGAAGGGGGAACGGCGGAGGTGAGCGGCAGGGGATTTAAAACAGTAGGGCGTGGGCACAGCGGTGTGGCACCCTCGCTCGGACTGTGCCAGGAAGCAATTACGAGACTGTCCTTCGGGTGTACAGCATCCTAGAGTGTAGTCTCTGGTGTAGACGACTGTAGCCCTGTACCAGTGTATGTACCGGTGGCTTGCACCTCGGTGGTCTCTGGCCCCAACGGTAAAATGGGAGCGAGTGATGAGGGGGTAGGCTGGGCAGAGAGAGGGGGTGGGAACTTGAACTGCGGTGGCCAGGTGTGACTGTGAGGATCTTCTGCGGTGGTTTCTTTGCGAGCCATGAGCGTGTGGTAGGCTGGGCAGAGGATTAATTCACCGATCGGAGCAGTAATAAGTTCGTAGGAAAGGACAAAGAAAAGATATTTTGGGAATTTTAATATCATATCATCGTTTTCTTTTAAAAATACCATAATAAATTGATTCTTGATACTAGTAGGAGTATCTATCTAGATATGATTGATATATCATCCATAAAATCCACAGGAAATGCATGTTTTTGTATTAGATACTATCAATATAAATAGATATGTCTTAATGACGGCATGTTTTTATATTAGGTACTCCTGATAGTAGTATCTAGATATGATTTTTGTTTATATATCTGCATGAATCAATATTGTAAACTCGTAAGAGTATAAATTTTATTGAATCGTATATCTATTAAAAACGGCAGGATAACACATGTGTTAAAATTTATTGAATTATATATCTATTGTATCTTGTCTTCTTTGATTGATCGGTGGCTCCTATCTTATTAGTTTTACGTTCTAACTGATCTTGTTGTTTTATAGAGGATGGCCCTTTTTCTCTTTCATGAGACGGATCATACAAGTTTGAAAAAAAATAAAGGTTTGGTGCAATTTGATAGTGAGTCCTCAAATAGTAACAAGTCATAGAAGGATTACCAATTCAGAATTATCCGGCTATTTACTGCTAAAACTTCTAAAAGGACAGCCTTTATGTGATAGCAATCATGTTATTTTTTATTTACATTTCAAAATTTATATCGAACGATGCATATTTTTTTTGCATTCACCATGTAAAAATAGAATATATTTCAATAATCCAGCGTCTGCATCGATTGATGCATGTAGCATTTCCTAGCATTTTTCTTTTGGAAGAAGTTTATTTTACTATTCTCAAGTATTCATATAGTTCACTTAACCCTCTAAACTAATCTTTGGTCTAATTTACTACCCTGAACTATCTAGATTGGTTCAATTCACCCCCTCGTGAATTTTTACTTTTTTGTTACTCTTTCTATGGGTTATATTTTAAGCTCAAATTTTGTAGAATAGTAGATGACATCATCCTCTATACTAGAAAAATTGTTTCAGATTTTTTTAGAAATATTTTCTTACATTATTCTATCTTATATGTCGAATTTGTATTGCACACTTTCCGCATAGAATTTTTTTAAATTTTTTTTAAAACAATGTTATAACATAAGGTACGTTTTAACCTATAATCTCACAAGATTTTACACTCAAACATGATGTGTATCTAGAGATAAAAAAAGAAAAAATTTATGAGGGAGTGAATTGAACCAATTTAAATAGTTGATGGGAGTAAAACGGACCAAAAATTAGTTTAGGGGGTTATATGAACTACATGGATACTTAAGGGTAGTAAAATGGACTTCTTCCTTTTATTTTTAATAGATTCCTAGCATTAGTTAGGTACAGTCACGCCGAGTAAAAAAAAACAAAAGGCACGCTACAATCATTTATTTTTCTTTGTCCAAATATGCGATCCGCTTCGTGCGCCATTCCAAACCTGGAGTCGCCATCATGCCACTCAGTCGCGGCTCTTCTCTGGCCCAGGACGCTGATATAGCGAAATGGCACGACGCCGATCTGGAGAGACTGCAGTCGATTTCCCGCTGCCATCCCTTGGACGTTTACAGAAGATCTTCCAAACCAACCACGAGCGGTGGACCACGCCCGTTGCCACGCTACCGTTTCCTCGCACGCACGAGCTAGTAGTACCATGGCGTGCCCAGCACCTGCCGGTCCGTGACGTCGTCTCCGGATCACGGGACGCCGGGCCCCGCCTGCCAATGGCACAGCCGAGGCAACGCACGCAGACCCCGAGGCGCCCTGCCCGCCAGCCAGCGGAGGGCTGGCTCGGGTGGCCGCTCTCGCGTCCCTGTCCGCGGCCGCGGCCGCGGCCCGCGCCGTCGTGCTGCGCGCCATCAGGAGAGCCCTGGCCACTGTGAGCCGCTCCGTGACGTGACGCTGCGTCTCTGCCGCTGTCCCCCGGACCCCCGCAGCGCTGCGGCGCTGGCGCACCGGCTCTGCGCTCCGTGACCGGAGCTCTCGGACGGGACGGGACGGGACGGCGCCTCTCGCCTCGGCCGTACAGAGGCTTTGACCGTCCGCCCCGTCCAGGGCTCCAGGCTGCCACGTCTGCTGCGCCGGCAGTCTACTTGCTGCTCGTACTGGTTTACGTGTCAGCGGGGCCGGGGCCTTAAAACCGGAAGTTAATGCGGCGCAACAGACAAGCAGGCTAGCCCGGCGGCCGGCGCATTGCGCGCGCCCTTTCTGCCCCCTGAATTCCGGACTAGCCGTGATAGGCCAACATGCACGAGGAATTCTGCCCCGCACGCACGACCTAAGCAAAAGCTTCAATCAAAGATTACACGTGCAATTCAGTGTGTTAGAGCAACTCCAGCAAGGGACCTTAAATCAAAGCCCCTACTTCCATTTTGCAAGCCGGCTTGTAAAAATAGGGGCTCAAAAAATTGCTCCAACTCCAGCAATGCTGGTCCAAAGACCCTATTCTTTGTGTGGGACCCGCTTGTCAGATTAAAAATTGCCGTCGTCTTCCTTCCCAGCGCGCCGTCCGCCCGCCGCCGCAACGCCGTTCGCGCCCGCCCCGCGCCCGCCTCCCTGGCCCGCCTTCCACGACCGCGCTGCGTCTCCTCCGACGCCGTCGTCCCCCGCGCTCTCCATTCCCTTCCTTTCCAAGCTCCTGGACGCCGTCGTCTCCTCCGACGCCGTCTTCCGCGACGTCCTCGCCGTCGCCCCCGTCGCCGCCGCGCTCTCCAGGCCGCCCGCCGACAGCCTCGCCGCCGACCTCCTGGACCGCGCCGTGAAGACGCTGGACGTGCTGAACGCGGCGTCCAGGTCGAAGACTCCTCCAGGTCCGTCTCCTCCAGGTCCTGTAACTTCGGTCTTAAAATTTCTTGACTGAAATTGTTGTCAAGACTGTTGCAATTCTGAAAACAAAATAACAACACATGTACAACGCGGCATACCAATGAAAAGTTTCAGAGTCTTGACTGAAATTGGCATTCTTGACTGAAATTGGCTATCTACTGAAATTCTTGACTGAAATTGGCATTCTTGACTGAAATTCTTATATCAATTGGCTATGTAATCTCTGTTCTGATATTTAGAATCTGATTGAGTTCAATTTGTCTACCATATGGACATCATGAACCACATTTGTATATCTCTGAATCAGCACCAATTTGCTACAGATCATGATCGATGCAGTTTCAGAATTTATATATCGCTGTCGAAGTAGTGATGTTTTTACTGAGTGAATGTTTCAGTTCAGTGAATGTCTGAATGTTTCATTTTCAGACATCATACAGTTTCAGACATCATAAAGTTTCTGCCATAGGATATATAGACTGAACCTGAAGTTTTCAGTTAGAACACCAATTAAATGTTCAGGAGCTACAAAAGGATCAATTTTGATTTTCAGAAACTGGTGCTGTGTATGTCATTTTCAGAGCCATGTTCAGAATCTGTATGGGCACTGTAACTACATCTTTATGGGCATAATGTTCTTTGCAATATGATGAATTTTTTGTTCTTGCCATAATGTCATTTGAGCCTAAAATTCTGAGATTGATTTTTATCCTATGGCAGATGTCAAGTTCTGAAAGTAGTGATCATTCACTTTGGGATGGAGAAGAAGAGGATGATTCCGGTGTTGACGACATCTTGATCCTCGGTTGTCTTCGTGAGGGCTTGAGGAGAAAGAAGCGCAAGAAGAAGTTTCGTGGATCGTTGCCCGGGCGCCATAATGTGCCACGGGATATTCTGGGTGGCCACGATCGCATATATCGGGACTACTTCGCCGACCATTGTGTATACAATGACAAGCACTTCCGAAGGAGATTTCGGATGTCCAGGTCTCTCTTTCTCCGGATTGTGAGCAAGGTGGAGGCTCATGATGACTACTTCCGTCAGAAGCTGAATGCAGCTGGAGTTCTTGGTGCCTCTCCTATTCAGAAGGTCTTTGCTGCTGTTCGGATGCTTGCCTACGGCATGCCGGCTGACTCATTGGATGACTACGTGAGGATGGGAGAGAGCACCATCATTGAGTGCATGAATCATTTTGTACAAGCAGTCGTCGAAGTCTTTGGTGAAGAATACCTGAGGGCCCCCAATGCCCAAGACACAGCCAGGTTGATGGCAGTGAATAATGCAAGAGGATTCCCTGGCATGCTTGGTTCTATTGATTGCATGCACTGGAAATGGGACAAGTGCCCAACAGCTTGGAGAGGTGCCTATAAAGGGCATAAGGATGGGCCTACCATGATCCTTGAGGCCGTGGCGTCTCAAGATTTATGGATCTGGCATTCTTTCTTCGGCCTCCCGGGTTCTTTGAATGATGTCAATGTCTTGCGCCGGTCTCCACTTTTTCAGAGTCTGACTTGTGGGACAGCACCTCAAGTGGAATATATGGTGAATGGAAACAAATACACCATGGGTTACTATCTGGCTGACGGGATATATCCAGCTTGGGCAACGTTCGTCAAAGCTTTCAGTAGTCCACAAGGTAACAAAAAAATTAACTTCACAGGAGCACAGGAATCAGCAAGGAAGGATGTTGAAAGAGCATTCGGGGTGCTCCAGTCTCGCTTTGCTATGGTGCGGGGTCCTGCAAGATTGTGGGGTAAAGAACAACTTTGGTACATCATGCAAGCATGTGTACTGCTGCATAATATGATAATTGAGGATGAGCGAGACGTGGATGAGGATTTCAACTATCACCAAGAGAGCAATGGTATTCCGGTGTTGAAACCACAGGACTACCAACACCGTGATCCATTTGTACTGGAGAACTTCCTCAAGATACACCAGGAGATTGAGGATAAGTCGTCACATGAACGACTACGCGATGACCTTGTGGAGCACTTATGGGCAATCCACAGTTCTAGATAGTTGTCTATTTTCTTGAAATAAAAGTGTTGATGTATCCATGTATTTATCAGTAACTCTTGTATGAAATATTCAAATATGAGTCACCATGTATGAAATATTCAAATATGAGTCACCATGTATTGAATATTTCAGTTTACATAAATATTTTCAGTTTACATAAACATCTCACACGGAGCTAGCAGCTCCACTCTCGCTAACACTACCACTCTCGCCAAGATTGGCCTTGAGCGCTACCTTCCTTGCAATTTCAGCTCTCATAGCCATGACATATGCCTTACTATGTTCATCCAACTTGCTGACATCACAAAACATGATCTTCTCTTCCTGCTTCCACTGCAAGCGACGCTCCTCGAGCTCCATCTTACGTTGGTTGACCTCGGCCTTCTGCTTCATTTCTTTAGCTTTCATTTCAACCAAACTCTTCATCAATGCCTTGTACTCATCATCATCATCGCCTTCACCTCTTTTGAGCTTCTCTTTACTTTGTTTTCTACCCATAGGTCGAGCTTTCTTGGAAGAACTTTCTTGAGCCTGCACTCCTTCATCACCTTCACTTCCTGCTGGTAAGTTAAGGTTCAGATTTGATGAGTTGGACGTCCTCTTGTTCTTGTGGACAGGTAGTGCAGCTGCAAACTTCTCAGTGTGTCGGACTATGAGCCAACAATCTACAAATGGGCAACGCTTTCCTTTGTTTGTGGATGCAAAGAGTGTTTGCGCTAGAAGCACCTGCAACAAAGATCAAGAGCATGATTACATACGTAACAATGATGAGACATGAACCAAGTAAGAGGACTAGTGTCAGTATACATACATGCTCTTGGTATGGGACCCCGCTTGGATGACTGCGCTCAATATCTTCAAAGCAGCTATGGAACTTCATGCACTCCTTTATTATGGTCTGGCATCGATGCTCGATAGAGTTTGCTGACCTATCTGACTCGAAGTCCTTGTTCTTATGAAAATCTTGAGCTATCCTTTCCCAATATGCTCCTCCAGGTTGGTCAGTCCCCACGACAGCGTCATTGCTGATGTTTATCCAAGACTTGCATACTTGGATGTCTTCTTCGAGGCTGTAGTTGCTTCCTCGCTTTGGTGGACGTTTGCTTGGAGTTGCTTCATCTTGCATGAGAATTTGCAGATCGGCATCCTTATCTTGGGTCAAAAGGTTCATAAAATGTTGCGACGAAGAGGGCCTTGGATCCTACAATGCATGAGAGAATAGATATCAGAGAATTATCCAATATTGTTGCATTTCTGAAAACAAACATAATATATTATCCAATATTCACTATTGTCTGTTGCATTTCAGACAGTATGTGCATTTCAGACAATATATGAACAGAATTCTGGATGTAGCTGTTGCATATATGAACATAATATATTCAAGTGTTGCAAACAATATCTCCAAGTACTGCAAGTGTAGCTGGCTGTTGCACTTGCAACACTGTTATCTGGACAGCTGAGATTCTGAAACAGCATTCTAAAATAATACACCATCACATTGCCCTAAATAAAAGAATTCATATATCACATTGCCCTAAATATAGAGCCAGAATCTTGTCTCAACATCACAGGCAGTGAAGGTCATTAACAATTCCACTAGCACCTCCATTTTAAACAAACAGGCAAAATTTTGTTACATAGATCAGTAATCACAATTTCCAACTGTAGATAGTAGTTCCATGCACTCTCAACAGACAATAGTGAATTTCGACATCAGTTGTAGTGCAAGAGCAGGCTGCAATGGCCCTCAGAGTTGAAAAGCATGAGCCAACCAGTGAAACAAAAATGCATTGCTGAACATGCAGTGAAACAGAAATGGCTCACAGTGTAATCCTAATGGTATTGCCTCTAGCTTCATGTAACCTATTTTACAGGCAGTATGCCTGAGTCTGCAAAGACAATATATCCTATTTTACAGGCATCAAGCCAGGAGATGGATACTGGGCTAGGTTTGCTTGATCGAACTAATAGATCAGTGGAACCAGTTCCTTCTCAAGGGTTCAAAGAAGACACAGACAAGAGTTCCATGATAGATGTTCCATAGCACTCATCAACTCATCTAGGGACAAATATTGCTCAGTGATACAAATTCAGAGCTAAGACTGAAACAACACTTAAAAATGCTTGTATATTCCAACAAATGCCAGTCAGAGACATGTACAAATTTTGCATGATTATTCATATATTCAGTTCTGTGACACAGACTCAGATACATGTCAGTTAAATTCCAACAAATTTCAGATAAAAATTCAGACAAGTCACATGGTTATGGCATGTATCCAACAGCAGATAAAAGTCACAGATACAAGATCATCTGACCACTGAACTTTAAGCATTTGTCAGTCCATTCATGAACAGCACTGAACACCACTGAACAGCACTGAACAACACAAAGCATTAACTGAAAAAACCATGAACTGAAGAAACCAATCTTATTTGGATTGAACAAACTGTATATATGTGATTCATACACTGATATTCACTCACTGATATACTAACTAGCCTGACCATGAACTAACCTCAGCGGCCGTGTCGATCGTCGGGCTCCAATCGAAGAATGCTGACCGGGTATTGCAGGAGTCACCATCCAAGAATGAAGAATTGAAGCTCGAATTGTCAAGGGCGACGTTGAAGAGCTGGGAAGGAGGTTCTTGGTGACGCGGTAGCTCGCCACCTGGAGGAGGTGCTCTCGGCAGGGGTTGCGGTGCGACGAAGAGGGCACGCTTCTTCTTCTTTGCCGGCGGAGCCAAGGACGGAAGAGGCGGTCGAGCGCCGCCGGAGGAGGTCGAGCTTTGGAACAGAGCCAAGGACGGAAGAGGCGGTCGAGCGTCACCCGTGCCGTAGATCGGTAGCCGGCAGCCTTCTTCGCGGTGGTAGGCGTCGCCGACGGCCCTTGTTGCGGCGGGAGGCTGGAGCACCTTCGCGGCTGGAGCACCTTCGCGGCTGGAGCACTTGTTCCGGAGGAGGTCGGCGGGGGGAGCGGCGCTGCGCGGCCGCAGGGAGGCCGGGAGAGGAGCCGCGGCGGCGGCTTCCGGTGGCGGCTTTCGGAGCGCCGCGGCGGCGGCTGTCGGAGCCGGGGGGAACGGGCAGCGAGGGCGGGGAAGCATGGCCGGGCCGCCGCCGCCGCAGCGAGGGAGTCGGGTGCGGGCGGACCGGCGCGTCGACGGCGCCCGGCGAGATGGTGGCGGCGGCGTGCGGGAGGAGGAGGAGGAAGAAGAGAGAAAAAAAAGGGAAAAAGAAGAGAAAAAAATGGAAAATGAAAATAAAAATAGTGGGACCCACGATTTGGGGTGGAGATTGGAGGACCCTGGGAATGGGGGCTTGGAGTTGGAGTTTGAGAGGGCATGTAAAATAGGGGCTCAAGTAGGGTCCCTGCTGGAGTTGATTTTTTGGACCTAGGACCTTAAACATGGAGTAGGGGCTTGAGTAAGGGCCCTGCTGGAGTTGCTCTTATTAACTGTCTTTTGTAATCCCAGATCTTGGGGTTCATCGTTGAGAAATGAGGGTAGGGTCGCGTTGAGCCCCACATCCGAGCTGTGGAAGGACGAACGAGTCCGTGTTGAAGCGTCAAATGAGGAGGCTCGAGTCGAGCCGTGCTCGCGGCCTCGCGGGCCCACGGTCACCCACACTACCCTAGTGACGCGCGCACTGTGCAGGGCAGTGCAGCGCCTAGCTAGGCCATCATCCATCGCGTTGGCGCGCGGCCCCGCCTTGCCGCTGGTTGCACGGCGACGACGTCGTCGTCGGGGCAGGGCCCCCGGCCGCCGTGGCGCGCACGTACGATGTGGGGGAGCCGGCGCCCGTGGGGAGCGGCGCTCGAAGCGGCCCCGCCGGCGACGTCACCAGCTCGCGCGACTGCGCGAGGCCGGACGCGCTCGATTCGCGGGTCATTTCTTGGGTGGTTTCCCTTGTCTCGAGGTTTGTCGGCTCCTTTCCGCGTTTCTTTTGTGGCCGGCGCGCGAATCTATATGCGCTTGCGCTCGTCGACATGGGCAGAAGCGTGTGTGTGCAGGGTAACGTTTACTACAGCCGCGATACGAGGACGCTGATGTTTCCGTGTGTACTCTACGACTCTACTACGCTCTACTGTACAATGCCACGGCGGAAGTGGAGCTGATAATTGGTGGGTCGAGGCATGCGGAAATTCTTGATTATCCCCATTGTAACCACGATGTAGCCGTGCGCTCTACCGAGTATCTGAGCTCTTCGCCAACTATTCAACACTTGTTACTTAGTACGACAACGTATAGTAAGTTGTGAAAAAAGCTCACAATCATACAATACGTGAATAAATTTTACTTTGTGGCCACTTTGCTTGCATTGTTTTTGCGCACATGATTAAAGCAAAAGAAAATGATTGTGGCTACGCAATCATCCTGTCTAGTCGTATCGGAACTGGCGAAAACGCTTATCTAACCACGCACCATAGATCTCGCTTTACCATTAAACTACTCGCCCTGATGACCATAAACTAGTGTCCACCATCGTAATCTTAGTCGTTTTTACACGTGCACGGCTATCACCGATGACGTGGTACGGGGGGCCTGAAAATGATTGTGCCGCGACTTTAAGGGCCAAATTACGTGAGTACGCCGGACATCAAATTACGTGAGTACGCCGGACATCAATCCCGGTCAAACAGTGGCGTTTTGTAAGCATTAGCGTTGTCGGGACGTGAATCTCGAGCGCTCTCTCGGGCTAGGGAAGCGTGCGCTTGCGTCCGTCCGGCCCTACGAACTCGCCGCGAAAGGGAAGGAGCACCATGATTTGGTCTTTACCAAACTCGCAAGTTTACCGTTCGGTATAGAAGATTTGATTCAGTTCGTGGTCGCTTAGGTTCGACACGATCTCTTCTTTCTTTCCCTCCCGAAACTGGCAAAGAATGATGGATGGGGAACGGATCGGCTAGTGCTTTGCATGCATATTCTGCGTCAGGAATGACCAGGACCAGCAACCACTCGTCGTTCCACATGCTGGAAAAAGTGCACGAAGAGATGTGCCGAAAAGAGAGCGCACCAACGCAACGCACGACCGAGTTGCCAGTCCCGCGGACGGAAGCAAATCCACCGGCCGAAAGCCTGGAACCGCACGGTGGTCAAACGGCGCCTTCACACCCGGCCCCCACCGCAGTGCGCGCGGCCGGGCGTCGCCGTCGCCGACGACGTCGTCATCAACCCGGCTGGCGCGACCTCGACGCCCGTGCGCACGGCGTCGTCGGCGAGCGAAGGGCCATGCGCGCGTCCCTGTCCGGGATGTGCATGCCGCCACTCGCTCGCTCACTGACTTGACCGCCCGCTTTAACCGGTCTCCAACTACTACTGCTAGCTCTGCTCAGGCCAACTCGATCGCGCGACAAAGTTGGCAGTCGCGTTCAGACCTCTCCTCTGCTGGCCGTGGCGCCGTCGTGTGGCACGGCAAACGCGGGCGGGCAGGCAAGTCGCCGGGGAAGCGCTTTCGCGGCCGAAAGCGTCAGGGGCCGCGTGGATTTTTGGTGGCGTCCAACGGCGAGTGATGTGTACCGAGATGGCGACGCGCCGTCGCCGCGGACCACAACTGGTTTGAACGACACACCAGAAGACGTCGCGTTCCTTACATCTGTCGACGAATGTCGTGTATGGGCACCGCGCCACGAAACTTTTTCTTCTTTTTCTTTCTGCCGTTCCTGATCTCTGATGTGTAACGTCGCTTGATCTTTGTCTGGGCATGGGGGATAGATGATCACCGGTTCCGTGAGGCTTGGGGATGGTCCTTGCCGGCGCTTGCTTGTCCCGTAGCCCGGTTTTCAGAAACGTGCGCGCTGCGCTGTTGAAAAGCCAGCGCAAACGGCCAAGATTTCCAAGGGTGCGTCAGAGGTTGGCTTGTTGCCTGGGGCACCGCCTTGCTTGCTTGATCGAGATATACCAGCTAGTAGTACGTACATCCCGATCTAGTGATCTACTCCTCTGTCTCGAGCAAGTCACTCCACCGGAGTGATGCATTCATAATCACTCTTACCCTTACGTGCAATTGTCAATTTGCTCGTACTCCAACTCTACTACTCTACTAGCAGCTCAAGTGCACCCTACATTCAGAAATCCGACTCTTGTCTGGTGTGCATGTATAATATTGATGGAACAATGGTAGGATTGACCCCATCTATGTATCGCAATCAGTACATACGACACAATCAAAACCTGAAATCATGGAGCATCACGTGTCACGCAGGATCGTATTTGTTTTTTTAGCAATGTATCGTATTTGGTTGGTCACCAGCCTAATAATACTAAAAAAAAGTGCCTGTTAACTCATCTTGGCATATTGTGTGATTTTTTTTTTTGAGAAACTGCATATTGTGTGATCTTTTTTTAGTACAAAGTACAACTCAGACGTCCACAACACACACACTCACCTCTATGAACACACGTACGCAAACCTTATTCCTATGAGCATCTTCGAAGACTGTGTCGGCACATCTTAGATATTGACGAAGTCACCACTGGCAACTCGCTGTCGACGGGAGCGTCGCTTATCATTGAAAGCACAATGCCGTTAAATTCTAAAAAATTCGCTCCCATGAAGAATCGAACCCAGGACCTGAGATGCTACTGAGGCTCTTATAACCGCTAGGCTACAGGTCCTTTCGCACATATTATGTGATCTGCATTGGCAGACTGAGGAGATCACCGGCCCACGAGTGTACGGGTAAAATAGGCCATTTCGCGAGACCCAGTTGACAGCATCGGGCCTCCATATAGCATCGTCTGATTGCCAAGAGCTTTGGGCCGGGCCAGCACGGAATGCTGGAACGGTGGAACCCTGCTTGTGAATGGCAACTGCTGCAGAAATTTAACAATCTTCAGGTGCCTGCAACAGATGCGGACCCTGCCTGGCTTGGCTGTTGAGCAGGTCAGCTCTAATCATGCCTGGGGTACAGGCTACAGCTGCAAACGAATGCACGTTGCTCATTTTCGCACGACATTCTAGCCGCCCTGTGCTCACAGCGCACACGAGGCAAACAAACGCATGAATTCTTTGCCGGCCTTTGGTTCCTTTGAGCCTTGCCCAGCTCATCGATTCATCAAAGGGATTCTTTATCAGATGCAAATTGATCGACAAAATCGTAAAAATAAAAGAACAGTAAATTTTTTATGCTACCTTTTGATTTGAAAAAAAGCACGGCCAAACCAGAAAAGAAAAGAAAGGAAAAGCGGCCCCGCAAACCGAAAGACGCAAAGCCATAAACCGTATAGCTGGAAGCGGCGTCCCAGAGACGCGCACGCACGGCGGAGATAGAGGGGCGCGCACACAGAGGAAGAGAAGAACAGACTCAAAGAGAGGAATCGAGAACCTGAGGCGCGCTTGATTCAGCCATGGAGGCAAAGCTCGTGGAGCGGCTCGAGGCGGCGGTGGCACGCCTGGAGGCCGTGGCCTCCGGCGCGTCAATCTCGTCGGCGGCGTCGCGCGATATCGACATCCCGGCGGCCTCGGATCCGGCCATCGTGGCCTACGACGAGTTCGTCGCCGAGGCCGTCGGCCGCCTCACGGCCGCGGCCGAGAAGATCGGCGGGAAGGTGCTCGACGCCACCAAGGTGCTCGCCGAGGCCTTCGCCGTCGCCAAGGACCTGCTCGTCCAGGCCAAGCAGCTCCAGGTACCGTACGGACACGTTTTCCTCCTCACTTGATCTGGTCGGTTTGCGTGTGCTACACGTGTAGATCTCGGGGTTATTTTGCTGATCCGATGCGTGAAAATGCGGTCGAATGACTTGTTGAGCTGAAATACGGACGCACATTTAAGTTCTGATTCTGTTGATCAAGGAGTTGGGCTCGCTAAGATCAGTATGTTGGAGTAGTTTCTGTGGCACTAGTAGGCTGTAGGATTGCTTTCGTACATGTTGTACACAGCATAGCTGGATCTGAAAGTGCAATTTTTCTTGTTATATGAATGACTGAACTTTCATTCTTCTTGTGCAGAAACCTGCATCAATGGCTGATGCACAAGAATTCTTTAAGCCTCTCAATGATGTTATTACAAAAGCAAGCGCAATGACTGAAGGAAGGAGACCAGACTATTTCAATCATTTAAAGAGTGTTTCTGATAGTCTTGCTGCCTTGGCTTGGGTTGCATTCTTAGGAAAGGATTGCGGTTAGTGAACTTGTCCCCTTTGCATGTTTTTTTTTGTAGTTTTCTTATACAAGATGTGTCTCTGATTTCTTTCTCTTCGTCCTTGTCTTAAAGGCATGAGCTTCCCAACGGCACATGTTGAGGAAAGCTGGCAGATGGCTGAGTTCTATAATAACAAGGTAGCTTTTTATGTGACCATTTCATAGCTTCTGCTGTTCTATTTTGGACATCTTAAATCTATGCATACAGTTGCAATTAAATGCGTATTTCTGGAAAAAAAATGCACCGCGTTATGCTTGTCTTTCAGAAGTTTTTTATAATTGATTATAGGACATAATGACAACATATTGTGAAATCTCCATTTTTCATCAAGGCAAGTAAAAAATTCGACAATGGCTTTAGCTTCCCCTTTTGTTACTAGGTGATGGATCATTATTCTTTGTGATAAATGGAACTAGTTGCAGTTTGATTACATACATCCCAAATGACAGTGAGTACTGGAATACCGTTGCGGGAATTATTTCCCTTTTTAGAATGAACGCGCTCAGAATGTGCCTAGATCATTTAATAAAGCAAAATTTGGAACTTTTACAAGCTAGACGCTAGTAGCCGTGACTACCGACAGGGAAAGAAAATAAAAAATCTGGGGGAGAGCAGAATATTCTCCCATAAATATTAGGCACATCACTTTTTCTAGTACCCATGTCCTCGCTTTCTCTTGTATCATGTCGGTGGGCAATATTTCTTCTTTCTGGAACAAGAGTTTAAGGAAAGCAAAAGTATTTCCAGCGACATAAGATTCGAGTTATCAAGTGTTTATTCTTGAGTCTCCCAGGAAAAAAAAGTGTTTATTCTTGAGAAATTCCTATCTACCACTGCAAATTAACACAATACTAAATATGCCACTCTAAAAACCTATGTACAACTTTACTAACACATCACTCAGTCCATTTTCTATTATTTGACTTTCTAGAATCCGAGTCATCGATCATTAATATGTTAACAACAACATATTAATGCTACTACTAGATCTGTCCTTAGGACTGCATCCTTTGTTTTGGGGGTGCATATGTTGTTGTAAACGAATTACAAAAATGTGTCTCGAGGACTACCATAAGTCAAAAGCGAATGTAAAAGACGACTATACCCTTTCAATTTTCCTGTAGGTTCTTGTGGAGTACAGGAATAAAGATCCTGATCATGTTGAGTGGGCTAAAGCTCTGAAGGATCTATACATGCCTGGTTTGAGAGATTATGTTAAGAAATATTACCCTCTCGGTCCTGTCTGGGGTCCTGCTGGAGGTGTTTCCCAACCAAAGGCTGCTGCTCCAGCACCTAAAGCACCAGCGGTTAAGGCTCCTCCTCCACCAGCTCCTCCTTCAGCACCTCTTTTTACCACAGAGAAGTCACCGGAATCTTCACAGCCTAAAAAAGGAATGTCAGCTGTTTTCCAAGAGATTAGTTCAAAACCTGTGACTGCAGGTAGCTGGAAACACTTATTATTTCTAGCATTTGAGGGTTTACTCTTTACTTGCAGAGCGGAATAACAGACATACTTAACCACATCATTGTTGGTTTTTTGAGCAGGTTTGAGAAAGGTTACCGATGACATGAAAACTAAAAACCGTGCTGATAGAAGTGGAGTTGTCAGCAGCACTACCACAGCTCCTGCTCCAGCACCTGAGAAGACTCCCCGTGCAGGGTCCTTCTCGTTCAAGTCTGGACCCCCGAAACTGGAGCTTCTGATGGGACGCAAGTGAGTTTAGCTCTTGTTCTTTAGTGGCATTATATTATCCAAGACATTGAGCAGCTGGTCTTCTGGTATACTATAGGTTTGAAGATTCGTAGCCTGTACTAGCACCAATGATGCTAAATCATGTTGAATATTTGGATGATCGTAGTTTTGTTTTCTGTGTTTCTCTAGCATGGTGGCACAAAATGTGCACCAAATCCACCAATGGGACATTGGCCTTATTTAATAATCAGGAATCAGGAACCTGGATAGGGTGCTAAAATTAAGTCGCTTGTTTTCAGTCCTGTCTAGTGACTCCGTTAGCTGATTTATTTGCTCAAGGATATTACGATGAATGAGATGATGTAAGGGTGACCAATTATGAACAAGGGTTAGGTAGAGTAGACAAATAGCTCTCTTGGTGTTCTGTTCACCTCATACGTCCTCAATTTGCATGGCACATCCAGCTTACCCAACATCCTCTTTATCATCATGTAAAGCCAACCTCGCCTGCATCTCCGATTTTGTTCTCTTCTCTGTTGGGATGAAATGGGTTCATCGTCAAAGGTTCAGCCAGTTTGTGCATTTGCATTCAGCCAATCACAGCTTGTTCATCCTGCTGACCAGGCAAACGGCAATTGCACATGTCTAATATTCTAGAATAATAATGGCATCCATAAATATTTCAATACATGATGATAAAAAGGTGGCAAAGGACTATGCTAACTCAGACAGAAACAGTACACCACTCCATTCCAACTTCTGTTACCCTTGATATAATAATGTGATGCCACATGATGCCCGTGTTAATGTGTTTCATCCTTTGTGATTAATGGCAGATGGGTGGTCGAGAATCAGGTTGGTAAGAAGACCCTTGCGATTGACGATTGTGATTCCAAACAATCTGTCTATGTGTATGGGTGCAAGGATTCCGTCCTTCAAGTAAATGGTAATATGCATCTTAGTTTGGACGTACACTCTTCTCATTTGGTCCCAACAATTTTATACCTTTTGCAGGCAAGGTTAACAATATCACTGTCGACAAATGCACTAAAGTTGGAATTGTTTTCAAGGTTAGTATAAACTGTTCGGGGACAAGATGTACCCAGCTAATTTATTGTATTGTTTTGGTAACAATAAATTTTGCTACTATGTATTTCAGGATGTTGTAGCAGCTTTTGAGGTTGTCAACTGCAACGGTGTTGAGGTCCAATGCCAGGTATTCGATGGTTTTTATAATGTTTATATTTATATGTATATCACTTATTTATTAAAAATTGTTTCTCTTGTTAATGGCCCTGGTAGTGCTCTGTATTGTTTATATTCGATGGGTTTTTTTTCACATTGTTTTGACTGCATTGTTCCACATTATTATCTCAATTCTATATTGTTATCTTCGTGATACAATATACATTCAAACTGTTGGTGCTGGTGCATCTGCCATCAGCACCACTCTAACCCCTAAGTCGAATTATGATGCAATAATTTCCGTTCTCCAGCAAATTCTTCAGACCAGCTCATTCAAATGCTTTAAAAAGAAAATCATTGGCTATAAATTATCCTCTTCTTTTAGGTTTTGTTTTGCAGATTTCAACAAGTCAGGATTATCATCTAGTATAGTTTTTCTTCTCTCTAGTATAAATGGCATCCATTCATTAGCTCACGGTTCGTTTTTTCTCCTACTTGCATTGTAATAAAAAAGACTGATCCCCCTTGTTCATCACTCAGGGCACAGCACCAACAATATCAATAGACAACACATCTGGATGTCAGTTATACCTAAGCAAAGATTCACTGGGAGCTTCAATTACTTCTGCTAAATCTAGTGAAATCAATGTGATGGTTCCAAGTGGTGTCACCGATGGTGATTGGGTAAGATCTGCTCCTTGCACATGTCTGTTTTACATTTTGTATAGCTTTTCGGCTCAGATGATTGAGATATATGAAAACCGATAGTGTATTATCATGACTTCCTAATTGAATAGAAACAGAGTACATGACTTGCCATATCCTGATTGGACTTAGAAAGCTTGTTTTAGATGCAAGATTTAAGATGCTAGAATGTGTTTCCTTTTTCTCATGTGAGATGTGAACATCATTTAACGGGGCCATGCTATTAACCTTTTTATGTCAAACTTTATCATTTATTTTACTAGCACAAGCATAAATTCTGTCATTCTTTGGGTTGGTAACTCAAGTTGACATACGATGTCATTCTTTGGGTTGGTAACTCAAGTTAACATACGATATAGCTATATTGCTAAAAAAAAAAGGATGTATCTACATATCCCTGAAACTGTAAGTGTGTGGAACTCTTTGTACCTAACCTCAGCTCTTGTGTTACAGGTGGAGCATTCTTTGCCTCAGCAGTACATCCACAATTTCAAGGACGGGCAATTCATCACGTCACCAGTTTCACACTCGGGAGCGTAACTCTGATGATAGCTGCTATTCTCTGTTTGTTTGTTTGCTGATGCCTTTGCCTTGTTTTAAGACGCGAGGTATGTTGAGTGTTGTAGTTATAGCATGGTTTTGGTCTGTTGGAGAAGCAGACGTGGTCTGCCATTGTTGTTTCGACTGTCCTTTCTCAGCGCGCCATATCTATGTTTAGCTTACACATGGTTCTTTTGGTCGGTGTATTTGTGTGCAAGTCAACGAACTATTTTGTACCTTTTTCAGTTGGCCATTCTTTATTGATGTGAATCTCATTATATGGATATGGATGATTGCTATGTTTGTTACTACATCATTTCGGCTGATTGTTTTTTAAGCAATTTCATTGTGGCAATTCGGTTGCTGTTTCCTTTCGTCACCCACTTGTTTTTGAAACTTATTACCTCTGTTGTTTTATATATGACGCTGGTTAGTTCAGCTAGAGGGAGTGTAGTAGGCCTGGTGCATAAAAAAAGAAGGCGACAGCATGTTGTAATGTGACAGTAGCACAGACGTCGCGGCCGCCGGGGCCACGGCCGGTCCCATCCCGTCAGTGCCGTTCCTGAGCAGCCCCGTCGTGTACGTCTCGGTGAGGCTGGTCTGGAACAGCCCGAAGTACTTCTCCGTCCCCTTGCCGGGCTTGAGGTCCTCGTCGTACACGGCGAAGAGGTACGTGTCCACGGACTTGCCTGGCACGCGGGGCGTCCCGGCCATGGACACGTACGCGCGCGCGTTCTCCAGCGTGGCGCCGGCCTCGTCGGCGTCGCCCTTGTGCGGCCACCTGGTCTCCTTCACCAGCCCACCACCAACTCCACGTCCTTTGTTCCCCTTGCCGTCCAGCGCCGCGATCTCTGCCACCACGATCTCATTATTGAGACTTTGAGAGTCAGCTATTCACGCTAGTCTTACCCTGGTGGGGAAATAAAGAAGTGGTAGCGAAGTCAACTACGCTTAACCCTATGGAGTAAAAATTGTCCAGTCATAAACAACGCGCCGAGGGCACGAGATGCTAAGCAGTGCCCGAAAATATGAACGAGTTTACCTCCAACTATACACGATATCCCCACACCCTACAAATAGGACAGCAGCACCTCTCTTTTGCTAAATCAAAGAGCTAAACAAACCATCCACCTTGGTACTCCTACTACTAGTAGCTAGCAAGCTGCTCTTGTAGATTTCCCCCCATCTTCCTCTAACAATGGCCGCCTCCAACGCCGGGCTGAAAACGGCCACCGTTTTCGTGCTGGCCCTGTTCATCGGACAGCTGCTGATGGCTGCGCCGGTGGCCGTTGCCGACCCTTACGACTGGTGCGCGTCCTATTCCGGAGATGCTCTGACCAAATGTAAGGACTGTGTTGATGCTAACCATTGTGCGTATTGCATCTACTACGAACCTATCACCTGCGTCCCTGCTTGCCTCCGCAGATGCGCGCTTGGTTCGGGAAGTAATCAACGGATCTCATTGGCGTGAGTAATCAACGGACCTCATGGGCGTGCGCGCCTCCCCGGCAGACGGCCGGGCCCGATTTGCTTTGCTTTTGATGTGTGTGAAGTGGCTTCGCCATGTTTTGTTTATATGCATGTTTTATGTTTGTTGCTCGTGAATCGTGATGATCGGTGGCGCCTCTCCCTGCCGTTGATGCGTTTGCTTTTCTTCATTGTTGCTCCTGGCGGCCAACAGATGTATTTCCTTTCAGTTGTTACCGTGTCCGTTGATGAATAAAGTGCACGCACGTTCCTTGCCGCTCCCGTTCCCCGTTGCAGCAGAGCTGCCGTACAGTTGCTTGGGCTCGAGCACGCACACCGGTCGTGGCCCTCCATCCGCTCCGATTCATGCCACTAGCCACTGGAACCTAGATTTCGAGTCTGATGGTCAGATCGGGTAGAATGAGGAAGAAGATAAGATCGAGAGACATGGACCATGGATAACGCAGATGCACGCTGACAAATGGGACCGTTGCTGAATAATTCTGATACTTAAGTCAACATGATAGTGGATTATGCATTCTCTTAACATTTCCTTTCCTGCGATTTTCATGTACTCATCCAAAGGACTTCTGCCCCAACTTTCCTATGGTTTAGAATCTTCTGTGTTTGCAGTTGTATTCCTGCAGAATTCATACATTTTTTCTATTCCTATGTTTTCGCAATCTTGCGTTTCAAAGGAGCCCTTAGTTCTATGCGACCTTTAGGATTCAAATTCTCAATAGTGGCCAATCACTATATTGTGATGCCAAGCAAGCACCAGGTTCAAATGTGTCTTTCCTGGATTTACATCCAGGCCAAATTTACTAGACAGTTTCCAGTGACGTCTCACAGAATGAAAACGAGATTACCCTAACACCAAAGGAGTAATTAATCTAGAAGGCTCCAAAGGCTTTCTCTTGATTAGAATTACTATAGTTCACCTTGGTATCAACTTGGTTGAGCCTCATGAGTCGTCATCTCCTTCAGTTCATACTCCATACATCAGTCTTGTCCTTCTTTTTTCTTTTTTTGCGAATAACATCAGTCTTGTCTGTTTTTAACTTTTCAGAATTTTTTTTTCAAAACATTCTGATGCTCATCAAGTTTGGAGTATATATTTGGGGGCGAGTTCATATAGAGTATATATTTTTACGGATGCACTAGGAATGCCAAATGTCGTTCATGATTGGTGTTGGAACAAGCTCAAGGCGTGGTTGACCATATGTTGCATCTATTGTCTGGTTGTTAATATAGGCAATCGGCATGATTTTTCCTTTGGATATTCAGCTCATCGGTTTCGACCTTGAATCTATGTGAATTTTGAAACGTTGTTATGCTCATTTCTTGTTTGTTTTTGTTTGTATTGTGTTTTAAAAAAAAGAATCTTTGACGCGATACTTGGATAGGAGCAACGTAATTTCATTGCCAAAGGACGCGTTCAAGAAAAAAAGACAAGAAAAGGAAGCCATGCAAAAGGTCCCGCAATACACTGACCAGAAAAGCCTAAAGAAAAATGTCATATTAACACCTGCAAAGCTACGAACCAGAAACCAGCAATGATAGGGAGCACGGCTAAAGTGCGAGACGTTGCAGCAGCACTACGATGAGAGCAAGCACTGGCTGTCCCCTTCGCCGCCGCCGTCCCTGGCGTGCACGCACTAGAAGGGGTCGCCGTGTTCACCTGCACCAATACACAGAAGAACTCAAATATTCAGAACAACTGAATCTACTAACATAAACCAAGAAAAAAGAAGCAGACAGCATGTTGTAATGTGACAGTACCTGTGGCGTCGGGGTTGCCAGCGCAGGCGCCGGCCGCACCGATGTCGTCGGCGCTGCCGCGGGCGCTAAGGCCGGCCCCAACCCGGCCGTGCCGTTCCTCAGCAGCCCCGTCGTATACGTCTCGGTGAGGCTGGTCTGGAACAGCCCGAAGTACTTTTCGGACCCCTTTCCGGGCTTGAGGTCCTCGTCGTACACGGCGAACAGGTACGTGTCCACGGACTTGCCGGGCACCCGCGGCGTCCCGGCCAGCGACCGGAGGTGCGCCACGAGGCCGGACACGTAGGCCCCCGCGTTCTCCGGCGTGGCGCCGGCCTCGTCTGCGTCGCCCTTGTGCGGCCACCCGGTCTCCGCCACCACGATCTCCACGTCCTTGTACCCCTTGCCGTCCAGCGCCGCGCGCACGGCGTCCAGCATCGCGTCGAACATGTTGTTGTACGTGAGCCCCGACCCGGAGTCCGGCCGCCCGGCGTTGGGCTGGAACAGGCAGAAGGCCAGCGTCTCCGGCCGCGGGTCGCTCAGGTACGCGAAGTACGGGTACGGGTTGATCAGGAACGGCGAGCCCGGTCTTGCTCAGGAACGCGAGCAGCGGGTCGAGCGCCGCGGACAGGTCCGGCTTGAACGCGCCCGACGACGGCGGGTCGGACGCGGCCAGCACGTCCATGGCGTTCACGGTGGACACCTTGATGCTGGAGTTGGGTGGCAGCGCGTCGTACAGGTTCTGCATGGCCGGGACCAGCTGCGCGGCGAGCGTGGCGTCGTCGGCGAAGAAGACCTCGTTGCCCACGGAGACGGCGGTGACGGGCGGCCCTGAGGGCCCCGTCGGGACGTGTGCGGCGACCCAGGCGGCCGCCGCGGAGGGCGACGACGCCAGGTTGGGGATGTCGCCGTTGGCGGCGCCGAGGAGGAGGGAGATGCCCGTGCCGGCGAACGCAGAGACGACGGCCGGGTCGGTCCCGTACAGGCGCACCTTGGAGATGGTCGTCGACTTGATGAGGCGCGCCGTTGACGACGGCGGCGGCAGGTTGTCCGCCACGTCGCCGTAGTTGATGCCGATGAAGGACTGCGGCGCTGTAGGCACGACGAGTAGTGTTAGCGTCCGCAACGAATATACGAAGCGTGGCTCGAATTTCGAATTTCACATGGCAAAACTCAAAAGCGAAGTCCTAAACAATAACCTTGCCAAAACCCAAAAAACGGCCTAATCAAAGCACCCGACAAGCTTCCGAACCAGTTGCTGTTGGTGTTACCGTGTCAGTGCACAGCGCTACTAAATGTCAGCGTCGCATGATGGCATGGTGACCTGAGAATGTGCCGCGCGCCCATGTCGACACGGCGAGATCAATCAAACATTGTGTATGGTTCAGATAGCTCCAGCGAATGCCGTCGCTGCTCTGTTGTACGCGGGTATTTGTTCCTTTCACTATCAGCCAATGTGGACAACGAAGAAAAACCATTCTGGAGGAATCCAGAGAACCAGTAGCTTGACGAAGGGAAAGACGTGAAGCACACGAAGAGATTCAGCTAAAGAGATTGGAAAGTGTCTTCTGAATTTGTTTTCTTGTAGAATGAATTTTGTAACTCGAAAAACCAAAGTATCGATTGGTTCAGCTTAAATTCGGAAACACAAGCAAAGGTGAGGGAAGAGACTCCCTACTCAAGTTCTTCGGCAAGAACGTACAGAGCTGAGGCGAGAGAGCAAATACGAGGAGAGACGTACCTGCAAAAGGAAGGCAGACGAGCTTCAGGAAGCACAAGAGAAGAAACAGAAGCTGCCTCCTCCCTGTCATCATCGATTCTCCTCTCTCTCCCTCTGATTCTCAGTCACACCGGCAGGAGACACAGGGATAGATATGATCTGATTCTGTCTCCCTCGGCTCAGCTCCACTGCTTCTTATCCTGCGGCCTCCACTTCCTCGCTTTTTGCCTGCAGGGCGCAGCTGCTAACCCCGGTCGTTGCTTAGCGAGGAAGAGAAAGAAAGAAGCGCGGGGGCGCTGTCTCTTTTGCTAAGCAATAATAAGGCCGGAAAGGAAAGAGCGCGCTTTCGCTAAAACGGGTGGCCGGGTGGGGAAGAAAGCAAGCACCAAAGCGCTAAAGCCCCTCCGCTTCTGCTAAAAACAAAGCCTCCCCTGCGCCATCGCGTCTTTACAGTTCGCGAACGCAGCCTTGTCACCAGACCGGTTTGAACTGCACCGGGGGGTGGCAGACCGGCGGCGCTGGCTAAGGAATCCTTGACCCTTGTGATGAGCGACGCGTGTCCTCGGCAGCCCGGATTCATTCATGGCTCGTAGTCGTAGACATCTAACTTTGCTGAAGATTTTTGGGATAAAAATCAGCAAATCTGCAGGGCGTAATCCTTTGAGGAAACATGCCTTGCTTGACTGTTGGGAAACTTGGCTTCATGCGATCGTGCTTGGGAGTTGGGACTGTTGGGAAGGGTCGAGACGGAACGAGCGCCGTGGTCTTTGCTTGACGTGCTCCGCTTGGACTACGGAACGCTAGTCGAGCTGAACTCCTGCCTACCGCTACCAGTGAAGCAAGTGGCACGATAGGGGCATGAACGCTTATCAGTTTGCTCGTTGTCTCTGGTGTGCGTGCAAGTGGGTGCTGATGGGCGTGCACGAACTTGGCATTTCTCTGTTCTTCTTTCTCGTGCTGACGTCAGACGGCCGAGACGAGGCTTGACACCTGGGAAACGGTTCAAACTCTTTTCGTTAAAAATAGAATGCGTTATGGAAAGCGATTCAGCGCTCTATCCAGCACGGCGAAGCACCAACTCTGAAAGCTCACACAGAGTTTGATTTGTGAAGTTAACTCGTTCAGCTCCGGTCATCATGCTCATGCAAGTGACGGAGCTTTGTGTGTGCGCGCGCGAGGGTGTGTGTTGGGGGGGTGGGGGGTTGGCACTCTAAAATAGGCACCGTTCTCGCATCACGCGTGGCCTATTTTGCCGTGCACTAAACTCCGCCCATGTCAAAACTTTGTTTAGCTCAAGGGACATGAGAGCATGCCACAATCAAACCGTTGGACAGCCGAGGATATCAGGTAACCTGGCAGCCTTTGCGATGATGATACAGAGTGTAACGTCCTAGGTATAGATGGCTAAATAGACGGATCAAGGCAAACACGAAGCATGGCCATTTTAACCCGACCTAGGCACGGCATGGCACGAAGCAACGAGCTGTGATTGGGTCGAGGCTTCAGCTCAGTGGGCGGCACGGCACATCTAAGAAAATATTAAGATATTTTTATTTCTACTTGTACAACTAAAGTGTTATGGCTTGGTGGTTAGGCATCTGCATAATATCTTTTAGGTCTTAGGTTCAAATCCTCTCTTCTTTACTATTTTGCACCATTTTATCACTAAAATGATAGTTTTGATGGGCTAGGCCGGCTTGACATGATTAGTGAATGGCAGGCCATGCCATGGGCCAACCCTCCTGCCCATGGGCCAGCACGGCACGACCCATTTAAAAAACATGACGTGCCGACTCGATGGCAGATGGGAAGTGTCATGCTGGGTCCGTCCATTTGGGATTTGGCCATCTATTATTCTAGGTCCAAACCTGCTCACATGTTGTACAAATCTAACTCGATCTTATCAATATTTTATGATTTTTTTTCGCTTCGCGTAAAAATGTTAACTCGATGTGGTGGTGTTGGACAAACTAAGCTTATATGTTAGACATTTTTTCACTAGACTAACAAGGTAGGACTAAATTTCCACCTACTCTTGCACACTTAGGCATAATGTTAAATGGGTCGGATGTCACATAGAGCTTGGCCAAGCTTACTTCGAACTTAGTGTTAGTTTCGCTCAATATCTGTGGGGAAGCTAAGGTGGTGCCTCACTTCCACAAGTACAATTCTTTTAAATGATATTCAATTAAATATATACCATTAATAAAATAAATTATTTTTCCTAATCATGGGGCATATGCCTATGGTATATATATCCCCACGTTGTTGTTGAAATGAGATAGAGGTTGTTATTTCTCATGACGATATTCCTTACATTATTTGAAAGGTCACCAACCAGTTATGGATTGCAATCTGGGTAGATGCCTCACGACACATCGAATGTCAGTGTCGCGGGCTACAGGGGAGGCCATTGATCGCATGCAAACGATCATCAAAGAGATTGACGACATCCACCGTAACGGGGGTGGAGGGGCATGTCAACGTTGTAAGATCAATGGTTCTAGAGTGTCGTTTGTACACTTTTGATATGAGACCGTATATCAAGATTTGCTAGTGTGTAATGTATTTAGTCTTATGGATGTAATGATACATTATTAGATTTGTATGCCTTAAAAGTTGTAAGAAAGTTGATGAAGTTGAAAGCAAAATTCAAGCAAAAATGTTGAGCTACATCTCCAACAAGTTCACTGTATGCATGGTGGAGGTCACCGTTTACGTCTATCCTCGCTACTTCTTCTTCTTCTTTTTTTTTTGAGACCAGTCTATCCTCGCTACTTCGCTGCGTTGTTCAAGACAAGGTATTGGGGCTATGTGGTTTCTTCTGCTTATATAGCTGCAGTTGACTAGGTAGGCAGGTTCAGCTCCAAAGCTAATGGAAGGTGAATTCTCATTACCTTCTGAACACTGTCGCTGATGCATTGACAATCTGTCGGTCCGCAGCCTACTCACAGATTACCTGGTCAAGGCAACCATCTGTTTCTTTTTAGAAGTAAACAATACGACCATCTGTAGTTGTTTTGTCCTTGTAACTAATGTTATGTTTTCTTAGAAAGAGAAGAAACTCTTAAAAAAAAGGAAAGAAGAAACCGCACAACATTGCTTTGTGAATATCTACAGAGAATTGCCCTATTCGTTTCGGCAAAACGAAAAAAATTCGTATTGCTTCGCATAGTAAACCTTATTTCTATGAGCATCTTCGAAAACTGAACCGGTAAATCCTCGAGACTAACGAAGTCACTACTGGTCGCCTACCGCTGAAAGTACAAAGCCGTTAAATCCTAAAAAAATCGCTTTCACAAGAAGTCGAATCCAAAACCTCAAATGTGCTACTCGGGGGGCCTTAACCACTAGGCTAAGACCCCATTCACCAACAGCATCTACCTACCGGTTGAACAACAAATAATCTATTTATGATTTGTGCAATTTTCGAAAATAACTATATATCGCGTGCAAACGGATAAAAAAAGACTTGGAAATTTCAAATAAACAATTTTCTAACTGTTTTTGAACCAAAGGCATAACACTTTGAATTTACTAAATTAGTAAACTACATCGAGAATTTTTTAGTTAAAATGCATGTAGTCTATTGGTTGCAAGAGTCTCAGTAACACCTTAGATTCTGGGTTCGACTATATAAGAGTGAATTTTTTAGGATTTAACAAACTTACGCTTTGATTGATAAGTGATGTTCCTCTCGACAATGGGGCACCGCTGCACCGGTGGTGACTTCGTTAATCTTAAGAATTTGTCGGCTCAGTCTTCGATGATGTTCATAAAGATAGGACTTATATACGTGTGTTTATAAGGGTGAGTGTGCGTGCGTTGTGTGTGTTGTGTTGTGTAATAGTGAAAAAAATTCTACATCGAGAATATGAGAGGAAAATCGAGCATTCCTTTTTGTTTTTGAGAACAAGAAGAATCGAACAAACAATTGAAGCGTCCACTTCCGTATAGTGTAAGGCTGAAATGTACTCCGGCCCATGCCGAGGCACACGTACCGGTGACGTACCTTGATAGCCCGATACCGTCTCCTAAAAAAGAAATAGCCCGATACCTCTCAACCCATTTCTACAGTTTTTTAGGGAATTGCTTTTCATACGTCTTGATCGTACGACTGCATTATCCGACTGTGAATCTGTCCATTGAATGATTAGTCGTTTGGACCCTTCATGTGTAGGCTTTGGATGGCTGGATCTGCAGTCGGACGTTGCAGACGTATAACCCAGTCGGATGTATAGCATTGTTCAGTTTTTTATGCGCTCCAGCCCGAAGAACTGAATAAGGCTATCTCCAAGGATGGGAACCCAAATCGAATCAAATAGATCAGCGTGAGGTTGAAAACAGAAGAGGCAAAAAATGCTGTCTCCAACGGACTCCCGAAAGTGCGTCGCCGGCTCCTCCTCGTCCCTCGCCCCGCCGCCGCAGCCTGCCTGCCTCGCCCCGCTGCTGCCTCCTCGTCGCGAATCGGCAAATCGAATCGCCCCGCTCTCTGCTCCCCTGGCATCCCCTTCCTCCCGACGCCCATGGGGAAGGGAAAGACGGTCTCGCAATTCCTCGCAATTCCCATCACCATTCTCGCAATTCCTAGCCCCGAGGAGCCAGCTTCTGCCTCTCTTCCCTCTCCCTGGGGCCGACTCCTCGCCGGGCGGCGCGTCCTGCTCGCGATTTTGGTTTGCGCTCGTTTGTTGCGGTGAGCTTGCCGCCTGCAGGAGAGAGATGGGCATCGGCACCGCGGTGGAGCGCCAGAATGAGAATCCGCGGGACGGGGAGAGGACCGGAGGACGGAAGCGTTCCGGCTGCTGGATCCGCCTATGCGTGCCGCCGTCCTCCTCCCGCTCCAAGGTCGACAACACCCTCTCCTGCACCGCCTCCTTCCTGGTGCCCCCGCACCCGTGCCGCGTCGGTCTCCTCCATCAACGCTGCTCCCCTGCTCAGCTCCACTGCTCCCCTGCTCGGCTCCACCCTGCTCCGCCTTCACGTCGCGTTCTCCCTCTGCCACTGCCTCCCGCTGCGGCCACGAAGAGAAGAAAGAGAGTGGAGAGAGGAGGAAGAAAGGCGAGTGAAGCGGCACGAAGACGGTGCGTCGCGGGCGCGCGGTGATGTATTTGTGCGACGCGGAGGGGGGAAGTCGAAGAATGAATAACTGTTTTGAGTCATCCGTTGAAGATGTGTTTTTGTAGTTTTTCTACCTATTTCATGTTTAAGTCCTAAAATGTACTATGCGGCGTTCTCTCGTAGTCCCCGTGAGAAATGCTTCAGTTTCCTTCGACAGCACTCACAGTCCCAGGTAGTCTCGCTCTGTCACGCTTTTTGCCGCCTTTCATCTTTCATCCGATCCCCAAATCCAGCAAATCTCAAACCGAAAAATCGTCCCCAGTCCTTCGAGCCATCACCTCTTCCGATCCTCGATCGACAACCTTCTCTTGCTCGCTCGCTTGCTTGAGGCGGATGGAAGGAGGATAGGCCGGCGCGCGATTGCTGTCTAGCTAGGTACATCCGATCTGATCTGAGAACCGAGTTGCAGAACTATGGCGTTGAGCCGGCGCAGTTGAAGCTACGACTGAATCGCGACATCAACAAAGCGACTGGTCGCAAATTGTATGGAAGGAGATCCGATGGACCTGCCGCTACCGGAGGACGTCCTCGCGGATGTGCTCCGCCGCCTCCCGCCGCGCAGTCTCGCCTTCTCGCGGTGCGTGTGCAAGGCGTGGCGTGCCGTCGTCGACGGCCGCCGGCTGCTGCGCGCGGACCTCCTGCCGCACTCGGTGCGCGGCATCTTCCTCATGTATCATGACCTCGAATTCCCGGCCTTTCTCTCCAGCCCCTCCAAGCAGCCCGTGATGATCTTCGACAAGCTCGACTTGGATCGTCTTCGCCCGGACCCATACATGCAGAGCTTCGCCAAGGTCCTGGATCACCGCAACGGCCTGCTCCTCTATCAAGACCGGCGGGGGATGCACGTGGCCAACCCCGCCACGCAGCGGCGGGCACAGTTGCCCACGCCGCCGCGTTTCGGGGGCACCTTTTTCTCGTCCGTGGGGAATCTTTTGTTTGATCCCACGGAGTCGCCGCATTACGAGGTCTTGCTTGTTCCTGTCGATCGGCGGACAGAGGAGACGGAGAAGGAGATGCGGCATCAGGCGATGGACAAGTCTGAGGAATGGCCAGCATTGACGTGGGTGTTGTGTGTGTTCTCATCACGCACGGGGCAGTGGGAGGAGAGGTCCTTCGTCCGCGAAGGCGATTCGGTGAGGACTTCTGATGTGGGCCACGACCTGCTCTGGCGGGCCTCCAGCGCTTATTGGCGGGGTGCATTTTTTGTGCAGTGCAACGATGGCTCTGCTGTTCTGAGGTAAGGACCATATAATTTCACTTGTGTTGTTGCAATGTGATGGTACTGATTTCTGAATTAGGTCCTCATGATTTTTATTTTTTTTTGACTGGTCGTCCTCATGATTTTTCTATATGAGAGTTCATGTTTCCATGAGGAGTGGCATCCATCCGCTTTCCCCTGCTGTCCACATAAAAAATTAATCACCTTTGTCAATCAATTATTAAATGTTTGTCAATGGTTTCATATTTTTTGCAGAATATCCTTGTCAAATGATACATATCGAGTAATTGAATTGCCAGCAGATATTGGAGAGATAAAATATAACAAACCTTATCTAGGACAATCAAAGCATGGCGTTTGTTGTGCATTGTTTGACGGTTGGTTTTCATGCAAGTTCCGGGTTTGGATCCTTGATGAATCGAGTGGTAAAACAGGGTGGGTGTTGAAGCATCATATTGACATTGAGCACAACGTCTCACGTGTAAGGCTGACTCCAACAAGCCCATGCAAATTTGAGAGCCAAATTCACCGTTGCCTCTCGTGTACAGTACTAAGCCTCCCGTTCCCAATCCTGCTTCTCCAACAACAGCAGGCAACAGCCATTCCATTTTGTACCTGGCGCCAAGCTCACCCCCGCCGCGCTCCGAGCTCACCCGTGCCTTGCCCGCGTGCCGTGCTCGCCGAGGTCACCCGTGCCTTGCCCACGCGCCGCGCTCGCCGAGCTCGCCTTGCCGCGTCCGAGCCGCCGCACGCCGCGGTCGCCCCGCCGTGCACGCGAACTCTAGCCTCAGCTCGGCCAGCAGCGCCGGCAGCCTCCCGCGGTGCTCCAGCCTCTCCTCCTCCTGCCTCTCCTTCGACTGCTCAGGGCAACGCGCCACGCCCCCTTCCGCCGTGCGCGCCCGCCGGCGCCACGCCGCGAGCTCGAGGCCTCCGCGCCCCCGGCCGACGCTCCCCCTCCGCCGCGCCCCGGCCCGCGCGCCCCCGACCGCCGCTGCCCCTCCTCCGCGCCCCTGCTGCAGAAGGTTCGGCAAGAGATGGTGGAGCTGGAGGGCGTCTTCCGCAAGCACGGCGCGGCCTCAAGTGCGCACCACCACCGAGTCTTCCAGCTCGTCGTCGATTCCTCTGATTCTGAAGGCGTCGATTCCTCCGATTCCTCAAGGTCTAATTCGTCGTCGATTCCTCCGATTCCGGTGAGCCCTGAAGCAATTCCCGCGCCACGCCTGGCGCCCACCTCCGCAGCAACCCGCGCCGCGCCGCCACCTCGCCCTCGTCGCGCATCTCCGCGTCCGCGCGCCGCGCAACCTCGGCGCGCCACCCCCGCCACCTCGGTGCAGCAGCTTCACCCAGAAGCTCGTGGCGGCGTCCTCCTCCTCTCCCTCCTCGCCTGCAGGAACGCGGCCACCGCGTCGGCGTTGCCCACGACCCACTCGTGCCGCATCAGCAGCGACAACCGCCTCGCGCGCCGCGGCTCCTCGTCGTCGAACCCCGGGGTGGCCCATCCCGATGCCGACGCCGGTGGCGCCGTCGCCGCGCGTGCCGAGCCGCCGCTCGCGCGCCTCCGAGCTTCCGCTCACCCCGTGCCTCCTCTCTCCTCCACGCGTCCCCAGCTCCGTCGCTCACGCGGATGCATTGGAGGAGAGAGGGATTGTAATTTTAGCTTCCCTCTCTCCTCAAAGGCAAAAATGCCTTTCTCTTTGCCTATGCTGTTGGAGACAAATGGATGATCTACAGTGCGATAAGTAAAGGCATAAATGGCTTTGGATAGCCTTGTTGAAGTCAGTCTAAGAGCAACTCCAACGAAGCCCTTATCAAAGCTCTCATCTTGCTTTTGAGGGTAGAAGATGCAAAAAACGTCTCCAATGAAACCCTCATCCTTCTCCTAAGGATGAGAGGCCTCTCATCGAAGGCCCTTGCCCTCTCATCCGTAGGAGCTCCACCGAGCCCCCTCATCCCAGCTGGTGGGGCCGGCAACCGCTTCCCGCGCCTTCCGACGCCCGTGCTCTCGCTCCCGCCACCATGCCTGACGAGGTCCGCGCTGCTCGCACGCTGTCGAGGCACCTGCGCGTCGTTGCCGTGCGCCGCCGAGGCCCGCCCAAGCTGGTGGGGCGGCAACCAGCTCCTGTGTCGCAGCGGAGCACGTCATGGAGGCGAGGCGAGCAGCCGCACTGGGTGTCGCCTTCCGGGGCGAGCAGGGCGCTGCTTGGGCCCATGCCTCCCGATGAGCTCAAACGTCGTAGCCTTCAGATTGAGCTCCACTTGTAATCCAATCAAATTTGCTTGTTGCGGCATCAAATTTAAGCACGCCCGCATCGAATCGAGCTTGCTGCTTCTGTGCTGCTACGATTTGAGTGCCTGTGGAGGGAGAGCGTGGAGGCAGGCTCCGGTGGAGAGAGAGATTGGGAGCAGATAATGTGAGGTATGAAAAAGAACGGTGGTGGTCTGTTGGGGAAGAAGGAGAAAAATAATAGGATAATGCTGACATGCGGGACCACAAAGGATAAGAGCTCATATTTGAGAGGATTGTTGGAGATGATAGTAAAGTAGGGGTCCAAATCTAGATGAGGGGGCTCTCAAATAGATGTATAAGGAGGCAAAAATGAGAGGTTCATTGGAGATGCTCTAATGAGCTGTTGCAGTCAAATTGAGGGGCCATGGATTTTAGGGGGTGTTCGACGTATGGAGGTCTAAATTTTAGAGGGGTCTAAACTCTAGATAAGCTATATTAAATAAAGTTTAATTACAAAACTAACTACAGAACCCTGGTCTAATTCGCGAGACGAATCTAATGAGGGTAATTACGTCATGATTAGATGATGGTTACTGTAGCATTACTGTAGCATGACTGTATCAAAACATAGATTAATTAGGCTCATTAGATTCGTCTCGTAAAGATGTACCCATCTGTAAAAAGGTTTTGTCATTAAACTTTATTTAGTACTAGGTTCTCTTTGTTTAGAGGCTTCTAAAATTTAGCGCTAAAAGAAACGAACAGGGCCTAGAAGATGCGAATGACGATGAAGCCTACGGAGCAAATGTTAACAACAACGCACTTGTGAAGAGTGAATTTGAATGGGAGTCCGAGAATGATAATATTGTCGACGGTGAACATGAGGTTGATCAGAGCTTTGTAGGACATTTCACTTTCTTAGGATTTCATCCGTACAAAGACGTTGTCTTCTTGAACGTTTCGATGGACAGAGCTGTGGCCTATCATCTGAATACCTGTAAAGTTCAGGATTTGGGTTAAATATGCCCAGGATACTACTGTGGTCCTGTTGCTAGCCTAATTTCGTCTTTCCTGTATACACCATGTTTGATGGAAGAATTCCCCGAAAACATATGGGAATCCCATGTTGAAGACTAGGGCCCTGTTTGGGGGAGCTGCCGCTTCTCTGCTTTTCCCAAAAGTAGCGTTTCGGAGAAGCGAAACCAGCTTGCCCACAAAGCTGCGTTTCGGAGAAGCAAAACCTGCATGTTTGGCGTTCCTGCTTTTACGGTCAGATTCTTGCAGAACAGTAGCTCGATGCTGACACGCAGCAGCCAAGAATGGACGAAGGGGAGTGCCTCCGAGTGCACGACAACCAGGCTCAGCGCTGCCGCCCTCCGCATCTCCGCCAAATCCGCTGAGGCGCCGGCCGTTCCAACATCCGGTGGCTGAGGCGAGCAGGCGGTGACGTCGAGAAAGCTTACCTGGGGCCGGAAGGTGAGCTCATGCGGGCGGCCGTCGACGGGGGAGATCGAGGCGGAGCAATGTCATCGCGGATTCGATTCGAGCACTCGGGCGGCCCACTGCCAAATTCTGCTCCGGTGCGGCATCGCCTCCTCCGACCTCCATCTCCGATGTCGGCCAGCCCAAGCTCGCCCATCAATCCCAGCCAGCCCGAGCTCGCCCCGATTTGAGGAGGGAGGGGATTGAAGGGAGAGGATTGGAGGGAGAGAGGGGGACAGCGCCGCGCAGGGCTCCCCGCGCCGCCGAGCTCGCCCGCTCCTTGCACACGGATTTCAGGAGGGGAGGGGATTGAGGGAGATGGCGTTGGAGGCACGAGAGAGACGACGGGCAAGGCCAAAAGCTCGGGAAGCGGTGGTCGGTTCGCTTCTCCGCGCTTAGTTCATTTTACCTGTTGTTCTCCGCTTTTAGAGCTTTTGCTGGTTGGAGAAGCAACCCCGTTTGGGGGAGCTTTTCGCTTTTCCAGCTTCCTCGAAACGCAGAAGCTGAGAAAAGCTCCCCCAAACAGGGCCTAGGTTTGAACTGTTTGAGCTCGTAAGGAACTTGTGTGTACACCATGTTTGATGGAAGAATTCCCTGAAAGCAAATGGGAAACCCATGTTGAAGACTAGGTTTGAGCTCGTAAGCATATGGAGACATGGAGTCAGCTTGATAAAAAAAAGGATTTGTGTGTAGCTTGTAACGTTCCGTGGAACTTATTTTGTGAACTCAATATATTAGAAGCCATGTTGTCCATTTATTATTTAGCATGCCATTCATCTTAGCTAAAAGCCTGAAAGTGTGGTGCTATGAAAGATGTAGGAATTTCGTTAGCTTTGATATCAATATATGTCACCGTTCGACTTTTGTACTTCCATCATTATTTTTTTCCTCCCGTTGCTTCCATTTTAGAAAGATATATGGCATCGGTAAATACGTTTGAAGTATAGGGGCCTGCAGTTGCCTGCATTTTAGAAAGATGGAACTTTATTTATTGATTGCCTTCAGTTAAACCGTGTTTAGTTCATACACTGCTGTTACCCCTACTTCCAAATGATTTATGAATGTTTCTTCTCTACTCTTCCCTACAACTTCCTTTCCCAACTTTGCATCCATCTTCACTACGTACTTCACTGCATTGTTCAAGACTAGTGATTGGCTGTGTGCTTTTTTCTGCTTATATAACTACAGTTGACTAGGCAGGTTCAGCTCCACAGCTAGATTACAATGGAAGGTTATGTCATTCTCATTACCTTCTGTACTGTTATTCTGTAATCAGGCCGCTAATATTTTCTTGATAGTCTGTCGGTCCGTAGCCTACTCACTGATTAGCTGGTCAATGCAACCATATGTTTCCTCTTAGAAGTAAACAAAATGACCATCTGTAGTTGCTTTGTTCTTGCAACTCTACTGTTACATTTTCTGGAGAGCAGTTTTACGGTCCAAAATAATGGCCATTAGTTTCCCAAAACTAATGGCCATTAGTTTGATCCGATGGTTTAGATTTAATATCAGAAATTTACTACTAATGACCATTAGCAAGGGTAATATTGGAAAAACAAAGTGTGATAGACCTGTAATAGTAATTTATAAAGCAGCGTGTTCGTCTCGCTGCTTTGCAGCAGCTACAGTGTTCGCAGTTATTTCTTCAGCAGCAGATACAGTGTTTTCAGCAGCAGCTACAGTGTTCGCGGTTATTTTTCTGCAGCCGCAGCCGCAGCTGCAGCGAAACGAACAGGCTAGAAAATCTAATTTGATCAATTCATGTTGTCCATCAATCTAGTTCATTATTATAGTTCCTAGGGTTAGCCTGTTAGGGTTGAATTATTTAGTTTATTATTATTAAACAAAAAACAAATTATTTAGTTAATAGTAAAATTACTAATATGTCCTCAAACTAATGGCCATTAGTTTTGAAGAACTAATGGCCATTATTTTGGACTGTAAAACTATTAATGGCCATTAGTTTTGAAGAACTAATGGCCATTATTTAGTTAATAGTAAAATTACTAATATGTCCTCTTTCTGGAAAGAGGAGCAACGCTGCTTCGAGAATATCTGCAAAGAATTGCCCTATTCTATTAGGCATAACGAAGAATTATCGTCTTGTTTTCAGCTCCTACGGCTTGCTTTGTATAGTTTGTAGGGCATGGAGTGAAGACAGAAGCTAATCAAGTAGCGCATTCGCTAGCATAGCAAGCCATTAGAAATAAAAAGGTCATCGTGAGGAGATTTGATTACCCTCTTTGTCTTAAAGACTTCGGTAGGGTCTGAGTTACTGAGCTACTTGCCCTTCACAAGCGGTAGTAGTGGGGATGGAGCTGTTTCAGCTCTGAACTCGTATAATCTTGCTGCGACTCGTATAACAGTTTGAATTTACTAAATTGGTAAATTTCATCAAGAATATGAGAGGAAAATCGAACAAACAATTGAAGAAGCGTCGGATTCCGTATAGTGCAAGGCTGAAATGTACTCCGGCCCAAGCCCTTGCACACGTACCGGCGACAGGCCTTAATGGCCCATACCTCGGCCCATTTCTACAATTCTTTGTGCGCTACAGCTCGAAAGAAGGCGGCGGCGCGGCGCACTCCCGTAGTCCCCGCCCGAGAGAAATGCTTCAGTTTCTTTTGAGAGCACAGGCAGTCTCGCGCTGTCACGCTTTGTGCCGCCTTTCATCTTTCATCCGATCCCCAAATCCAGCAAATCTCAAAGCAAAAAAATCGCCCCCAATCCTTTGAGCCATCACCTCCTCCGATCCTTATCGACAAACTTCTCTTGCTTGTTCGCTTGAGGCGGATCTGATCTGAGAACCAAGATAGTCGCAGCAACTACGGCGTTGAGCCGGCGCAGTTGAAGCTACGACTGGATCGCGACACCAACAAAGCGACTGACTGAGTCATCTTCCCCCGATCGAGAGGCCGCGAATTGTATGGAAGGAGATCCGACGGGCCTGCCGCTATCAGAGGACGTCCTCGCGGACGTGCTCCGCCGCCTCCCGCCGCGCAGCCTCGCCGCCTCGCGGTGCGTGTGCAAGGCGTGGCTTGCCGTCATCGACGGCCGCCGGCTGCTGCGCGCGGACCTCCTGCCGCACTCGGTGCGCGGCATCTTCCTCACGTATCACGACCTCGATTTCCCGGCCTTTCTCTCCAGCCCCTCCACGCAGCCCGTGATGATGTTCAACAAGCTCGACTTGTATCGTCTTCGCCCCGAACCCTACTACTTGTATAGCTTCACCACGGTGCTGGATCATCGCAATGGCCTCCTGCTCTATCAAGACCGGCGGGGGATGCACGTAGCCAACCCCGCCACGCAGCGGCGGGCACAGTTGCCAACTCCGCCGCGTTTCGGGGAAACCCATTTGTTGCCCGAGGGCTTGCTTTTGTTTGATCCCACAGAGTCGCCGCACTACGAGGTTTTGATTGTTCCTGTCGATTGGCTGACAGAGGAGACGGAGGAGGAGATGCAGCATGAGACGATGGACAGGTCTAAGGAATGGCCAGCATCGACTTGGGTGTTGTGTGTGTTCTCATCACGCACGGGTCAGTGGGAGGAGAGGTCCTTCGTCCGGGAAGGCGAGGCAGTAAGGACGGCGTATGATGAGTACATCGACCCGCTCTGGCAGGCCTCAAGCGCTTATTGTCGGGGTGCATTATTTGTGCAGTGCAATGGCGGCTCTGATGTTTTGAGGTAAGCACCATATAATTTCATTTATGTTACTGCAATGCGATGGTACTGATTTCTGAATCAGGTCATGATTTTTCTATATGAGAGTTCATGTTTCCATGAGTAGTGGCATCCATCCGCTTCCCCTAGCTGTCCACATAAAAAAATAATCAGCTTTGTCAATCAATTATTAAATGTTTCCTTAAATGTTTGTCAATGGTTTGATATTTTGCAGAATATCCTTGTCAAATGATAAATATCAAGTAATTGAATTGTCAGCAGATATTGGAGAGGCAAAAGATAGGAAACCTTATCTAGGACGATCAAAGCATGGTGTTTGTTGTGCATTGTTTGACAGTTGGTTCTCGTGCAAATTCCGGGTTTGGATCCTTGACGAATCGTGTGGTAAAACAGGGTGGGTGTTGAAGCATCATGTTGACATTGAGCACAACGTCTCACGTGTAATGAGCTCTTGCATTCAAATTGAGGGGCCATGGATTTTAGAGGATGCGAATGTTCATGAAGCCTATGGAGCGAATGTTAACAACAATGCACTTGTGAAGAGTGAATTTGAATGGGAGTCTGAGAATGATAATATTGTCGACGGTGAACATGAGGTTTGTCAGAGCTTCAGAAGGCATTTCACTTTCTTAGGGTTTCATCCGTACAAAGACGTTGTCTTCTTGGACATTTCGATGGACAGAGCTGTGGCCTGTCATCTGAATACCTGTAAAATTCAGGATTTGGGTAAAGTATGCCCAGGATACTACGGTGGTCCTGTTGCAAGCCTAATTTCGCCTTTCCTGTATACACCATGTTTGATGGAAGAATTCCCCGAAAGCAAATGGGAAACCCATATTGAAGACTAGGTTTGAACTGTTTGAGCTCGTAAGCATATGGAATTGTATTGTTTTTTTTATCACAGCTTGATAAAAAGAACTTGTGGGTAGCTTGTAATGTTCAATGGAACTTATTGTGAACTCGATATATTAGAAGCCATGTTGTCCATTTATTATTTAGCATGCCATTCATCTTAGCTAAAAACCTGAAAATGTGGTGCTATCAAAGATGTATAGGAATTTCGTTAGCTTTGATATCAATATATGTCACAGTTCAATTTTTGTAGTTCCATCATTTTTTTTTTTGTCCTTCGGTGAATATGTTTATAGTACAGTGGCCTCCAGTTGCCTCGTGTTTAGTTCATACAGTACAGTTACCTTCCTTCACTGAATTACTATTTATCGATTCGGGTACATACAGATTATTGTCAAAGTAGTTCCCCCCCACTTCCAGATGGTTTGTTTATTGTCAAAGTAGTTTCCCCTACTTCCAGATGGTTTATGTTCCTCTCTTTATATGCAAAATCAGTCTTCCAAATAATTGTTTGAGAGCGAAAATCTAGATGGTTTATGTTCCCCTACTTCCAGATGGCATGTGGGAATAATATATGCAATAATGTTTCTTCTTCCACTACTTCACTGCATTGTTCAAAACTAGTGATTAGCTATGTGCTTTCTTCTGCTTATATCTGCAGTTGACTAGGCAGGTTCAGGTCCATAGCTAGATTATAATGGAAAGTTGTCACTCATTACCTTCTGAATCTTTGTTATGTGATATGGCCGCTGGTGTGTTCTTGACAATCTGTCGGCCCGTAGCCTACTCACTGATCTTTTTTAGAAGTAAACAAAACGAGCATCTGTAGTTGCTTTGTTCTCGTAACGCTACAAGCCGAGAACAAAACGAGCATCTGTAGTTGCTTTGTTCTCGTAACGCTACAAGCCGAGCAACACTACTTTGTGAATATCTACAAAGAATTGCCCTATTCTTTTACGCGTAACGAAGAAATATCGTATTACTTTGTGGTTTGTAGGGCATGGGGCTGCAATCGCTGATCCAATCTCGTTCCCAAGATCTGGTGAGCATAAAGCGTTGCTAAGTATCAAACTGCAATCAATTTAGGGTAGGTATACGCAGTAGCAATTGAACGCTCACATCGTTCCTATCTTCATAAGTTGGATTCCTAGTTGCATACGATGAACATGTTGAGTTGAATACAATGTTGAACGCTCACATCGTTCCTATCTTCATAAGTTGGATTTCTAGGACAAAGATTAGACATCCAATCAACTGTGAGCCCAAGCCGAACACATAGTAATACTTAAAATCCATAAGAGCAAGCACGCTAGAAACAAACGTATGAAATTACTAATCTATATTTTCTACACTACTCTGGCATTGCGCGGCTACGGGCTGAACGCAGCCCTAGCAAATTGACTCAAAACCAGCAGCAGTCACTTACACGTACTTACTATCCACAACATCGCCTAATCTATTCTGCAGGCGAAAACCCAGTTCAACAGTTTTGTGGGTCATATATGCAAAATATCGCCTGATCAGAGAGCGGCCAACAAGCACCTAATCGTCAGCCAGATAACCGAGGTGCTGCGGCAAGCAAAAGGGGCACCAAAATACATCGCCGGCGTAGCTAATTTTGAGGCGGCGCTCAGCTGGTCAGAGACGAGAGCATTCCACCGCCGCTCTTCGTGGGCACCACAACCTCCCAGCCAGGGCCTTTCAGAGGTATAAGTGGGGCAGCATCGGCCGCGCCAGGTGGACCGGACAGGTCGCTCCGGTCCATCAGCTTCAACAGGTCGTCGTCGCTAATGTCCGTCTGGATCATCCTGTCTTCCTCGGCCTGCTCGTCCCTGAGCAGCGCCAGCAATTCGGCCTCCTGCATACCCATGAAGATGCTCATCAGCAGCAATTAAACATCGAAGCTTGTATTATTATTATCAAACAATTGGTACTCGATACATTATGCTTGGGATAGACACATTACATCCAAGACATTAGGCTTCGCATTGGTTTGTTCAAACTGTCCCTTGCCAATCACCACGTGCTCTAGCTTCAACTTCCCAAAAGCTTTCTTGATGATCCGTCCCTGCAATAATGAAAACATGGGTAAATCTAACAGAAAATAGCCAAGCAAGAAGTCTGAAAACATAGATCACCGACCCACACAAACCTCAACAGATTGTGATGTCGCCAGCCTATACACATGCACTGGGCGGGTTTGACCAATCCGATGGCATCTATCCATGGCCTGCAGATCCATCTGAGGATTCTGGAGGATGAAGCAAAAGTACCATGTATCATTACAATTAAAGAAAGTTGCGGTACATATTTAAGTATGACACTATTTGCACCCAAGGTAAAGAATTAAAACTAGCAGCAAAATGAATCTTTTAATTAATGAACGTGCTAGCATATGAACATATTTTCCGATACAGCATTGCATTCTAATGATAGATAGAGAGTTACCCAGTCACTGTCATATAGGATACAGGTATCAGCAGAAGTAAGGTTGATACCAAGACCACCAGCACGTGTGCTCAGAATGAAGACATTTAAGCTGCTGTTCACATCATTGAATTCTGCTATCTGAAACAAAAACGATATAGCAAATGAACCTGTGAGGAAACAACAATCATATAAATTCTAGTGTTTTTATGAAACAAGCATCACAAAAGAACTAGTGTTTATGCAATGACATAAAATTGTGTTTCCCAATCACTGGACGCCTGCCGCTTTTCAGATATAACGGTGCGCAGGGGTTCAGTGTTCGGGCAAGTGGGGTGGAGAACTAGTACAGTGGGCCAACTATACGATTTCAATGAATTTCCCCCTGTATCATGAAATTGAAATGCTCGCAGGGGAAGAAATAGGGAACCCTTTTCTACAATTTTACTGAAGAATAATCTAAGGTTTTCAGATATATATTGCAAATCTATAGTTTAACACAAATGCCTTCAGAACTGTGCAAATCAAAACTCATTAAACATGTGGTACAATGTCACATGCAAAATTCCTAACAACCATGTATAGTGCACATTCTTCAGAGTATGCTCTCAAGTAAAATAGTAATACGAGTATACTTACCTGTCGCCTCCTCTCTTCCAACTTAACACTACCATCAATTCTGCAAGCCTCGATGCCTTTTGAATCTAGATAATAATCAATAAGGTCCAAAACTTTTGTCCATTGGGAGAATATTAGAACCTACAGATATATATACACATCAATTAACAAAAGATACGATGAAAGATATCATCAAGCCCAAAAAAAGGGGGCGGGCTTGTGCTAGCTGTGCATCGATATAAGCGCAGCTGGGGGGGAAAACGACAAGAGGAAAAGACCATTTACCTTGTGCCTTCTTGAGAGTAGGGAATTTAGTAGCCTGTCCAGAAGCTGAAACTTGCCACATTGTTCTAGAAGCTTATCAACAGGTGGGTACAGACCTGTAAAAACACAAATAGAGGACAATGTAAAGATTGTATGGTAAGCAAGGACATGAAGTAACAAGGACATGGAGTGATAGAAAATAGAACAAACTTGTTGCTCCGAATGCAGATTCCAGAAGATCAGGATGGCTGCAATTCTTTCTCAGCTGAATAAACAGATTATTCAGCTTTGCCCTAACACCAGGTCTCTGTAACACTACAATTCAAGTTTTTGTAATCAAAATACATGTTAAATTAGACACATAGTATTTCAGAGCAAATCCATGGGAATAAATGGAAATGTAATACCATCAGATTCTTCATTCAAGAAGACATCAAATGTCTTCTTAACCAAATGATCCTGGATTCGCTTCTGATGTTCAGTCATGTTAGCATAAATGATAATCTCTTTCTTTCGCGGAAGCATCTGTTCTACATCCTCTTTCATCCGCCTTAAAAGAAATGGACGCAAGATGGCATGAAGCTTCGAAACTACATGTACCCTTCGTTTTTCTTCTGTTTCTTCTTGTTCATCACTTCCTTTCGCAGAAAAATCAAACCTTTAAGAAGATGGTTGTCAGCGTGACAGAGACAGGAGAATGAAATATAATACGTGGAATATTTAACAGCAATGATCTCTTTGTGGGACCAAAACCCGTCTATATCACCGTTGCCTCTGAGAAACAAATGAATATTACATGTAGACTAAAGCAATTCTTATTACCATATCAAAACACAAATATAGATGAGCGAAATACACAGCAGATGCTTCAGCAGATATGATGTATGAAGCCATAATATAAATCAGCAACACAAGTTTGCTACCCTTGAAAATTTGCATTTTAACTGAAGAATGCTTCTTATATGAGCTAAACATCCAAGTTTAAAATAGGAAAGCTAGGTATTTATAGGCTTCATGAATAGTTCTTGTAATTGTGGAATACTAGATTCATGGACATATTCATGGTGATGAAACTGATAATGCACCTGGTGTTATGACAGATCATACTACATTAAACCACAAAATGATGAAAAGACTAGAGCAGACTGGATATAAACTAGACAAAATTATGACAGACAAGATCTAGGCAGGGGAAGAGCAAACTAAATGAAAGTTCAAGTAAGCTGATTACAGCCAATATTACAAAGGAAAAGCTTGAATTGCAGTCAGTCACTAATGATAACGAACACAAAAGTGCTACCAGTATATGATTCCGCAACACAGTTCTGAAAGTTGAGCTTATGAATCAAATAGCATGTATAAAAAGGACAAGCAAGAAACTACAGATAGTGGTGAAGTGACTCGGTGAACCATACCATGATTCAAATTCCTGGTGTGACGAGAATATATCAGGCAAAATAAAGTTCAATAGTGACCAAAGCTCCGCTAGATTATTCTGAAGGGGTGTCCCAGTCAAAAGTAGCTTATTATCCATCGGTATGCGCCTTATCTCCCTCAATAATTTACACTCAGAATTTTTCAACCGATGCCCCTGGAGAAAGAAGAGTGAAACGGACATGTGAATAAAAGACAGGGAAAAGGTTAACAAACAATGATAATTAGATTATGTGCTTTTCCATCACCTCATCCACAACAACATACTTCCATTTATGTTGAGCAAGAAACCTAGCATCAGACATGGCCATCTCATACGAAGTAACTACTATCGGAAAATCAGGGCCTACAGTTTTAGGCAGGTGTTTTCTTCTTATTTCTGCCCGGGCTGCTTTATCTCCATGATAAATTATACTAGCCAGAGATGGAGTGAACCTGAAATCAAGTGCCTTAACGTTAACATCAACGTCAACGACGAAGGACAGTAAATGAAAATCTTACATGGTTACCTTGAGATCTCATTCACCCAGTTCGAGAGAGTAGACAGAGGAGCTATTATCATGTATGGACCATGCATGTTTTTCCCTTTCAGATGAGCAAGAAATCCAATTGTCTGGATTGTTTTCCCAAGGCCCATTTGATCAGCAAGGATCCCATTGAGCCCGTTCTGCCACAACGATATTAGCCACTTCACACCCTTTATCTGGTATGACTTCAGCTTTCCACCAGTCAGTAATGGAACAAGACTGGCCTGCTCTTTCTCCCACCTTTCTTCTTCTGAGAGAGTACAATCATCCGCAAGGCGATCTTCACGAGACCTTGTGAGCATGGCTGCCACTGCTGTCTTAGCCCTCTTCTGAATTTCATTTTTGGTTGTCAGAACAGGTAAAAGTTAACATAATGCTGAATCTAAGAACAAAAATTATTTGCCAATCTTTTCCTACTTTAATAAATCAGACCTACTTTAATAAATTAGACATCATCCCCAGAAAACGTATTTATTGATCTTCATAATTATATAGCCATTACATCAGGAGGCATCAGCAAGAACAAACAATAACAACAAACCATATAATAATATCCTGACTCTCACAAAGAAATATAACTTCACCCATGCGCAGCAACAAATCATGCTTTGTGAGTTATGAATTGTAACATGAGGATATTACTACTGTAACAGGCACATCACCATCCTTGGCAGTTGGCATAATTTAGGTATCAAAACATTCTCAAATCTTCAATACATACCGACTTTTTTAATATTATATTGCAAACACATAATCCCAGTGATCTATCTATACAAGGCAGCAAAAAAGGCATACAAAAAAATCACACAAGACGATAAGCCTGCACTCACATCATTGTACTGCGCTGCAGCATTTGCTTTTCTCTTTCTACCACGTCCTTTCTTCTTCTCTTCTACCGGTGGCTCTTCAGCTTGAGTTTCATCACTTTCCTGCTTAATAACAAGGCAAAACCATCAAATCAGCAACGAAAGAAAAATAACTAGAACAGAAAACATAGCAGACAGTGAGACACATACATCAGCGATTGCATCCATCTTCTCAATTAGAAACTCTGAAAAGAGCTGTGTCTTTGTCAGCAACTCGTCTAACTTGCTATACCGTGCCTGAGGATCAAATGCAAGTCTTGCAGCTTCTTCCCTCTTCCTGGCTTCCTCTTCTTCCTCTGCCTTGACTCGAGCTGCCTCAAGCTCCTCTTCTTCCTTTTTCATAGCTTCTGTAATCAGGGATGCATCACCATTTTTGGCCTCAAGATCAATAGGTAAAGTCGAACTTGCATCCACAAATTCCTCCTCCTCCTCCTCCTTGACGGCCCCCAACGGTTCCTCCTTCACTGCCTTGAAGACAGGATGGGATGAGCTTGCATCCAAAGAATCCTCAACCTTCTCTTGTTTAATTGCTTCAGTGGCAAGGGAAACGCCCCCATTCTCAGCTTCAGAAAGTTTCTAATTTTGGAAAAAACCCATCACACGTCAGAAACTCTGTCGGGTCTAAGAACCGAAATCTTTGGAAAACTTCAGCAAGCAAAATAGGTGAAAGGAATCACCTCGTCCTCCAGAACGGATTTAGGAGAATCCACCGTGGTGATGTCGGCGGCTTCCACCTTTACGCCATTCGGCGAGGCGAGGACCATTCCTGCCACCATAGGCCGCCCACCAGATCAAGCCCTGCCGAAATGTTTCAAATTAGCGATCCCCTAACAAGAACTTCATCACTACGCAAGCACCCCATCACTAATCAACAGACCAATGCCAATCTCCCTCAGAACACAGGCTAGAACCCTAAACCCAACTTGTTCCTCGAAAAGACAAATCTGGCAATTCAAAATATAGCAGATTGCGGAAAACCTACAGAAATTGCATTCTTCAAGGGGGAAAAGATCATTCTCACTCCCAAGTTTTCCTCAAAATATTTTTTCTAATTCCTTTCAAAAAAATATATTTTTTCTAATAAAAATATGAATAAAACGGCACTATTTCCCCCCAAACAATCCGTTCCCGACCATTTCGCAACGAGCCTTCGAACAACGGAAACTTGATGGATACGTACCTTGCAACTCCTGTTGCTCACAGACACGGGAGTAAATTAATGAGAGGAGAGGCCAAGATATGGGAGGTTGGAGAGGAACAGAAGAGGTGAACGGCCGTTCCACAGTATTTTATCAGACGGCGGGCTCTCGGGAGGAGGGAGGGTTTCAGGCGGGAAAGTGGATGGAGAGAGACATGCGAAATGGCCCTAGACCTGTTTCGTTTTACGGAAATGCCACTAAGCTTGGTTTGCCTCTTGCGTGCCCACATGCACAGTATGGGTGCCAGGGGTATTCCGTAACTTGGTCTCTGTGACCATTCAAAGTTTCTAGTACTGCGTTTTACTGCGCCCACCGTGCTCCCCAGCTTGCGCTGATACATGTACAGCTGTGGACGATCTGTTTTACCACTGACACTGCGGGGCCACACAGGAGACCCACATGTCAGTGATAGAATTTGAACAGCGCCCTGTGTTCCCGGATTCTGGCACGTAAAATGGGGAGCACGGGCGCCTGCCCGCCTCGATCCTGGAACTCTGCAGAGGGGATGTTACGGTTTCTCCTCTAATAGACCTGGTCCCGTGAACAGAACCTGGTGGAGGCAATGAACAGTGGACCCAGAATGGGGGTCACGGTTCGGCTGGCGGTGGAACGGGTCTACGTGGTCGAGGAAGGACCGAAGGAGGGGGTGGTGCGGGGCGGGTGCAGGTACGGCGCACGTTTATTGGCTGGGTCGAGGGTGAAAGCCAATCGAAGGCGGTATGGCTCAGCCGACCTCGCGTTCAAATTGACATTTGACTTGAGGCCTGCGCCTGGAGTGAAGGATATTCTGACCGTTGGAACCAAAATCCGGTTCACGTCGTGGTTTGCAAGTTGCAACCAAGAGTTCGAGGTGTTTGTAAGTTTGAAAATGCGAATTTGCGGAGAAATTTACATGTTGCCACTCTAAACAATCGTGCGTTTATTGTAATTCTACAACGATGTCCACTTTAAAAATGCAAAAGAATACTACTATCTCCTTTTACCTTACAACTGAACAATCAACTTTCTCCATCACTTGGGTAAAACCTTAGTACAGAAAACAAAAATGACATTGGGTGAGTCATAAGTGCATGACTCCACCCGCCACGATTCAAATCGTGGTGGGGCTTATTTAGATGTTTGTAGTTTGTAATTTACCGTGATGATTCAAATTCTGATGAGGCTTATTGAGCTATTTATAATTTAATGTGTGTGCGCGCGCATACCTAATTTGTGCATAAGCGAGATACTTCAGGTGCGTTTGGTAGGGTTTCTCCCTGTTGGCACGGTTCCTGAAACAAGCAGCAGTTTCTTGTTTTTAAAAAGAAACCAGAAACGTTTGGTTGGTTTCTCGACAGAAGCTAACACCATTTGGTAGGGTTTCTCCCTTTTGAGAAATTAGAGGAGAAACCGTATCAAAGGAGGCCTTCATCTTTTTAAAAGAAAGACATGTAAATTGTAAAGAAATGATTAGATATGAAATGCTCCTACTCCGCTTTATTATTTTACAGCCATAGACAGTATAAACACCAAGGTACAGATACCACATCCGATCTTATGGAATCATGGAAACGCAGCAGTAATCTGTGTGAAGCCACAACCCTTCTGGAGCTCGAGGAGATTCAAATTAGTACAACGAACACTCAAGAGAAAATGGTGAATCCTCATAAAAACTGTTACACATACAATTATACAATGTACTAAAGAATTCTACACCAAGCTGATAGGTTTGAGGTATGGTTCTAAAAGAATGAAGTATACATCACTAGCTGTCCGGGGTACGGATTCACCTCAGCTGCTCGGCCGCGGCATTGCGTTTGGTGGCCTCACAACATGGTTACCATATCCAGGCGGTAATCTGTTTCCAGCTACACCAGGCTGATTTGGCCTGGATGGCAATGCACCCATGCGGGCTGCAATTATCGCATTTCGCTCCATTAGAAGCTTCTTTCTGGTCTTCTCAGTATATTCTCTTGTTCGAAGGACCACCTGTTCGATCTCAGAAAATAATGACATCTTCACTTCTATTTTTTGAAACTGCACAAAAATATGAATCATCATCATTATTATTATGTGGAAAAAGAATCAATACAGAACACACAGATCCAGAAGGATGCACAATTCCACGACTGGATGTTTCATATTACCAGCTTTTCAATCATCAAAGCCGTTAGCCTTCGAATTTGAAATTCCTCGTGGTCAGCGAGGAACTTAGCTTTTACAGCAGCTGCTGAAATAGCAGTGGCTGCCGCTCGTTTTAGCCTTGTTATGGCATCACTTTTATCTGCGGTCGCTATAGAGCCCTTCTCTTCATTGACAACCAAGCTTTCAGTGTTGTTAAGTTCTGCAAGATAGATTCCAGAGAGACAGAAATTAACAGATGAATAACCAAAAAAAAAAAAAAAAACGCACATTCTTACTTCTGAACCTCAACAAGGTGTTTGTACCTCATTTAGATCATTGATACTGTGGTTCCACAGCATGGTAGCAAATTATGATGGATGTATATTGTAATATAAATAATCTTAGCAAATAAAATAGTGAACAACCTTAGGTGTGCAGACTGCAGATGGTGCAGGCAAATGGTCACCAGGGGTTCATCCAGGCAAGTAAACAATAAGAAGCTTTAAATAATTTAGAGTTGACATATATATCTATCCTTTACTGGCCTAAAACAAATAGCTTAGGTGAAATAGAACAGATGAATAATATATCTACCGCAGTAGGGGCTTCCCCTACTATACATTCCTCCCAAAAGGGAAGAGAGAGAGAGAGAGAGAGAGAGAGAGAGAGAGAGAGAGAGAGATGAAGCACCTTCCATTTTGCCGTTTTGTTCCTCTGCAGTAGCTGGGGTAGAAGCTGCATCTTCAGTCTTATCGAGCTCGCCTTTGCCTTTCAAAGATGCATGAACAGATACCTCCATCTCAGCACTTGGTTTGTCCTTCCCTAGTTTAAGATTACTTGCAACTGTATTACTTCCTGCAACAACCTCTTCAGAAGCTAGTAAACAACATTCATTCACATTATTTTGTGGAGTAACTGAATGTTTCATGGAATTTAATGAACCTTTTGTGTCGTTGGATGCACTCTTATCCACAACTGATGGTGGATCACATGATTCCTGGACATTATTAGTTTTGGAGTCCACTAAGGGGCAGTCATCAGATGACGTGTTCTTATTTTCTGATTCTTGGTGGTCATTTGGTGAGACGGTTGAATTATTTTGCTTATCCACAGATAAAGCACTATCTTCTTTCTCATTGATGTTTTTTTTCTCAGTATCAGTTGAAGTTTGAATCTTATCTTCATCTTTTGTTTGATCACCATCTGTATTTTTATTACTGCAAATTTCATCCATATACCGTCAGCGAAATTTACAACAGCACTTCTATGTAACACATGTGCAAGCATTCCTTACCTTACAATGTCACAAGTATCTTTCAGATCATTTGGTGGATCCTCAAGAATAAAACAATGCCTAGTTGCTAATTGGAGAGAAGGAGACACCTCAGAGATAGCTTTTAGTGAACTACGGCACGAAGTGGTAGCATTGTCATCTTCCACAAGACCAGATAAAAATGCCGCCTGCAGAGATAATGTTTAGGACTCTGAGCAGTACAAGTGTATCAACAGGTATGGGCATAAAACAGAATATGGTACTTACCAGTGCCATAACAGGATTTCCTACATCAGCAAACGAACCTTCATGTTCTGGAGACTGACCAATAGCCTCAAATGCAGATTTCAGGATATCAATAGCAATATTTGATAAGCTTTCACCGGAAGTATCAACATCAGCAGAAGGGTGTGCATCAGAAGATTGTTTTGGCTCTTCAGTGTTTGGAGATGCAACTGAATCTTTGCCACCTGAATCTTTAGCATCTTTATTCTCTTCAGTATTTGTGTCTTCTGCTGGTTTAGCTTCTTCACAGCCTTCTGTTGTCTCTGAAGGCTTCTCATCCACATTATCTTTTCCTTCCGCTTTATCTTCAACTTCCATTTTCTCAGGTGTTTGAGCAGTACCTTTCTCAGTCGAGGCTTGCTCTGTGCTTCCTGGAATATTTTGATGGTTATCTTCGCCTTCATGAAAGCGGTCCTCAATTTGCATTTGAAGAAAGTGTAGCATGCACTGCACTTTTGTTTTAGTAGCCACATGTTCAGCAATCTCAGCCCATTTTCCACCAAAAATTTCTAGCCCTTCCAGAAGAAGCAATGTCTCCTCATCAGTCCAACTAGTACCACTAGCACCCCCAGAAACTTCCGATGAATCCATAAGGATGAAATCGGTTTTGGCCATGCCTGTATCGAACTTCCCGTCGTTATAACAATCACAACACAGATCAAAATCTGCCTGCAGAAGTAAAAATAAAAAATCAATACTACCAATCTTTAGATATAATAAAGCTCAAAACTCTGTTTCTTTTGAAACGTCAGAAAAAAAAACAATAGCAACAAAAGATTTGGCTTCAGAAAGAGGCTAGAAGAACAGGCCATGGAGAAAGAACTTGAATGATTATGAATCTGTATAATCCGTAAGCGGATCACAGTTTGGCATCCACGTTCCATATACAATATTAAAGTAGCGATAACTGTGCAATATAAACCGTTGCCAATCAATGTGGGCAGAAAGGGAGTAAAAGCAATGAAAATTACCTAGAACCTCCTAAAAAAGCAGCATGTATCTCAATAAACTTTACTTCTAAAGTGTAGAACCTTCTTCATGTTTTTACTTAAAGCATATGAAAACATATAGATGCTGTACACAAGGTGATAAAACATGTAGCAAAATTTTGGAATGTACTGCAGCACTAACAGAAAACACCTAACCTGTGTCCGGCAATGATAGCGCTTCCGTGAGCAATCAACTGAGCAGGAGTTGCAGTGGTACTCAACAGAAGGCTCAGCAGCAGTAACCACATCCTCAACAAGTGCAGGATCAGGAAATAAGCTAGGCAGAGGGGGCGGAGCTTCCACATCTTCTTTCTTGGGTAAAGGAATCATATATGATTGAACGGGTTCAAATTTAAACAATTGCTCAATCGGAGAAACTTTCTCCTCATCGTGAGAATTATTCTGATTCTCCTCTAGCTTGCTTTCATCTTGTCCAGCTGGTGGAAAAGGGTGGAAGTTTATCAAACCCCAGTTATCCAAGAAATCAAATACTTCTTGCCGAGCATCAATCTCTCCAGTTGATAACTCAGCCAAATCTTTGGACTCCAGCTGCAACTGAGGATTGCCATGAAATTTCATCATGATGGAATTTCTAATCCTCAAATACACCTCCGGGGTTCGCTTTTCAGATTTTCCATTAAAAAAAGAAGGCAAGGTTTGCTTCTCAACTGAGTGGATTTCTTTCCATGAAAACCATCCTGTGGAAGAAAGGGTTATTTTCTGTATTTGTGTATTTTGAAACAATTTGCCGCAATAAATGAGTAGAGAAAACACATAAAGGGTCTTAAGTGATAGAGCTGAAGCTGGGAACCCAGCATGAAACAGTAGAATGCATTGCCTGCTTTTGTAGCACTGAAATACTTAAACTGTCTGAAAAGAGCCAGAAGTCAAAGGAAATGATGGAGTTATTTAAGTCTTAATCAATGGAAATGGTTGCAAATATGCCTTGAGTAAACAGAAGCTGTGCGTGAGAAAGGAGTTATAAAATAATTAATAACGCAGATATTGGCTTACTGCTAAAAAAGATAGGAAGCTTATTTACTTTCAGATTTACTACTCGTTAAGCAGGCTACTGTATTTTTTGCAGTCTCTAACAAATTATTTTATTTTCATCACCAAAAAGATGGTAATACCCCCAAACTGTACAGATTTTGAACAAAGATTTGTGATAAAAAAATGCAAGGAATCTTGAATTACATTCCACACCACAGACATTGGATTCTACTCAAGCAAGGATACTTCCGAGTTCAAAATGGCGCAGCTAAGCAAGATGGAATCTAGAATTAGAAACAGCATATGGAGTCCTAGACTAGACATACAGTTACAGATACCATAGTTATTGAGCTTGCTAACATGCAACTTGAGAAGAAAACTAGCTATGCTCCAATCAGATAGTGAAGCAAAATGATAGTACTCTGCCTCCTCAGCAGCAGGAAACCCAGAAGCACATTATTACTATTTAATGGTTGTTATAAATTCTACTTCAAGCAGTTCAATACTTCAATTAACAGCATGCCCCCAGATTGAGCAATTTACCAAATACTCCAGTAACTAACACATCATAATGCAAAGTATGCTCACTAGTTTAGCTCATTTCCATAAAAACGTTCAAAGTGCACTACCCTTAGCTATAATAGATGGGTGGCTCTTGCCTCTCGGTGAACTAATCTACCGAACAAGTCCACACAGTCATCCTGCCCAGACTTCAGCTAGCGGCGAACATCTCGCAATTCACCACCGCAATAGAGAGATCACATCAGTCTCAACGAGGTAGAGGACTCACCGGCGAAGGTAGGGACCACGTGGACGCCCGCGCCACGGGATCGGACGGCCTCGAACACCTCGTCCACCAGTGGCACCTCCTCAGCCGGTGTCTCCTCCCCTTCAGGCCGGATCGCGCCACCCTCGCCCAGCCCGCCGCCCGCTCCCTCCCCTGCCGCGGCCCCCGACTCCGGCGGCGTGCTCGCGAGCTTGTGCGGCGACTGGCGCGCGGCGCGGGTGAGGGGGCCGCTGTGCAGCAGGTGCGGGGGCACGTGGTAGGAGACGTTCCGGTCCTTGGCCTGCCGCTTCGACGGCGTGAACGAGGACCCGGACGACTTGCGCTTGCCGCCGCCGCCGCGGCGGCGGGGGGCCTCGGCCGGCGCGTCCCCGTGGGCAGCCGGGGTGGGCTTGGGCTCCATGGCGCAGCGCGGGCTTGGATTGGCTTCGCTCACCACTTCCCGCGGCGAGAGCAGCCGGAGATGGGGAGGCGAGCGAGCCGCGTCTGCCCCCAACTTCTGCTCCGCTCCCCCTTTCTTCTCTCCAGCTCTGCTCTCCTTCCTCTGCTTTTCGGTGGGAGTTTGCGGGGACGTCGCGTTGGGTACCCTTAGCGCCGTGCTCTGTTCACTGACGGGTGGGGTCTCCGTCACCGGGGGTAACTCCTGTCCGAGCGCGAACTGCCTTCTCCGGTTTGCATTTTGCTGCGTCACAACAGAATGCTTGCATTGCATGGGGATCAGTGGAAATTATCTGTGACCTTGCCTGGTGTTGAATTTAACGGAACACTAAAGCATATTTTTTGGAACGAGAAATTTATTGGATTTTATTGTTTAAAATTTGATCCGAAAATACGCAGTGACTGTTTTAACACGTACTAACAAGAGATATACGATGTTCCTAGCCTATTATTTGCTTATTCATGTTAACATGTGCTAACAAATGGGAAGTGTTTTTTCACATTTGCAATTAGACCTTTTTTACATGGGGTCTCCACGTCCTAAAACTTAGCTCCGCCCCGGCCTTCAACTGTGAGGGCTACGGTGTCTTTCGGCAATTTACGCAAAAGGACTAAACGCGTTTTTATTGTCTTTGGGTATTTTTTGGTTGTGGTTGAAGCGGGTTGTGGGTGTCACCGTAGCCAGCCAACATAAGCTTGATGCAGTGGCAACCGACCCCGTTGTAGCAAACATTACCGACCACAATGACCCGTTGTAGCCAGCATTACCAACCAGGCAACCACAGCCAAAAGATACATCGAAACAATAAATACAACACGCTGGCTGCAGCAGCCGTCACAACCCGCTGTATCCAACGCTATTGAGCAAATCCTTTGCCTCTACCTTTTGGTTTCGTGGGTTTTGTGTTGTTTTGCTCCTCAACCCACTTTTGGCCATTCACGAACTTTATTTCGTTGTCCGGCCGTTCCTCTACTTTTTGTTTTGGTCGGCCTATTCATTTCATAGGCTTTGTTATTTTTTTCATCCACTTTGAAGATCAATCTCATATGTATATTTTTATACGGCGGTTCAAAACTAATTCAATGCTAACATTTTTGTCATCTTTTTCACCCACTTTAGACATCGATCTCATATGTATCTTCTTACACGCCGGTTCAGAACTTCGACAAATTTCACTGAAAAATGTTATATTGTGCTACAAGCCATGAAGCAAATGCAGTGCAGCTATGCCCTATCAATGATACTCCTAAATGGACCAGAATTATATGAGGACCTCCTAAATGGCTACGTACATGCTATCAGACGGAAAGCCTTCACGTTCATGTAAAAATAGGAAGACGAGTCCAAACGGACGTCCTTAATTTGCTCTCATAGCGCGCATGCCGCGTTAAAGTTGAAACGGAACTCACGGACCCGCTCAGTGCTCCTATTCCTCCTCCGATCTCCCCGCCTCCCTTTCCCGTTCGTCGTCGACGCAACGCCTCACGCGGACGGCCGCGTCACCCTCCTCCGATCTCTGCACCGTCTCAGCTTCCGGCGATGCCGACCGACGCGCCGCCGCAACCCATCCACAGCGCGAAGGACGCCATGGACTCCCTGGCCGCCATCCTCGGCGACGCGATCCCGGGGTCCGTCGCGTCGGCCGAGGACCCGGCGAGCGCGCTCCTCCACGACGCCGACGTCGCCCGCGCCGTCTCGGACCGCCTCTGCGCCGCCGGATCGGGCGCCGGGAACGACTGCATCTGCCGGTGGCTCTACGACGCGTTCCGGTCCGGCGTCCCGGAGCTCCAGCTGGCCGTGCTCCGCTTCGTGCCGGCGCTGGCGGGCGTGTACATGTGCCGCGCCGTGTCCCGGAAGCCGCTGGCCGGGTTCGAGGCCGTGCTCCTCGCGCTGTACGCGCACGCCGCGGCGCAGCGCGGCGGGGAGGCCGCCGAGACCGTGGCGCTCCCGAACCTGGCCAACCCGAGCCCGTACCACGACGCCAAGCTGGCGCCCAAGGCCAAGCCCGCCGACCTCGACGTCGCGGTGCTCTCGCCGCCGATCGAGCCGCACGGCACCGTGCGCGCCACGCGCCGCGCCCGCATCGTCGGCGCCGTCCTGGAGCTCTACCACGCCAAGCTCGCGCTCATGCCGGTCTCGTCCAAGACGGACTTCTGCGAGTTCTGCGTCGCCTGGTCCGGAACGCAGAGCAAGAAGGTGGACAACGCCGCCGACAAGCCGCGCCTAGCCTCCGCGACCGCCACTGACGCCGCCGCCGGCGGCGAGGAGAAATGGCGGAGGGTGCCGTTGCCCTGGGAGCTGTTCCAGCCGGCGCTGCGGATCGTGGGACACTGCCTGATGGGCACGACACGCTCCGAGGAGCTGAAGGCGCAGGCCGTTCGCGCCGCGGAGTGCCTGTACTGGAGAGCTGCCGAGACGGTCGACGCGCGCGCGCTCCTTGCCACCAGGAGCCTGATGAGGCTGTCGCAGATGGTCGAGGAGCCCATCCCGGAGCCGTCCTTCTCCGGCATCGAGAACATGGAGGATCTCGAGGCTATGAGGGCCAACGTTCTTAGCATGAAGAACTGATAACTGATCAAGATCATGATTCAGGGAGTGTGTTTGATTGGCGATCAGGACCCGTTCAGGTAAGACGGCCACAGTTTTCATGGCATTATGTAGCATTCAACATTCTCTGGTAATCAGATAGGATGAGTATTCTGTAATGCATCTCTGTTGTGTTGTCCAACAGAGAGAGGATCAAGTAAATAGTTTACCCATTTAAAACAAATGATCAGAATCAATATTTTTTGGATTTAGATTGTTGAAGCATTGCATTTTGTCCGCTACATCACATTCAAAAACCGCAGAGCTAGTGGTCAAAGCTGTTTTGTACTTGTTTCTGCTGTGCAAGGCATGCGCAAATCGGTCACCATTCATCTCGGTGATTAGAATAAGCAAGGAAATGAAACAGGATGGATCATAGAAACGTTGTGGCAGAGCACGGAGCAGAACAATGATGTTAGTCTGTTAGACGAGTTTTTTTCTTTAAAACCGATCGTGGTCAACGTCATTAGACCTTCAGAGTTTCAGATTGGCAGTTTTATCACATTGCAACCTATCTTGTACTACTAGCAACCTCATTGGAAATTCAGATTCACAATACTCCTACTACCACATTTCAGCCCACCTCTGCTCTTCCAGAGGAAAGTGAAAAAACACGCAGTTTCCCATCTCAGGCACAACGTGCATGGTCTTCTCAGCTGTCACAATCATACAGAAACTCTATCAGGGGCCAAGGGTGTTTGCCTCTTGCACCGTCAACCTCTCTCAAATCTGCAGCTCTACTTAAACAAAAGGGAACAGAGGATTTGCAGAATCCAATCAAGCAGTTCCCAACAAATTCGATCACCCTGTTCTATAAAATGCATCATTCGATACAGAACACAAATCGAACTTGAATGCCAAATGCAGAGTTCGTTCCACACAGAAGAAATTTGGTAAACATTTTCTTGTATTCATTCATTCCTGAACCAGCTCACTGAGTTTTTACATCTCGCGAACCAAAATCGATCCCAACTCACTAAAAAACATCCCAAAAACCGCAAAAACATGATCAACAATTTTTCATGCGGATAAAACAAAGACAGGATGCTCTCTCCTCCTCCCGCAGCAGCGGCTCGCTCAAAACTCCTGGGACGCGGACCCGATGTCCCCCTTGTTGCCGGCCTTCTTGGGCAGGAGGACCTGGTTGATGTTGGGCAACACGCCGCCAGCCGCGATCGTCACGGTGCCCAGCAGCTTGCTCAGCTCCTCGTCGTTCCGGACCGCCAGCTGGATGTGGCGCGGCACGATCCGGGTCTTCTTGTTGTCACGAGCCGCGTTCCCGGCCAGCTCCAGCACCTGAGAACCAACGAAAACCATTCATTCAATACGAGGATTGGAAATCGCGGGATCGGATCGACGCGAATCGGACAAACGAGGACGAAAGAGGGATCGGGGATTACCTCGGCGGCGAGGTACTCGAGGACGGCGGAGAGGTAGACGGGGGCGCCGGCGCCGACGCGCTCCGCGTACTTGCCGGCCTTGAGGTAGCGCGCGATACGGCCGACGGGGAACTGGAGCCCGGCCTTGGAGGACCTCGACACCGACTTTGTAGCCGGCTTCGCCTTCCCGCGGCCGCCGCCTCCGGTGGAACTCATCGTCGCTTCGACTTGGGGGGTCTGGAAGCTTCTGAACCCTTCGAGGTTTTGGGGAGTGAAGACTGGAGCGGTGGTGGCGCGGTGGGAGGAGAAGCGGGCGGCGCCTGGGATTTTATAATGTTAGGGTTGGGGAGAGAGGCAGGCTGTGATTGGTTGTGGTGGGGGAGCCCGGATCGATGACGTGGCAGGACAGCTTTGCTAATAAAATGCTTCTGTTTAATTCCCCGAGGAATTAAAAGTTTCCTGATAATTTGTTTTCAGGCTCCATCGAAAACATAAAAAAAAATCTTCAAATAAAAATCAATGCAATATTTGACTCACAATTTTTAGTGTGAGATACTCCTTACAATTCCTTACAGTTTTTTTGTTATTGTAAGGTAGTGTGAACATTTCTTATCTCTAACCACATTTCTTCAGGTTTATCTAGCAATATGTTGCATTATGAGAATTTTGTACGAATTGAGTTGCATTAAGATAAATTTGCCAAATAAGTGGCAATGAAGAAAGTATTGCATTCCGGAGTGGTGACAAACTGACAATGGGTCCAATGGCATTCGCGTGCACGTTAGCTTGGTACAATGAGTTTGTATAAGTGGGATATCACGGCTACGTCACCAAATATCAGAAATGTGTGAGATATACTCTTCCTTTAGGCAGCGACGATGGTATTCTACTATTCTTTGTGCTACTGATAAGTGAAAACTAATGGCAGTACCAACCACAGCCATCCTCACCACAAACTTCCCAATGATGTGTAGGTTTGCTGGTCGAATGCTTTGTAATTGAATTCCTGTACTTTAACGATCTTGGGTAGCACACATGACGGGAATGGAAAATAATGTTACAAATTGACTCTCTCTCTCTCTCTCTCTCTCTCTCTCTCTCTCTCTTGTTTTTTTTTTTCCTTTTTTGCAATGAGTAGTACACATGGTACAAGTAACATAGACCAACCTGTAACATTGAAAAAAAGAAAAAGAAAGAAGAGAGAGATCATCAACCGGTAACAATGCACCATGGTCCTGGGCCGCCAATGTTGCCTGCCTTTGTTTGTGCACTAGCAGTAATGTTGTGCCATGTGCTATAAAAAAAAAAAGTAATGTTGTGCCAGAGCCCCTAAGGCCCTGAAAGAGTGAAGAGCCCGCCGCAATTCCGTAGACTCAAGCCGGGCCAAGCCATGCCAAACCAGGGAAACATCAAACAAGTGCACTTACTAGATGGGACTAGTGATGGCCAAATGGGCCGGGCCAAACGGGCGGGCACGAAGCACGAATTTTTTGGCCCGGCCCAAGCACGGCATGGGCACAAAACAAATCAGGCCGTGCTGGCCCGGCCTGACGTGCGTGCAGTGTCTGGGCCGAGGGTCTAGCCCGATGGGCGGCACGGCCCGGCACGAAATGAAGCCTGGCCCGGCTAGCACGAATAGCCCGTTAACAGCCCAATAAGTATGAAGCCCGATAATGACCCGGTCCAATATTGCAGCCCAGCCTGCCTCCCAACGGCCACATTATCCCCGTGCCCCGTATAAAAGCCGGATCCGACGCGCCGGACCCCAAACCCTAACCATTTCACCGCGCCGCACCCGCCTCTCCTCTCCTGCCCCTCTCCTCTCCCCTCCCCAAACCCTAGATCTAGCCGCTCAATCCCGCCGGCGAGCATGCTCCCCTCCAGATCCACGCCGTAGCACGTGCCTCTCCTCTCCTCTCCGGTCTTCTGGTGCTCGCCGAGTCGCCGTCGCCATGGGGCCGCCGGTGCCAAGCGACGAGGCGTTGCGCACGGCACAAGATCTCCTCTTTGGCGCGCGCTCGACACCGAGTACGCCGGGGGCCGGGAGGACTGCGACGCGCACCGCGAAGAGGATCACGTCCGCGGCGAGGGCTGCGACGAGGGCTGCTGCGGGGCAGCCTGCTCCGATGACTGTTGGTGATTCTTCTCCTGCACCATCTTCTTCTACCTTTGCTCCTGTTTTTGAGTTGGTTTTGTATCTAGATAGTGACCCTGCTCCACCTGATGAACGGAACTGTAATTTCTTTTTTTTTAGGTATTGGACTGTAATATTGAACTCGAACTCGAACTTGAGCTGGGCTGTACTCTTTTTCCCCTTAGGCCAAAGGGTTTTTAATGAGGCAGCCAGCAACAGCTCAACTAATATATTTCCTTTTGGCCAAATCTTATGTCACTTTGTAATGTTGAGTTTTTATTTTCTGTTGAACTTAGCTGTGATCAGTTAATACATGGTTTTCTTTTGAACTTAGTTTGTTTCCTTGTGTTTTTGAATACTTATATAATTTTCGTGCTTCCTGGGCACGAAACAGCACGAAATGATTTCGGGATGTCCCTCGGCACGGCACGACACGGCCTGTTTAAGTCAGAGCGGGCCGTGCCATGGGCCGAGGGATAGGCACGATGGGCGGCCCGGCACGGCACATAATTATCACCGGGCCGTGCCGGCCCGAAATAGGTTCGGGCCGTGTCTTTTCGGGTCCGGGCCGTGCCGGGCCAGGCCGCCCGTTTGGCCATCACTAGATGGGACACACGGTGAGGGCACGCTGTAACCCTTTTGATAGGCAGAAGCAAATGACGATTCCGACGTATGTACAATATGAATAATTTGGATTGCTTATGTTGGTATTGGTTGTTTGGATTGCTAGGGCAATTAGAAGATACAGATGGGGGTGAACCATGTCCTTTGCTTCGCATCGGCATAAATGGGAACAAACATGATCTTAAACAATTTGATGATGATATTGGTAACTTGCATGAAGATGTCCAGGGGGAGCCTGTAAGACGAAGGAGTTGAGTGAGGTTGCCATCGACGTGCTCGGTGACTGGGCATTGCCGGAGCCCGGAGCCGAGGTAAGCAAACAGTCAGAGTGGTCTGCATCTTGCATGATGAGCTTGTGTACAAGGTCAGTTGCAAAGAGCAACTTTAAATTCACAATTTAACGTAATTCCCACTTGCCATTCAAATCTAGGAGAGGGTCCTAGTTTCTAATCGAAGGGGATCACACTCTCATTTTCTTGTATTAAACATATTTCAAGTAACACGACATTTATGGTTGAGTAAAATGCAGAAATGATCATTATACTTGTTCACGTATTTAGATATGGTCATGGTGCTCAATAATATGCGAATAATCGTGACCACTCGATTGTACGCTCATAGTCATATGTTGTTGAGCAGGGTTTGCAAAACCGTGAAAACCGGTCGGTTATCGCGGTAACCGGACTAACCGGTCCGGTTCGGTTTCATCGGACGTCCGGTTATCGGTAAAAACCGAACCTGTGTACTGTAGCATACTCGGTTACCGGTCGGTTTTGTCGATAACCAATCCGATTTCATCGGTTTCGGTTTTTTTCGGTTTTTTCAAGATTTCAATCCTTGTTGTTGAGTGGCGGGGTATATGTACAGTTGTGTATCACATGATGGAAGAATGCATTCTCTTTCTAGTCAATTATGCACGAACATAACTAGCAACTAGGATCAAATTCCTTGTGGTGCGGTCAAGGACAGAGGTCGAGCACGCAAAGATGAAAATTGCGCAATCCGGTCATTGGGATTTTAAGGGTACCTCCAATCCATCACTAGGAATTTAGTAAGAACCGACTGTTTAGATATCTCTTGTTTCTCTAATCTGAAAATGGAACGTGATTCTAGATTGGAATTAGTTGCTCTACCATGAAAGTGATTGTACTATTGTAGCTACTCATTCCATGTGCAACTATTTCGTGGTGGATGATTCACAGGTAGTGTTAATAATCGAGTTTATACTGAAGCGAAAACCGTGCAGAGTAAATTTTCATATTCGATGCCATACACAACAATACATATCTAACATCGCTCAACTACGTATGATTATGACGATAATGGGTGTATTTGCACAATCTAGCGAGACAGCTTCATGATTTGCGAGGATAATGGTTGTATCTGCACAATCTAAGTTCATGATTTGCTTAGTGATGGCCCAATCGAAATAGACAAACCAGTATAATGATTATCTATGCATTTTATATACTCTTCTAATTTGACGTTTGGCTGATTGGCATTTTGGCATGAGGTAATACGGCATGCCATTTGGCACTTGACCCCATGTTCCGAGTCCTCTGTTTCCACCGCAATCGCCGCGCCGCCACGGCCTCAGGCACCACCCAACCAAGTTCCCCTCCACCGCTCCTCCTCCCAGCCCCACGACGTCCAACCATCCCGCGTAGATCAACACGGCGCACCGCCGCTGCCCTCCAAACCCAGCGAGGCCAGGTGCCGCCCGTGCCCAAACGCCGGCGCCATGGGCACCACGGCACCCGTGGCCGCTGGTAGGGTAGATCCTCGCCGAGCAACACCCGCTGCGCGAAGAAGCGGCCCACCTCGCCGACGAGACAGCCCGGCCGGCGGCGGCGAGCCGCCGCTCTGTGGCCGCACGGGGCCGGCTTCCTCGGCAAGCCCAGAGGGCCCACGTGTCCCGCACCGCGTGATCTTTTGACTTCGAGCTGGGCCCCACACGCCTCGCCACATTGGATTCGTCGTCAGTCGTCACGCCCTCGGGCCGCGTGCCTATTTAAACAGCTGGCATTGGCGCTACACGGTAACCACCGCAGCGACGACGACGACGACGACGACGACGAGCAGAGCACCCACCTCCTTCCTCCACTGCTCCCTCCAACCATCGCGCCAAGTCAAGACCCGCCGCCCCGGCGCTCGAGCCATGTGTGTGTCGCCAGCCGGCGGCCTGGCTCCCGCGGCGACGGAGCAGATCGCACCCTTCGAGGACGGGCAGTACGTGCGCCTCGTCAACCGCGGCCGCGGCGGGTACCTCTTCGCCGACGAGACCGGGCGGGGCGTCTCCGTCGACCGCCGCCGCGGCATGGTCAACACGGCGTGGGCCGTGCAGATCCTGCGCACCCCCACGGCCGCGCACGTCCTGCTCCGCGGCGCCTACGGCCGCTACCTCGCCGTCACGAACCACGCGCCGCCGCGCCCAGGGCACGTCGGCTTCTACGTCGCGCAGTGCGTCTTCGAGTACCCGGATGACCACCACATCGAGTGGTGGACCGCTCCGGGGAACCGCGGCAGCGTCCTGCTCCTCCACGGCACGGCAGGCGGCCTCAGGGCGCTCCGGGCCAATGGCCGGTACCAGTGGTGGAAGACGGGCGTTACCGCCGAGGCCGTCAACTTCAGCCGTATCACCTCGATGATGGAGTGGGAGGTCGAGGTCATCCCCATGACGGTGGAGAGGCCACCGTACCAGCTGCGGCCCCCAAGCGCTGCAATCGTAAGTTCATGGCTCGCACTCTGTCTTTTTTGCATTGTTCGAGGTAGTTCTGCAATTAAATTCTGTTGCGGATTGGGATACGGAAGTGATTAACCCTGTGCCTATTGGCCAGTTCGGGAATTCTCGCACAATTGCTGTTGCATGAATTCTTGTTGCGAATGTGGGGATTATTGGTATTGCTTATTCAAGTTCTAGTTTGGTACTTCTCTCTGGTTATGCAAGTAATGCCCTGTGTGGTTAATTGTCAGTTCTTGCATAATCTGCTCGCTCCACGTATTGGATTATCCAGGTAGTTCTTCCTCATTACTAAAGTGGAGTTCGCATATTGATAACTGGTTTTGTGACTGCCACCAATACAAATTGGAGCAATTGATGTCCCGACCATTCTTGATGCGAATTTGCACATTATTGATACTGCAAATGAATCCATGTTTTGTTGTGGTCAATCATTGCATGATCTGTTCGTTCCATGCATATTGGGTTCTCTTGTGCACCTGATTCTTGCTTAATACCTTGTTTTGTTAATTTTGCACAATCAATTACAACACCTAGTTGTTGAAAAAATTGCTGACAGAAACCAGTTACCAGCCTTTGGAGCATAAGTAGTTTGTTTCTCGCTTGATGTGCCGTTTTTATGAATTTAGTCATCTGAGGGCCAATATTATGTCATCTACACCAAATTACTGCTCTGCTTAGCTTTCTTTTGGTGATTACCAACATCTTCTGCATCTTGTATGGACAGCAATGGCATGAAGGCTGTCAGGAGGAGGTGGACATCACCTTTGCCCGGGCAGATAATAATGGAAGCTTCGAACGCCAGGGCTGGACATGTATGACCTTCAATGGGAGGAGTCTGACTCAATTGGGAAATGAGATTGCAGATCAAATGGGCCGCGGCGGCGAGGAATTCAAGGACATGACTCTCTTTGTTATAGGAGGCCAACTTGGACAGCCCACGCCTCTGCTCACCGACCTGCCTTTAAGGGATGACCCCGTCACCATCGTGGTGTTCAGGGTTGGTACACCAGGTGACAAACGTTTTACATGCAGTCCCTGCATTTTCTCCCTTGCTGGGCGGCTATGGATATTTTTTTTTCTTTGTGAAGAAAAAGAACTTGAATCTAGGTCAAACATTACATATCTCGATTTTGAGCTTGCTATGTTAGTACCTGTGATTTGAAAAGTTCAATAGTAAAATAGATGATCAATATGAAGTTGTTTAAGAATTTGGTACAAGTTAATCCCTGCATTTACAGTCCACTGCATGCTGGCAAAATGACATAAGTATGGAATTGATTTAGTGGTTGATTACACTACTTTGAATAAAATCTACTCCGTAGGTTCGACTCTGAATACATTCAGTGGGTTATCATTCTTCGGTCCTCGTTCTAGAAAATTGATCCAGCTGAGAGAATCACTAATGATCAAGAAATGTTTCTACGCATGCATGTTCAACTATTGCATTGGATGTGTGATAGTGTCGAAAAGTATAATGGCAGAGGGGACGTTCTCAATTTTGCTGTTGGAGCTGGGGAACCGGTCAGCTGTAGTTGTTGCTTTTAATCACATTCTACATGATGGTAACTGGTGAATTCATAGTTTCCGTGGATTAACCTAATTTTCATGCTATAGTAGTTCAAAGTATAACCACTGTCGAATGTAACAGCTCGATTCATAGCTTGATACAGGTTGATGTGAAGTGTCCATACTGATAAAAACCAATCTAAGGACCAAATATGATACCCAGTTTTTTGTGCTTCCCTGTACTCCTTACCAGAAAATATAACGTGGTCGAAGTTATTTTGTAATCGGTGTGTAAATTCAATATGCAAATTGATGTACTACTCAAGTTAGATAAATGTAAAGCGAGTTATTTCTGCTGTGTAATCAATGAGATATTTGTGTAAAAGGCTCATTTTCACAGGTCGCAGATGTGGATTATTTAGCAATCTTATCATTTTTCTTCCTTCAGGGCTGTTGTTTGGCTTCCTTTTTTGACCTCTCCCCTCTCTGATTCCAGGGCATGATGCGCTGCGCTTTCCAGATCTTGCTGCTGAATAGGGACAGGACAAGGATGGTGTAGACCAATTCTTCCCGTGGCCAGAACTGTCGATGCCTGTACAAGTGCTTGAGAGCATTGCACTCTGTTGACGTTTCCCTCTTGAGACGTTAGGACATGATGCTGTCTTTTCTGGTGTTCCTGATACTTGAAATGAAACGTGCTGCTTGCTGTTAGGAATGTAAGGTGGAAGTGCCCAGAAACTACTTCACCGTTCACTGCATCTGCTAATCTTTTGACTAGTATGTACATATGCCAATGGCAATTGGTTGGGTTCCCTGATAGTGTTTTTTTTTTTGGTTACAGAACTTGGATATTATGTTGATGCCTTTTGATAGTAGTAGTTTCTGTTAGTGAATGTACTGAAATAACGATGCCATCCCACCAATGTGGTGGCAGTATATGAACTGTAGCCAGCTATTTGAGGTCTACCTGGTACAAGCTTTTGAACAAAATCGTCAGCAAATACGGTATTTGTTTCGACTCTTTTAACTCTTTGGATGGCAAGTCCCTTGCATAAGTAACCAATTCATAATGAATTCGCTGTTCAGACTTGTTTCATTCATCGGTGCTTTTGCCACAACACAAAGATGCAGAAATGCATTTCATACTTTTGTTCATACAAAAAAAAGAGAGCATGAAACGCATTTTTGTGGACTGGAGCGCGAAGCACAGCAAAGAAACAACTGAAAGCCCCCCGAAAAAAAAAAAACGGTTTGCAACCAGGACCCGCACGTCCGCCAAATAATCGTCTCCCTCCCCTCTCCAGCCGGGGGAGAAGTGCGCAGCGCGCTGCATCGCAATCGGCCAGTCCAGCCGCTGGACTCCAGCCGTCCAGCGACACAACACCGCAGCCGAGCCGTGCCGTGCCGTGCCGATCCAACTACTCGGATCCCAGAACTCGGCGCGCTCCGCAGGCAAATCGAGATCTCTCCTTCCTCTCCCGCTGTCCCGCATCCCGTGCCGAGCGCGTTCCACCCCACCGCGGCAGCGCATCGAGCCGGAAGGCGAGGAGAAAGCGATGGCCTCGGCGCTCTCCTCCCTGCGCTACGGCGACAGCCTCTCGGTGGTGGCCATCTCCGCCGCGACGGCCGTGCTCTGCGAGGCCATCTCCTGGCTCCTCATCTACCGCACCGCCACCTACAACTCCCTCCGCGCCACCATCGAGCGCCACTCCCGCAAGCTCGACGCCATGAAGGCGGGCGCCTCCGGCTCCTCCTCCTCCGGCGCGTCCTCCGGCGCCGCGCCGCCCGCGGCCTCCTCGCGGGCCAAGAAGATGGACCGCGTCGAGACCAGCCTCAAGGACGCCGCGCGGGAGCTCTCGCTCGCCAAGCTCAAGTCCGGCGCCGTCGTCGCCGCGGTCCTCTTCGTCGTCTTCGGCCTGCTCAACTCGCTCTTCGAGGGCCGCGCCGTCGCCAAGCTGCCCTTCGCGCCCGTCCCGCTCGTCCAGCGGATGAGCCACCGCGGCCTTCCCGGGAACGACCCCACCGACTGCTCCATGGTCTTCCTCTACTTCCTCTGCTCCATGAGCATCCGCACCAACCTCCAGAAGCTGCTCGGCTTCGCGCCGCCGCGCGCGGCGGCCGCGGCAGGCGGCGGCCTCTTCCCCATGCCCGATCCGAAAATGAATTGAGGTACCAGATCGATCGATCTCTTGCTTGGATATGAGTTGCTTCACGTTGTTGATTGCTCTGTATCTCTCGCGCCTTAGAAAAGTTGGACATATCAGGAAGCTATTGATTCTGTTAATTATTCAATTCAATTGTGCATCCCGGATCTGCTAACAGAAATAAAAACATGATTCAGCTCGTGTCAGTGGTGATTGCATGAGGGTTTCTTTTGCTTTTAGGATTCTGCTGGAATTTGTGTGAATTTTGTCTGAAACGAATAATAAAGGTTGACTCCTTTAGTTATTCTATTCATCACAAGTTTAGGGGATATCCTAGAATAGATAATCCTGCCTGTCATAATTGGTTAGAATAAATTATACCGACATTTTTCTGCCTATATAAGGCCTCAAGGTTTGTTGAGGAAACTATGACTTTGGTCTACTCTGGAGTTCAGAAGTTTCATTTGATGCAAACAGGAATAACGCTACAGTTTCACAAAATTTCACATAGGTTCTGGAGCCAAAATCTTGCTTTTCGTGGGTTATCTCCGGTCTTATTGCAGATATTTTGGGGTAGCTCCAATGTTCCAGAATTTAAAGCTAAACTCCAATAGAGTTCTAGTAATATATTTCGAGATTCATTTGCACACAATAAACATAAATCAATGGCGTTATTACATGTATTTACTATTTACATCAAACCTTGAGTTGTTGGAGATATGCCTATAAAACTGCATGGCAGTTGTATAACTGAACAAGAACTACATTGGTATCATGTGTCAAATGTTGAGCTGAGCATATTTCAAGTCTGTTTTAAGTCAAATTCCACTCAAATTTTACATATAGTTAATTATATCAGTCACTTATAACTTGGATTTTTATTTCATATTTGTTGGAATCCTGAATCTTAGCCCACAGCTAGCAAACTATTAAGTGACGTTTCCCAAACAGCACTCTCTAGGACTTTGATTCCAAAACATGTGGAAGCGAATGCCGTTAGATTGTGTTTGCGGGTGCTTAAAGAGAACCTGATTCTGAAATTGGATTGCATTATTGATGATTTTGTGTATCAATCGTTAGGTTTGAAATGCTGTTGGATCAATGGATTAAGGGGTTGATTTCATTCCTTCAAAGGTTCTGAAACATTACGTGGTTGGGCTTGGCGTCTTTGAACGTTTTCCTACATACTTCAGTATGTAGGATTAGCTTGTGTTAGTCTGTTGCTGTGGAACTTGTTTTATTAGCTCCAGCATTCAAGATTTGGGGCGGTTAACGTTTAATCATTCTGAAATATGGACTTTGATTGTCACGACTAGTGATTTCATCTTAGCTTTGGATCAGCTAGTTTGGGGGAAAAGACTTTTTAAACGTTAACTTGTGTAGTCTTAAATGCATCTATAGTAACTTTGTTTAAGAAGCTGTGAACACTGAACATACATTAGCTTTCCATGCAGGAAATTTGATAGGATTTGCTATCAGGCCTCTCAAATGTATATAAAATAGTGTTCTGTATCAATACCACTCGGATGACAGTTGATGCTGGCTTTATACTTATGACATTTTCTCAGACATTGCAATTCCTAGTGGAGTTGCATGGTCATTTTGCTGGTTGCTTCTTTCAGACTCTAGAATTTGTTGACGAAGATAAGAGATGAATCATAACTTTTGTCAGACTCTAGAATTTGTTGATGAAGAAAAGAGATGAATCATAACTTTCTGTCCTGTTTAATCCTTATCAGTTCATATACCCTTGTCTAATCCTACTGATTTTTCTTTTTGCATATCGCTTGCCGGTATGGGTCTACACATATGATAGTATTATTCATTTATTATGCGATCGTTAATCTAATAACTACCAGTGACTAAAGGTGTTCTTTGCTTTGGGAACCTACTATTCTGTTATAAATTAAATACTGTAACAAAATTTCGATTCAACAATGCAGTCCTCGCACAAGAACATGTTTCTGTTCAATAGATGCAATTTAACATCATCAGCAGCAGCAATTCAGAAGTATTGCAGTAGCAGAACATGCATATAGATGCCGACTGCTCTGATTTGTGAACACTTTGTTTAAGCTTAACATTTGTTCTTATTTAATGCAAACTTATTATTATTATTTTTTATTTCAAATGCTTTTTATATCTCATTATCTGATTGACCAAAGTTCGTCACTAACTGAACTGGTTCTTCCTGCAGCTATGATCATCACAAACACAAGCTCATCTCTGGGAGGAATGATCTGAACGAAGAAATAGAATAGTCATTCAGGGAGGAAGTGTTAGTCTCTACCTATTCATTTTCCACAACTCACAAGTTTGCTGCTGCGCCCTGGTCTACAGACGTGAGGGCTGACAACTATTTATTCCATATAGTGAACAATGAACATGAATACCTGCTGGCAGGCAGTGAAAATGTGCAGCCTGATTTTCAGACTTTAGATGTTTCTCCTTGTTTATACTAGTATTTATGATGATGTCGTGATGATATTCAGTCCATTCCATTCTGAGCGATGAAGTGATTTTTCCATCATGTTATGGAATGTGTTTTTTGTGCATGATCTGCACGTTGTTATTTGTTAATGAGGCATGTAGGCATGTGCCCGTTCTCCAATAAATCACCATACCTAACAGCTGTCAATGACATTTGGATTTGGATTGTATGGTTTATGTTAATATGCACTTCTGTATTATGCCATAGCAAAGTGAACACAGCACTGAACTTTCAACTTTACAAAGCAGTTCATGGCATAAGGCATATAATTCCTTCATACTACTTCATAATGATTGCAACAGATTGAGCTAGTGGATCAAGTAAGAAGTTCAAAGCTTCCCAGCAACTGTAGAGAAAACTAGTGCTAAACTAGGAACTTGTGGGTTCTGTGCCTTTAATTAACTATATCCTAACCATAACCAATTGTCTCCACCCTGATGCAAAACATTTATCCTTCGTCAGAATATATACCACTGTTCTCACCCTCAATAAGGTTCTGAAACGAAGATGGAATCGGAGGATTGTCAATGTTTACAACACCCTCCAACATCCGAACCACTTGTCCCATTGACGGCCTGTCATCCTCCACGTCCTGGATGCACCAGCAGGCAACTCTGCAGGCGACGTCAAGCTCCTTGACATCAGCTTTTCCTTCCAATCTATCATCCAGTAAGCACAACACATTTCCTTCATTCACTTGCACTGCTGCATAAAGAGGGAAATATCGATGAATTCCAGATTTCAACCTCTTTCTAGACCTTCTCCCCGAGATTATTTCGAGAAGCACAATGCCAAAGCTATAAACATCTGCCTTTTTTGTGATAGAATGTCCAGATATCCACTCTGGTGCAAGGTAACCCATGGATCCTCGGATGGTGGTCAATACAGAGTTAAAGTCTCGTCCAAGTAGCTTTGCCATGCCGAAGTCTGCGATTTTAGCGCTGAATTCTTCGTCGAGTAAGATATTTTCAGGCTTAATATCACAATGTATGATGCAGTCCTCACATTCTTCATGAAGATAAGCTAGGCCCTTTGCAATACCGAGTGCAATTCGGTATCGAAACTCCCAGCTTAGTAGGTAGATTTCTGAAAAAGGTGTGACTCCAAGGACAAGGTTAGTATGTCGAAACTCCCAGCTCGTAGACCAGTAACCTTATATCCCCTTTAACACAAAATCCCAAAAGACGGACAAGGTTAGTATGTCGAATCACTCCAAGTGTCCGCACTTCTGTCCTGAATTGTTTATCCGCATGCCTGAGGCCTTTGAGTTTCTTCACGGCGACAACAGTTGGTCCTGGCATCGTTTCCCTAAAAACACTTCGAAACCTCCCTCGCCGATTTTATCAGAGAATTTACTAGTACCTTTCTTGATCTGGGCATAAGAGGAGACGATGAGAGAACCTTCTACTTGAAACTTTTTGCAAGTAAATAGATCTCTCCTGTATATCCATAGAAGCAATAGTATCACTATCACAGATACTACTGCTATAAACGCCACCACCAAGAACACAATCCCTGTTGTGTGTAGCCTATTTTTCTCCCTGAGGTTGGAACCCAAACGAACATAAACCTTGCTGTATGGCGGTTTAGAAGCAAAGCTCACATTATACAGGTTGTGGTACCATAGCTTGCATCCAGAGTCATACGCATAAGCAACACAGTAACATTCGCTCAAACAAGCTTCTGTGCAATCTTCATCACTTTCTGCTGAATCATTCTGAGGGTCATAAGGGAGCCCCTGCAGCTTGTCCAGTTGGATAAAGGAATCATCATGTTCAGTCTGGCCATTCGTCTCACAGCTAAATGGAAGAGATTTTGAGCAACCTGAAACGAAGTATTCAAGCCTCCATTGATCCGGGTGTTTAGGCTCAAATCCGTCGATGCAATAGCATTTGCTGTTGCCTGTGCAAACACCGAAAGTGCCACAGAAGAAGCCACCGGATTTGCAATCTGAAGGGAAGGTCCAACGAGGCGCCCAGCCACTAGTATTTGCTGAAGAGCCCTCCAACCACCTCTTCAAGGTGACCTGCCCCAACTGGAACTGCAAGAACTCAGTCATATTTGGGCTCTCAGGATAGTTCAGCACCACTGATCTGCCATTGTCTTGGGATGACACCATCCAGTCCGGGAAGGTACCCGGCAAATGATGCCCATCTATGGTGAGCAGGAACCCGTTCCTCCTGCTCTCATCCACCCGGACGCTACCATTGTACCATAAATCTTGGTACGTTAGCGAGATGTTGTTCCCGGTGTCCCTGTCGAACCCAAGCCTTCCGCCGGGGAGCAGCGAGTCGGCGGGGTAATCGAAGCTCTGCCACAAGATTAGCGAGGAGTTGTTCTGATCACTCACCACCAGGTTGCCGTTGTCAAGGAGAACGGCGACGGCGGCGGCGGCCGGCGGGGAGCCGCTCCCCGCCACGGTGGAACACCAGAGGCTAGCCCCGTCCTCCATGATGCAGAGGCTGTTGCCGAAGACCTCCAGCGCGGCGCCGGGCAGGGCGGTGATCATGATCCTGTTCCCGACCCAGAACGTGGGCTCGTCAGTATCTTCTTGAACCGAACGCCGAGGTAGTGGTGGATGCCCAGGCCAGCGGAGAAGAACCCCAGCTCGAACACACTGTTCTTGGAGACCAACGTCTGGTTCCCGGACATGCTCTCGCCCGAGATGATGGTGTCTCCGGCAAAGGCAGCCATTAACAAGAAGGCACTACCAAATAGGAGGAAAAGCAGCGTCGGCAGTGCAGGTTCGCGACGCCGGGACGGCCAGCAAAGTCGCTTCACTGCCTCCATTGGCGAGCAGTATAATCAATGCTTGGGACAACTGAACAAGGGAAACACTAGAATCATGAGATTAAACGGCGATGTGAACCATGTATTGGTTAGGTGAGTACTCAAACATGATAGCTCCGGGCTCCCGCGTCAGGGAGCGCCGCCGACCCGTTTTGACCAAGCTTTTACTTCAGGGCGTAGACTGCAGACCCATCTGCGACCTTGCATGGTTGATACAGTAGTTCCGTTTCTCTTTGATTTGGCCTGAGAAAATGGCACGGCTCATCGAAGGAGCATTTTTACTGAAACTTGAGCTCCGAGGCTCCGAGCTAACGCCATTGCTGATATTTTTGCACCGGCACATCACGTTGAGTGGTGGACAATTCTTGTGGAAACCAGTGGCGATTGGACAACATCGCAGTCCCACCCTTTTTGGAAGGAATGTTTATCTCTACTACCCCGTAGCGTACTCCGTAGTAGTAGTAGTATCGCTGGTTCCGGCCGTTCGTTTTGTAAACGTTTGGTCTGATACAGCAGCACGCCAACTTTTTTTTTTTGATACTTAAAAACTTTTATTCCTGTCAGCGACAGGTAGCGTTTACTAGGGAGAAAGAACCCCAGTTTACAAGAGCTAATGCCTCTAAGACAGGGCATTGATCATGATGAGCCACATGTTGGCATGTAATAGTACTAACTGAATGTCTATTTGATCTGATTGCTTGTTGAGCCAGGTTGTGTGCAGCCGTGTTGGTCTGCCTTCCGATGTTGTGCACATGTGAGTCCCCTCCCTGCGTGTTCTGCTTGGGGCGTGTTCGGCGTTTTAGAGTCTAAAATTTAGAGGGATTTAAACACAAAGAATCTTGTCTTAAATAAAGTTTAATTACAAAACTAACTGCAGAACTCCCCCTCTAAATCGCGAGACGAATTTAACGAGGGTAGTTAAGCCGTGATTAGACGATATTTACTGTAGCATCACTGTAGCAAAATATAGATTAATTAGGCTCATTAGATTCGTCTCGTAAAGATGTACCTATCTGTAAAAAGGTTTTGTCATTAGACTTTATTTAATACTCCTAAATAATAAAATTCTCTTTAGAGTTAAATTTTAGAGGGATCTAAACGGTGAAACGAACACACCCTTGAATTCATATAGCAAGGGCCGGAGGCGCCAATGTCCCGGTTCTTCGGCGAAGTGGTCTTGGCGCAAGGTTGTGGCTAGGGGTTGGCAGTCCGTCCGGTATCGCACTCCTGATGGGTTGACGACGACGTTGATTCTGGAGGCGAGCAGTAGGGCCAGTGCCTCGGCATGCATCGGGTCTTCCGCCAGGGGAGCGATGGCTTGAACTTCAAGCGCCGGTACAATAGGGCCAGTGTTGGCGCATATGAGAATGCCGAGCCCTGCATCCGCCGGCTGGGGTGTGGCCTGTAGAGGGAAGGCCGCATCCGTGACAATATATGGTCCTAGACAAAAGCACGGAAATCAACGTGTAAACATGCAAAAACTACTAGCAACACAAGAAATACTACACTGCATTGTTGCCCTTCCCTGTCAACATGTACTAATCAACAGGGCCCCTCGCCATCATAGGCCAGGCATGAACTCAACCCCCACCTGGTATGAAGCTTGTCACCTTGAACTTGCCAGCTTTAGCGGCACTCATGACATGGAAAACTGGCCATGTCACGCGATGACTTGTGTCAGAGCCAGGACACAATTGTTGTACTCAGCATAGAACAACGCGTGCAATCTTCATAGAGTGGTTCATGAAGTACATCCAACGACTTATGAAGCTTGTTGAGAATAGTAGGGGGGCCAAGGCCCCCTTTAGCCTAAATTAAGCTACCAGAAATCCTACACTCGCGGTAGAAGTGAATGTCATTTTGCGCTTAAAGTGTGTCCTTGTATCCATCCAAAGCACACCGGAAGACGACACAATGTCTAGAGGTGGAGTGAAATGCAATCGACTGTTTTTTCTCAGGACCTGCTATGTTTCGGATGGTTAGACCTCGCTCAATCAAACTAGGTCAAGCATAAATATACATAAAATCTTTGATTCTAAGAATAACATATGAAAACACAAATAAAGGACCAAGCACTGAGCATAGAAAATGTGATAAACAGTGTGTATTTCCTAATGCCAGAATACAACTCATATTTACAATAACATCAACCATATATAGTCTTACAAAGCATGCAAAAAACTACTAGCAACATAAGAAACATCACACTGCATTGCCGCACTTCTTCGTTAATCAAGAGTGCCCCTCACCACATGACTTATGAAGAAGCATGTTGAGAATAGTAGGGGACCAAAGCCCTCTTTAGCCTACACTAAGCTATCAAAAATCACACTCGCGGTAAGATATTTCATTTCTGTCTACCCAATATGATACCGGTTAGTATTTGATTTTTTAGAAAATAAAATTACATTCCGGTCTCTGCGATACTGCACATAGCCGGCCTCTGTGTGGCCGCACGCAGCCTTACCGGTTAGTATTTGATATCTATTATATATATATATTTAACGACGAAAAGAAGCCACCACGTTCGCTCTAAAATGCTAGAAATTCCCACATTAATCGGAGAAAATAAGAAGAGAAAATTACCCACCACTGCCATTATGAAACAATTAGTCACATAACCCCCTAAAAATATTTATAAAATATCTTAATTCGGAATAATAAAAAATAGCCTAAAATACCCCCCCCCCCCCCCCACCTATTTCTAAATTACCCACCATGCCATTATGAGTCAAAAATAGCTAAATTCGGAATAATAAAAAAAATAACCAAAATTACCCTTCACACCTATTTCTAAATTACTCTCCATGCCATTATAAGTAAAAATAAATAAATTCAGATTTAAAAAATAGTTTCAAATATCTCTAATTCTTATTTTTAATTGACCCACCATACCATTATGAGCCCAAAAATAGCTAAATTTTGTAATAACACAATATCCAATATACACTTAATTCCAATTTCTAAATATACCATGATATGTCTAGCTAGCAACGCATATTTTCATATTTTTAGCATGACATGTTTTTTTCAAAAGATTTTTTTGTAGCATGGCACATTCTTTTTCCTATCATGACATTTTTATTAGATAAGACACAATCCAAGATAAATTATGACTCATCTCACACTTAAATTGAGGGACGGTGAGAAAATATCCAATCTATTTTATACTATTTTATAAATATAGAGTATAAAATAAATAATATAATAAAATATTAAACTTTTACAATAATATATAACTATTTTAAATAGTTTAGTAAGTCTAGCCCGCCGCACAAATGTACGGGCAGCCATACTAGTTCTCTGTATACCATGAAAGACTCGACCAGGACATGGTGTTAAATTGTAAATGGTCCTATTAAGACCAGGCCATATTGAAGTATAAATGGTCCTGTTACGTGCATTTGGTACCGCGCATGCATGTCTCCGGAGACCAGAGCAGGGGTGCAGGACAAGATCTCTCCCGTTCCCTAATCTGGCCGGATCGGGATCGTCTACAGTCACCCGATTTGAAGGCAGGGAAACAGTGTTTTGTGAGGGGCGCTACAGTGGAGCACAGTACCTGCCATTGGAACACGGTAGCGAAAATACTGTTTGTGGGCACTGTAGCGAAACTACTGTACTGGTTTCACTGTTCACTTGTACTGTAGCATCAAATCTCACACGTTCATTTTTGATCCGACGGTCGAAAGCCGGTTTGATGTCACCTGCCATCAAAATCGTTTGATGGCAGACGATCCCAATTCAATCTGGCCGCGCTTTGCTGAGTAGTCAGATCAATAGAGTTTCCTTTCCTACCGTTGACGTACAAATTGTGAAGTACCAGAGTTTATTGTAGAAGAATAACCTAAAATCTCCATTTTGGCTGCCACGTCCAGTGCAGAGACCAGAGGAAGCTTAACACGTGGGGCTGCCACGTACCGCCTTTCCAAAAATCTTGGATTGCAACACGTACGCGGAGGCGAGGCGGTGACGACGTTTCGCGCAGCAAGGGTCAGCCCAACCAAATCTCTCTGTTGTGCTGTCACGGTATAAAGAAATGCACCCCTCTCCATGCCGGCGCGGCCGGAACCCATCTCGGATCGTGAAGCTAGCTTGACCGGCCGGTTAGCCCGTCCCGCCCCGCTGCAAGGCGAGCGCGCGCGATGCTGCGGCGGTGGGGAAGCGGGTGGGCGGGCGCGCGCCGGAGGAGCCGGAGCCGGAGGTCTTCTCCTTCGCGGAGCCCCTCCCGCAGTGGCCACCTATTCAGTCCTCCCCCTCCTCACTCCCGCCTCTCAGATGTATCGTACGGTACGTAGTACGATTTGTAGTCGTCACCTCGGTTCGGCGTGCCATTGTTAGGCATGGAATTCGCGAGGGGGCGGATGCGCATCAGCAGCAGGGAGCTGGAGCTAATTCGTTTTCCACAATTCACCAGTTTGCTGCTGCACCCTGATCTACAGACGTGAGGGATGACTATTTATTTTATGGAAAACGTCTCCAATAGTAGAGTTAGTTAAGAGGTAGCAACTAGCTCTTAGAAAGGATTGATGAGGAGTAGGATCCATGTTTAAGTCTCTCATTTTCTTTAGAGACTGCCTCTTGAGGAAGAGTTAGCAGTCTTCTCTCTTTTCTTTTTCTCCAATAAACAATTCTAAGAGGCAACCTTTGGAGACGTTCTGAGTGAACAATGAACATGACTACCTGCTGCCAGGCAGTGAAAATGTGCAGCCTGATTTTCAGACTTTACATGTTTCTCCTTGTTTGTTCTAGTATTGATGATGGTGTCGTGATATTCAGTCCATTCCATTCTGAGCGTTGAAGTGATTTTTCCATCATGTTAGGGAATGTGTTTCTTGTGCATGATGTGCATGTTGTCATTTGTCTATGAGCCAGGTAGGCATGTGCCCGTTCTTCAATCCCAGCATCAACAGAAACGTTTTGTGACCACTCGGATTGTCTTGACTAGAAAAATGTCGTTCCATACCCCCCCCCCCCCCCCCCCCGCGCGCGCGCGCGTTGAACAGTGGGAAAATATCGCCTTTGCAACAATGGATTGTGTCCTGTTAAATTTCTAAGTCGCATGAATTTATATGATTTTATTGACATACATTCATTCTTGATCAATACTCACAAATGATTTTAGTGTTGATAAGCACATTATTACCACTGAACTCAACTCGGTGTCAGTACTAATCAAGAGTGCCCCTCGCCCCAGGCGTGAACTCAACTCCTATGACAGGCAACCAACTCCCTCCGCTATGAACCTTGCCACTGTGTACTTGCCAGCTTCAGTCAGGAATTGACTGTGAGAGGGACCAGAGAGTAATATGTCTTTTGAGTGAGGGTCTGAAATTATTTTTTGATTAATTATAAGGTCAATTTATGTGAACATATGATGGGCGCATGGAGCGTAGGGGGCCCAGGCCCCTCCTTTCCTCCCATGGCTCGACGATTTGTGTCAGAGCAAGGATCATTGTTGTTGTACTCAACATAGAACTACGTGTCTAGACCGACATTTCCATTGCGAGGGAGTGTAGCCCATGGGGTGCAAAATATCACACATGAAGCACTCCATGAAGACTGTTCGTGAGTGCTTGATGTGTGAAGTCCGTCCATGCGTGCACCATAAACACTTTGATTTCTATGAGTTTACATATGAAAACACAAATAAAGTAAGCAGTATGCACTTCCTAATGCCAGAATACAACTAGTATTTACATATGAAATCACGAGAAAGAGATATGTCCATTTCTACTGCATTAAGAAGCACAATAACATCAACCATATATTGTCCCGGACAAAGCATGGAATTCAACGTTTGTACACATTCAAATAAACTACTAGCAACACAAGAAACATTGCACTGCATTGCCGCACTTCTCTTTGTTCTTGCTACTTATTATGTGACCCTTTTGGGTATTTTGTTACTAGATAATCATGGTACGAGTTGTAATTTAAATACAATAATGGTGAAAGTTTATATCAAGTGGTGTAGGGAAACTTCTTGAGAACCAACACTGAACAAAAATGAGAGTATATGATACATTAAAACAACTTGGAATTCAGGAAGCACATATAGAGAAGTTCCCATAAATGTAAAGACGTGTTACATTTTATACATTAATCGGTAAGGTGGATCAGTCCACAAATGAAGATAACATTAAGATTAATGGGAAGGTAGAGCAGTATCTTACCCCCACAATGTTCACATAATGATACAATTGTTTGTAGGATTTTCTGAATTCTAACTTAATTTCTCTCTCTCTCTCTCTCTCTCTCTCTCTCTCTCTCTCTCTCTCTCTCTCTCTCTCTCTCTCTCTCTCTCTCTCTCTCTCTCTCTCTCTCTCTTTTGCGAGTATCTCTCTCTCTCTCCACTTGTCTTTTCCACTTAACGGATGCATGATCAAGATCTTCTTGAGATAGCATGTGATGGGAAAGGCAAATGCCGTCCTACCCCAGTCTAGACTGGTCCTCGTACAAGAATTATCTGAAGGAATATTACAGCGAAACTGCCGTGAATTCCCCTTTTATATATATCTGAATGGCAGAACGAGCAAGATTCTGCTTCTAATAAAAATGGCAACGGACTTGGAATGGTCTGGCTCCTCTTGTCAGCATGGTAAATTCTTGCCTTAGTGGCATGCTCGTATTGTTCAATTTTTAATTTCCTCCGTGGAACAAATAGTTGACAAGAAATGCTGTTTATTTTGTTGTAAAATTGTTTTCTGTTTATAATATCGTAGTAAACTTGTTAGTTGCGAGTGGCGACAGCACTACATCCACCAAGTTATGTTTGTTATAGTAAGCTTGAGCATGGTCTTTCTCATGGCGACAAACAGTACTTGAGTATGTGCCTTTCTTTGGGTTTTGCTTTAATGATCGTGTGCCTGTGGCACAATATTTCATTTGTGTCGACCCAATAAGGTGCCGGTTTGTGTTTGATCTTCGCTGTATATGGTGCCAGGATAAAGGGAAGAAAGACGCATGATGAAAAAGCAGTACACCGGGGATGCAATAAGAGGCGGGTAATAAACTGTAAATGGTCCTTTTAAGACCAGGAGATATTTATAAATGGTCCCGCCCGTGTATTTGGTAGTAGTGCACATGCATGTCGCCGAGACCCTAGTAGCGGTGCACGAGGAGATGTATCCTGTTCGTTATGATCTGGCTGCGTTCTGCTGAAGAGTTTATATTATGCGTGCCTACTGCCTATTCACGTTTGTGCTTTGTTTGATCGCTCAAAGATTAATTTAATTGGCTTTCCTACAGCTGATGTGCAGATTGTAGTGCAAGTATAGTATCTTTAGAACAATCTTCTGTTGGAGACGACCCTAGCGCTTACACTTTGGCTGCCACGTCCAGTCCAGATTGGAAGCTGAACACGTGGGCCGCCACGTACCGCCTTTCCAAAATTCGTGGATTGCAACACACCACTGACGTCGACTCCGCGTGCGCAGAGCTGCCGCAAGTCCACCAACCTCTCGAGCCCGTCGGCGTACGGCCCCACGGCTCGAAGCGGATCGATGCGAAGGGCGCCGGGAGTGGAAAGCCGCGAGATTCCTGCCCCGCTCCACCAACCCAAGCCAAGGCAAGGCACCGGATAGGTCGCCGGCGCCGTGTCCCTTTCCTCCTTCCTCGCGCGGGGCCCGCGCCCTGTCGGCTCGATGCAGCAAGGGTCAGACCTGTGCTGGGAAATCTATCCAGCACGGCATAAAAGAAATGCCCGTGCCTCCATGCCGGCGCGGCCGGAACCCATATCGGATCGTGAAGTGAGACGGGTGTCGTCCGGTTATTACTAGAGCTTTGGCCGCGCATATCGTCTCGTCCCCTTGCAAGCAAAGCAAGCGCGATGCTGCGGCGGTGGGGCAGCTGGTTCTCGGGCGGCGGCGGCGGCGGCGGCGACGCCCGGGTGGGCGGGCGCGCGCCGGAGGAGCCGGAGCCGGAGGGCTTCTCCTTCGCCGAGCCACTCCCGCAGTGGCCACCAGGTCAGTCCTCCCCATCCTCTCACTCCCGTCTCTCAGATGTACAGTTCGTAGTAAGATTTTCTACAGTCCTTATCTCGATGCGGCGTGGCATTGTTAGGCACGGAATTCGCGACGGGGCGGATGCGCATCGGCGGCGGGGAGCTGGAGCTCGCGGCGGCCACCAAGTTCCAGAAGATCTGCACCCTGTCGACGCCGGCGCGGCGGGGCGGCAGCGTCACCTTCTACCGGCCGGTCGGCGTCCCCGAGGGCTTCTCCCTCCTCGGCCACTACTGCCAGCCCAACTGCCGCCCGCTGCACGGCCACCTGCTCGTCGCGAGGGCGACGGGGAAGGACGACGCGCCCCAGCAGCAGCAGCCGCCGCTCTGCTCGCCGCGGGACTACTCGCTAATCTGGGCGTTCCAGGCCAGCGGCGGCGGCGGCAATGCCGGGTACGGCCGCAGCGACGCCTTCTTCTGGCTCCCCGTGCCACCGGAAGGGTACAAGGCGCTCGGGTGCCTCGTCACGACGGAGCCGCACAAGCCGCCGCTCGAGGCGGTGGCCTGCGTCCGCGCGGACCTCACGGCCGAGTGCGAGCCGCACGGGTCGCTGCTCCACCTGCAGCTCCCGCGGCAGCAGCAGCAGGCGCAGTCGCCATCCTGCCCGCCGGCGTTCACCGTGCGGGGCGTGAGGCCGGTGCACGAGCACCGCGGGATGCGGGGCAAGGGCATCGGCGTGGGCACCTTCTGCTGCGCGGCGGACGGGAGCTCCCCGGCGGAGCAAGGCCTGGCGTGCCTCAGCAACGTGGAGCTCGACCTGTCGGCGATGCCGACGCTGGAGCAGGCGCACGCGCTGATCCGGCACTACGGCCCCACGCTCTTCTTCCACCCCAAGGAAATCTACCTCCCCTCGTCCGTCGCCTGGTACTTCAAGAACGGCGCCAGGCTGTTCGGGAGAGAGGGAGGGGACCCCGCCGGCGAGGAGATCGACGGCGAGGGGTCCAACCTCCCCGCCGGCGGGTGCAACGACGGCGAGTACTGGATCGACATCCCGCGCGGGGAGCGTGGCCTCGCCGTGTGCCGCGGCGACATCGACAGCGCGGAGCTGTACGCGCACCTCAAGCCGGCGATGGGCGGGTCCTGCACCGACGTGGCCATGTGGGTGTTCTGCCCATTCAACGGCCCCGCCAGGCTCAAGCTGCTGCCGCTCAACATCCCGCTCGGCAAGACGGGGCAGCACGTCGGCGACTGGGAGCACTTCACGCTCCGCGTCAGCAACCTCACCGGCGAGCTCATGGCCGTCTACTACTCGCAGCACAGCGGCGGGAACTGGGTGGACGCGTCCGCGCTCGAGTACGTCGCCGGCAACCGCCCCGTGGTGTACTCGTCCCGGAACGGCCACGCCAGCTACGCGTACCCCGGCGTGTACCTGCAGGGCTCCGCCGCGCTTGGGGTCGGCATCCGCAACGACGCCGCGCGCAGCAACCTGTTCGTGGACTCCAGCACCAAGTACCGCATCGTCGCGGCGGAGTACCTGGGCGACGGCGTCGTTGCCGAACCGCCGTGGCTGCAGTACATGCGCGAGTGGGGGCCTAAGGTGGTGTACAAGTCGAGGAAGCAGATGGAGAGGATGAGCGGAGGATTGCCGGAACGGATGAGGTGCAGCGCGGATAACATGTTGAACAAGATGCCCAACGAGCTGTCCTGGGAGGAAGGGCCGACAGGTCCCAAGGAGAAGAACATGTGGGAGGGAGACGAGCGATGGTAGGAATAGAACACAATTTGGGAAGATTTGTGTCTCTTGACATTGATGAACGTTATTTGTTGAACTGAGATGATTGTGTTATGACCAGCGAATCAGGATATTGATTGCAATCCAAAATGTTTGAAGTCAGAATGCTCAGAATGGTGCTCATTGGATTCAACAATTGTGCTCAGAATGGCTGCTTCATTAGATTCAGCACAGTAATGGTAGTGTACACACATCCCTGAACAAATTGATGTACACAATGTTGACGTTGCTATGTAGCGTAAAATATGAACAAAGCCGACGTTTCTTCCTCTGCTAGTGTATGTATTCTCAAAAAAGGATGTTTACAACAAGGGCCACGGGGAAAATGACCCCATCTTCCACTATCAATTTAACTATACGTAAAGGCCATATATGAGTGCACAGACAAGATTTCCCAGGAGGCTGCTGTTTGTAGTGCTTATGTTTTCTTTTCATCATCACTGCTGTCACTGCCATCACTGCACGGGAATGCCATGAAAAGAAAATAATCAGGTTGCGTTCAACTCGATAATTAAACATGAGACAAGTCATCACAAGCAAACACGATGACGTAAGGTAGAAGTGCTAGATCCTCCATCACACATACCTCTCCTCGTTAAGCTTTGCAATTTTCTTTACTTCCAATCCGGTCATGCCCAGATGCTTCTGCGCAGCCGTAACATTATCTGCCCCTGTAAACAGCAATGGTAAAATAAACAGTTATTATCACAAAACAGCAAGCTAACACCCACAAAAATATTAAGTTTCTCATTGTGTATCTGTAGTTTATAAGTTTACAGGAAAGAGACAACATCACTAACAATAAAGGGTATTGGATATTGTAACCACCAATAAAAGTACCTTTAGCCAATTGGAAAACATGAAGAGCACATCGTTCGGCTGCTAGACGTACGGGCGTGCTAGAATCCTTCAAAACGCCGGAAATTGCTGGACCCAGTATCGAGTGATGTGCAGCAATGGCCGAATGATTTATCTACAACAAGAAACCAACATGTTACCACCATATCACCTAACAATCAAGCAACCAATGTGGGATACAATACAGAAGCTTCAGTTATGAACCTTAGCAGCAGCCTTGAGGCAAGACAATGATCTTCGCCTAACTTCGGTCGAATCATCACGCAAGGCCAAGACAAGTAATTGAACAAGTTGCAAGGTGCCGGTGTCTGACTGCAACTGGAAACAGAGTAGTCGTCCCAGAGTTTTTGTAGCAACTTCGCGTACAGGGAACTATATCATAACATAAACAAGAGTTACTCACGGGCACACATTAATAGTTTGAAAAAATATGCAACTTGGTCCTACCTTGTCATCTTTTAGAGCATCCTTCAGAAGATCGACAAGAGATGAAAACGATGTTGAATGGCACAACTGTGATGGGCAATGCACTGACATGGATGAGAGAGCCAGTAAAGCACCATGCCTGGTACACCAGTTTGGTGAGGTGCTCATGTTCAATAGGACTTGCACCAAATCTGAAATCTCAATATCCTCCATGTACTGTAAATAAAACATGTATACAGCAGTCAATAGACAACCAAATTAAAGTGATATGAAAATCGGCTTCTCTGCATATCTAACAATGGCAAGATGACAATGAATGCACTGGAGAACATGATAATTCCATGAAAATGGTGTTACTTTTTGGTCACCTTTAAGCACAAAATTGTTGTGCATTATGATGTATTATGTTGTTTGCTTCCTCTATAATAAAAGGCAATATAAGTAACCTTGTTTGTTAAGTTGTGTTTCTTTGCTGCACTAATCATCAAATGTACAGATATTCATGACGCCTTGCCTAAGGAGACCAAATGCCACGCTGGTCTGATGAAAATGATACCAAACTCGGAAAAAAATGTTTTTGCTCTGGGTGTCCAATTAACATTGCCAGAAATATGTGGAACATGTTTTGCTAAGATACTTAATTTTAGAGATTAAATAATGCAGATTAGGCTGTAGAATTTTGAAAGAGTTGACAGGCTGTTTCTCTTTTTATTAACGGTTCAACCACTAGTTCTGCACATGCTATCATTTCTGATTTTCTGATAGGATCAACTTTTATGATACATAGAGGATAGACGAGATAAATAAGATTTAACATTACCTGAGATAGTGTACCAATTACTTTCGCAGCACAACTGCGGACATCATCAGCATCAGCCTGTAGCAGATCTTTGAGAAGAGCACAGCCACGTGATCTAATTGCAGAGCTAACACTTTTGCCAGCATGCTTGATAACACCTTTAAGCGCAGAAAGGACACTTTCTTTAACAGATTCATCTCCTGACTGAGAAAGAAAACACAAAATCAAGTTAATACCAGTGACTGCTTCTAGCTCATACAAAATAAAAAAGACAGAACATCCACATAACCTGCAACATGGAAAGAAGATCACTAACTAACGGATCCACCCGTGTACTAAGTGCGCTAAGCTTTCCAAGAGCAGCTGCTGCCCTCGTACGAACAGACCTGCAATTTGAATATTTAATACATTAAGCGGGCGATGATATGAAATAATTGAGAGGGCTGAAGAATAGAAAGGTAAAACTGACCTATTGTTATCCTGTAGACATTTTACAAATGTAGTCTGAAGTTGTGGAAGGAAGGGCTTAAGTGCAATTCCTCCTTTTGTGATGATGATTGTGAGGGTCGATAGGATAGCTGACTTAACTTGCCATGGAAATCGGTCACCGAGGATGCGGATAAGAGGTCTACAAAAAAAAGGGGTTAGAGCTACAATGGCGGAACACCATATACTTAAAAAAAACATTAACCTAGTATGTGAGGTTATCCAACATCAGTCCAATTCGGCAGTGTGTTTAGAAAACCGTTTCGGAGACCTGCCTCTCCAAACATTAACTAAGATGCACGGGGGAGGAGAGAGGGGGGGGGGGGGGGGGGGGGGTCTTTCTCATGGGAAAAGTTAAGAAAAGCTCCATCTTAATGGGCCTCACAGTTACCAGCACGTATTTGTTTTGCTTCCAGTATGCAATGGTAAGTAAACAAAGTGAATGCTAAAACTTAGCAGCAATAATGTGAAAACATAATTCATTGTGGTCCACAGATAATGATTTCAATCTTTTCTTTTGGTTATGTAGGTAACAATATGGTGTATGAATTGTTCCATGCAGACCCTTACGAAAGGTATGAATAGTCCAGTAAAACATGCCAGGACTTAGTTACATATGAGGTGAAGTAGCAAATAGTTATGGAAATTATAAAAAATTATTATCCCATACAAAAATAGTAGACAGGAGAACCTTGAGATACTCGACTTGTGACTAAAACAGAACTCGTGGCACAAATGCAAAATGCTTATGACATTGTCCATTTATTTCATTCAAACTGTTGGTTTCATAGATGCCTACTCCCTCCGGTTCGAAATTGTTGTCGTTCAGACAAAAGAATTAGTTCAAAATTGAACTAAGTTTCCTGTCCTAACGTCAACATTTCAGAACCGGAGGGGGTATTACCTAAGAATATGTCATGTAAGGCGCTCTTAGCAGCAACAGCAGAATATGTACATCTAAAAGGGACAGCCATAAAAGGGCTATTTCAAGAAGATAAAAGCCATACCCTGTAATTGGAACTACAACCTCTTTGAGGGTCTTCTCACTTGTCACGTCAATTAACTCACCAAGACCTTCAGCGGCCTGTTCCTTTGTCTCAGCTGATCCACTAATTAAACCCTGGAGTTCAGAAAGGTGTGTCAAATACGACCAAGCCTGAAACTGACGAGAAAGAGAGAGAAGACAAGACTAATCTAATAATGCAATTCATATTTATTTTAGAAAATCAAAACATCCACAATTTATGATATGGGGTGCCATCTTAGTATGTACATACATCATCCAGTTAAAAGAGTTCACAAATAAATACCTGCTGAAATATAGGAAGAAAAGGCTGCAGAGCTTTAGGAAGACATAGCCCAGGCAGAAGCACAGGCACACCCTGAAATTGAACATCAAACTAAGTGTAAATGAACCTTTCACAAAGCATTATCTTCTAAAAGCTAGGGGGGAAGTGCAACAACACATGCACAAATGTGAATAGTTCGGATCAAAGTAACACCTTTCGCCTTCTGCGCTCTTTATCTCTGGCCGTAGAGACAGCATCACGCACTAATTTTATATGCGTAGGGAGTTGTTCCTTCGGAACTGAGCCAACTACTCTTGAAAATGCTTCCAAAGCAGCCTGTTTGAATTCACAACATAAGTCTCAAGGAGCAATGTGGAACAACAGAGTAGGGATGTTATGTACTCACTGATACAGTAGCCTGATCTGTATCGCTCATCAAAATAATTAGGGTTGACATCATATCAGGAGCCTCATCAGCCAAATATAACTTAGTATTTTTAAAGAGGAAGCCAATTAAATAGGCTGAACCACGCCGCATAGATGCCTGTAGAAAAATAATATGTTAAGCTACTAGAACAAAAAACAGGCCGTCTTCCAGGTAAAAGGGAGTCGGGCCAACCTGACTGTCATTGACCCCTTTTAGAAGCTCAGGAATCAAAGTTTCAACTCCGTCCTCGTCAATAACCAATAAAACCGTTTCAGCAGCTTTCCTCGCTGAGATTTGCACATCCTATAGATATAAGAGAAAATGTGAGCAGCAAAAGAATATACAACTAGCATTCCGGTGCATAAATAAAATGTGTCCAAGTAGAAATAATGAACTTTATGAATACAAAGTTAGACGACTAGATATAAAATAGTTGTACTCAGAGTGCATCTCACCGTATCTTCGTCGTTCATAGCAAGAATCAACGCTGGGAGAACAGTTCCAATGTGTGAACCCAAACCTGACCCAGCAACCTCTGCCAGAGCTCCCAATGCGTGTGCATTAAATGAACTGCATCATTAAAGGAACATCTCAGTAAAAAAGGTTGACCTAAATATACAAGAAACAATGTATATAAACGGACTCATTATCTGGCATATACTTACGACAGCGGAGGCTGGACTAATTTGGGCAATATATGAGGCAAAACAGCTGCAGTTCTGACGCTGCATAATCAGATCAATAGGTCAATTTCCGACAAGAGTTCACAATCTGGCATTTAACTTCAAAAACTAATAACATGAAAAAAAAACCTTAGAATCTGTTTTAGACCATCAAGGGCAGTTGTCGATGTATCATCGTCTTCCAAGGCACGTAGTAGTGTGGGGACAATCTCATCAATGGCTTGAAGTCCAGCACTCTATTAAGGTGAAAATGTCATTAACAAATCATCGAAGGTCATCCATAATATCTGAAAGAGTTCCAATTAAGTACCTTATATAGTGTACTAAATGCTAACCCAGCAGATTCACGAACCTCTTGGGTGCTGTCATCAACAGATACTGCTAAATGAGACACCAGTATAACAAAAGCAAAATGTTAAACCAGAAAACAGACCTGTCACATAGAGCAGTACGGATTGTAGGAATAAGTTCATCCATAAAACTTAATAGCTGGTGTTTTCCAGCACTACCCATAACCTCACTCAAACCAATGCAAACTCCCTGAAAGGTGGGAAAATGGAAGTATATTAGTAATTTCAAGGTTGTATATTCAGCAAAATAAATAGTCTGTACAAAATACAGCAACAAAAGAGAAACTACAAAGGTATAATCAAGACTAACAGCGATTTTCATAGAACACAATGTAACAAAACTATGAATAATTCAACCTCATATCTAGAAGAAAAATTTAATGTCACTGTAAGCCTAGATGGAATTGTGGTTCAAACACACATACCTTTGTGGGACTATCATATCAGCCCAAAATAAAGTTACAGATATGTTTAAAATATATTTCTGTTTATACTCGACTAAAGACAATAAACAAAAAATTATTCTGAAAATGCAAATAATTCCTATTTTATTCAGAGAAGTTACAATACAAACTTTCAGGAGTGAAAGATCACAAGCAGGTTTAGTGCCCTCCATAAACATAATTGGCTACGATAAACTTACTTGTCTTCTGCTAGCATTTGGGTCTGTGAGTCCTTGTGATAGGATGGGAATAATAGAGGGCAAAACTCTCTCACCAAGCTTCCTTACAAGTTCACCAATTGCTCTCCCGGCAACCTGGAAAAATACAATAAATAGAAAAATTAAAAACTAGAATAATTTTCACAAATGTCAAGCGGCACATGGAATTGGTCAAACCTGCCGCCTTTCTGAGGAAGACGATGCAAGAGATGAAATAAGTGTATCCATAAGCACTGGCATTATCTCTTTCAGAGTTCTTGGAGTGTTTGCAACAATTGTCTTCCAAACATGTAGTGCGGCCTGAGGAAAAAAAGAAAGAGAAAAAAATTAGAAAGAGGGTGTTTCAGGAATGCTGAATAGTGGCATATTCTTAACGGTGTAGAAACAATATTAACTGATCCTCACAAAACTAACAAACAAAGCATATTTGTACCTGCCGTACGGTCAAGCTGACATCGGAACGGACCATATAAATGGCAGCAAGAACTTCATTGCGTTTCTCTCTTCCAAGGACCTCAATAATTGCACGACCCTGAGCTTCTGTACTAGCACCTTCATCATCGCTTCCGCCCTCAAGAATAGCCTTCCCAGAAGTACCAGCCACCTAAAGATAGCAGTATTAGAAGATGCTGTAACATAATAAAAAGAACGAACTGCCTGAGTTCAGTAATACATAAAGGAGGTATCTACCTTGAACAAGAGATCTCCAAGAAGCTCAACAGAACTTTGTCGGATACGCCAGTTATCACTAAAGATCCCGTCCTCAATAGCAGGAAGCAATAGCGGTAACGACCTATTCAATATCAATAATATCCATCATGTATCAACAAAGACACTAACATCACTAACAAAATCAGCAGCTAAACTAACTGAAAGAGAAGAGCATACGATGTTGCATAATGCTCCACAAAGACATGACCCGCAGAAAGTGCAGCGTCACGAACAGATTCATTCTCATCAGCAAGCCCTGATAAAAGTAAAGAATTAGTGAATGAATGAGATGAAAGCAAAGAGATATTCAACCATCTTACCATCTAATATAGCAGGAAGAACTGCCTGTAGGTGGTTCTGAAAAACACCACCCAAGGATCTTGGCAAATACTATAAAAAGGGATAGAACAGTCAGAAAGTATATTACAGGGATATAGTCATATATGAACACAGAAAAGAGGGACAAATTACGCGGAAAAGTGTAAGATGCCCATCTCGAACAGAAGCCTTTTGATGGGAACAGTTCCGGATGATATCAGGAAGAAGTTGATCAAAATAATCTTGGTCAAGAGCAGCTAAAACCTGGAAATTGAAGATAATTAGCATAATTACATGCTAAAATACTTCTGTTTGCACAAGCTAGTCATTTCATGAGCAATCAAAAACAGAGGAAAGTCTTTAGGTTTTCCTGGATCATCCTTTACAACTAATATTTGGACTAAGATATAGCCTGAATGAACTTCAGATGCAAAAGAATGAAAACCAGAAATATCCACATACGCATTTAGACTTTTTTATACAAGAAGTAAACTATTCCTGCAATAGACTGAGAACCAGTACTGTACTTGCTGTTGTTTTAGGAGGGGTCTTTTTAAAAAAAAATACAACAAAAACTATATCATTTGCAGTATATGCTCCAACGAAAACTGAAATTCAAAGCCACACCATAATAACATATTCCGCTAGATCAGAATAAAAGAAGCGTCATAGTACACAAAAGGACTTGAAGGAAGGCAATAAGGGAATAACAAACCTCACTCAGTCCCTGGGCCGCTCCAGATTGTTCAACGTTACTATTATCTGATTTGAGTGTATCTAATAACCATGGCACAAGATCTGGGAAGATTTCTTCACCCATTCCTCTTATAAGAGACCCAAGAGCTCGAGCAGCAACCGCCCTGACTTCAGGTATAGGATCCACCAGAACCTGAAAGATAAGGTCAAGCAACGCGTAAGAAGCAAGGAAACTCAATAAAATCAACTGGTATTAGCAGTTGCACACATCTGCTGTGTGGCGTATGCAGCATAGTCAGAGAGCTTACTTTCTTAACTTCTGGTAGGAGCAATGCAATGTAAGGGATCATATCCTTTGGTTCTGTAACTAAAGAAGACATGTTTCCAACAATTTGAGCAGCTTTTTTCTTAGTCTCAACACCCCTCTCCCTCAGTCCTCTATGCACAATAGGCACAAGCAACGCAAGCGATGGTGCATCTATTGAGTTAATAAAGGTAGTCTGCCAAAAAAGGGGGTGGAAACGAAGGTCAGAGGATGCAAGGAGAAACAATGATAACTATTCTTGATTCATAACGTGATACAAGCAGTGTCAAGAGGATTCAGGAGTTTGGGTAGACATTAACTTGAAGCGTACTTTACCTGAAGAAGGATGTCAAGAGAGTGTTTAGTGTGGTTGTTTGGATCTGTCAAAGCCGAGAGAAGAATAGGGACAAGTGCAGATATTTCAGGATTCTTTATGACACTGCCAACCTGGAAAAAGAAAGCAGTGTTCATTTGAGGACATATAAACATCCCAGTTTTCAAGGCCAATAAGCACAAAATTACCTCCTGGAGAGCTGTTTGTCCTGCCGCTTGGACTTTAGGATGTGTGTCTGTTAGTACCTAAAAAAGACATTGCATTGTGTATAAAATTTGATGACAAGTTGTAAAGACAGCTTAAAGGCTCAAAAGACAAATCCCAACATATATACCTCAGTCAACTTGGGAACAATCTTTGGAAGACACTGAGATAGCTGTTGAGGAGCACAATATGCCATAGCACCAAGAAGTTGAACACTGCTTTGCTTCGTACGCCATGCTTTATCTTCTAGACCCTGGAAACGTGTACAAGATATTCATCCAAATATGTGATTTTAAAGAACAAATGAGAGTATCATACTAGCTAAATAAATTTACTGCACGTTACATTTAGAAAATATGTCACTTTGTTGCAAATTTTTCATTAGTGTCTAATGCACATTCATCTTTAAAAGAAAGTAGCTAAAAAAGTGTGACACTGTCAATGAAAATAAGAAAGCAACACTGCACGAAACCACAAGTGTTACAGTAACAACTAGCTACTGAGATGTTCTGTTTAATTAGCCATGGCTTGATAATGTAAAACACATATAACTATTAGTTTGTGTACAGACGGCCAAAAGAAATGCAGTTAGAAAAAATGGTGAAACATTAGTGGCTGGGTCGCATTTCGAAAGATCATTCGGAAATAGTATACATTATAATTCGATAGCATCAAACAAGACATATTCATACCTTAAGTAGTGAAGGAAGGACAAGCTTCACGCCATGACCGGTGAGCTGAGACATCATTGCCCGAGCAGCACACTCAGCAGCTTCACGCACTGCCAGGACTTGATCAGAGAAAGATACGAGTAGCAAGGGTAGCATTTGAATGACATACCTACAAGAAAGAAAACATGATGAATCCATTTGAATCAGACCAACATTTTGAAGTAAAAAGGTGTTTCACTTACGGCTCAAATAGTCTGCCAAGCTTCTCACACAGGCACTCGAATCCAAGTAAAGCTCCTTCACGAGATTTGGCAGACATCCTGGGCACATACAGACAAATTCAGTGCTATAACATTCAGTATACAGATGAGATGGCATGGGAAAAGTAACCTAACAAACAAATACTAATCACATGTTGCAAATATGCATGAGCAGAGCACTAAGCCTCTAAAAATCCAGCTTCAAAGGTTCAAATGAGGAAATTCAAGCAGGCTGGCAGGATGCAACAAGATAAAAAAAAAAATCCAATACCAGTAGGATTAAAGGCCATGATTCAAGACAAACAATCTTCAAATGCTAGAAAAATGAAGAAAGAAGAAAGGTGAACACAAAAACTGCAGGCTGCAGCACGTGTTTTTGTGGTTGATGATTGGATCAGCGAATTGACCCATGAAGTAATGAAAGACGTCATATAAAGTAGCCCACCTGTCTTCTAAAGCTTGCCGCAATGTTGCAGCAATACCATACTTCTTTAGCGAAGAAATCCCAAATCCTTTAACCACCCCAGCAAGGCCAAAGGCTGCACCTCGCCGTTCACCATATTTTTCACATTTCATCATCCGATCCAAGAGTCTAGATACAAGAGCTTGAGCTTCTTCCTGGTTATAGAAAAGTGAACAACATAGTCAAATAGACACAAACAAAAAAAGCATAAGAAAAGTGGCACAAAAAGGTTACAAGGTCATCAATGCAAAGAACCAAATCACTGCTCACCTTTTTAGAGACCATAAGGGGGGACAAACAGTCTGAGACAGCCCGCTGAACTGCCTCTGATGGGGTGTTAAGGACATCTAACAACTTCTCAATAACACTGTGGACTTTAGGATCATCCTGTTACAAATCATATACTTAGTATGATGCATATAAATCATTAAAAAAATAGTTCAGCATCCATCATTACCTTTGACAGATGTTTTGCAAGAGCACCAGTGAATATTACAACACCTTCCCTGACAAGATCATATGTTTCCTCATCTGAAGCCTACGATCAAATGAATTATATAGCAGATAAGAAAGCCATGAGCCACATAATAATTAAATAACATTTTTCAATAATAAGGGTGACTTACCTTTTTATTCAAGTAACTCTCAAAAATTGGAAACAGCAAAGGTACATTTTCTTTTCCATGCTTATCAATAATTAGGATGCCAACATTAATCATTCTACCACGAACATCCACATTAGGATCAGCCTGTAAGTTCAGCAAAAGAAGAATTAAAATTTCAATGTTAGATGTACTTATATGAGAATGTCATCAAGAAAAGGCAAATACTTACCAGGGCACGTGATATGAGAAATGTCATGACAACAGGAAGATCTTTGGAAGCCAAAACATCTGCAATCGAGTGAAGTGCTAATGCAATACCCTGTCTTCCAAGCCAGCGTGTGTCTCCATATTCAACTCCAGCTCCAAGATCACGAATATATAAAGAAAAAAGGGTAGAAAGTGTATCCTGCCAGGATATGACGCCGTCATCAGGGGGAAAAAAAAAAGAAGGGGGGGGGGGGGGGGACTATCTGATAAAGATGGCTCTGATCAACTTCTATTTGTTCGAATCGATCTAGTAACAGATCCGCAACCGGGCGAATATATTGCACCTAAATAGTCAGGCTAATAATCCAGTCTTCAATGTGGGCAACTAACATGCTCCATTGTAATGCCTTTGTTATAGTGCAAATTAAGATTATCCAGATGGTATATTAGTATTACGCAACGAGTCACTTACTTGCATTTTATCCGGATTTTCATCCAATGCAGCAGCCAGAGCCTCAGCAGCGGCAGCACGAACATTAAAATTTTTATGGGAAAGTGCATCAAAGATACCAGAATAATCAGCACAGACATCAAAACCAAAGCGGTCCCACAAATCCTCCGCTAGTTCAGCAACCACCTACAAAGGTACAAGCGTCAATGAGCAAAAAATAAACATTGTTTGATGCTCGAGAAAAAAGAAGGTTCAAAAAATAAACGCGGATAACAGAAGATTTCCAAGCCAAATTTTGCAGGGATGTTTTGACAGACCTTCTCGGGATCATGAGCAGCAATCCAGAGGCTTGTTGATACCTGCAAATCTCGTTGCACAGAGTGCATAGGAACACACTTTATAGCAGTTAAGCAGGCAAGCCTAACATGCACTTCTTTAGCATATACTCCAACAAGAGCCTGAATAAAGAAAGGTGTAAGATATCATAACAGAAAACAAAAAAAATTGAATATAAGAGTACAAAATAGGAACCTGTGCTAACTCATTGCTTCTTAGACCCAGGCATAACTCGTTCAGCATAGGCCCAACTGAAGGATGGTAAGCAGGAACAGTGCTTAGCACATGATACAGAACCTATAGCGCCCAAAACATTACGATGGTAAATACTTTGAGAACAAAACAAGGCAAGTCATCTCATTAAATAAGAAAGAACTAAGAATATTTAACTGATAACATCCTTGGCCGAGGAAGAGGTAGAACTGGATCCATATGCATAGATAGTATGCGAAGCACGTCATCATGAAGGCATGTCTTTTTCGAGGAAAGAAGGATCCGTTCCATTATCTGAAACAAAAATGAAGAAATGTAAACAAAAAGTGGCATGAATATCAAAGAACGGAAAGGTGAGTAGGAATAAAAGTGAAATATGATTCGGCACTAAATGACACAAAAGAAATACCGGAAATATAAAAGTAAAGGAATCTGCTGGAAGAGGTCCCGCTTTGCATGCAATTGTCAGCCCATTTACTATTTGTTCAAAGAGCCCAGGTGACGATTTCTTCTTGTCATCTTCTTCCATTGCCACAGGCATAAGGTCCAAGGTCATTTCAAAATCATCAAAAGATATCACACGGATGGCAGCAGCAATCTCAGGTGCCCAATTGCAAAGAGGAGGGGCTAAACAGCGAGATAGCTTCAACATTGCATCAAATGCAGCATCACTTACTATTGCAGAGCCTAGCAATGGTTCAACATATTTTACCTGCATGGCCCACATCAAGTTTTCAGCCACAGTAGATATAATTAACACAAATGCAAAAGGGTCATCACCAACCCACGACCATGTCATCCGTGCCCAAAAAAAGGAAAAAATATGAGTGCCAAGAAGACAAAAGAATCAAAAACCTAAAAGATTTCTTCATAGCGCATTGAAAATTAAGTGCATATCATTTAGATTTGTACATTTGTTAGCTTTGTCACACTCGCATGCCTTACATGACAATCATTGCATATGTAGTAGAGTTCCCTATGCATTTATTTATCATTTAGGGGAAGCTCCCTATGTATTATAGGTTACAAAAAGTTATATACTGTTGGTATTAAAAACTGCAAACCATCACGATACTCCCACGATTAACAATTCTGAAACATCATAAAACTCCAAATACCCAGCATAGACAAAAGAAGAAACTAATTTCTGTTCACTTCACTAACGCTTATGATTTATTCAATATTCTGGGTAGGCAAGGACTAAAAGATCAGTATTTCTTTGACTATTAAGGTAGCTTCAATACTGCAACGAAATTTTAGTAAACATGGAATATAAGTTGCCAATTAACAGACTGGGAAAAAGAAAGGGAAGATAGCTAACCAGAGAAGGCAGTTGACCGTGAGTAAATATAGGATTAGCAATAGCCAGTTCGCCAAGAGCATCCAGCATTAAGGCAAGATTCTTTTGCACTTGCCCAACCTTTGCACGTACAGATGCTTCCTCCATCAAAAGCAACTCTCTGGCCTCTTCTTTTGCTGTCTTGGCCTTGTCCCCAGGGGCTGGAAAATTTAAGGAAAGAATTATTATATTTTCTTTTTTTGTCAAAGAATAACTTATGCCAGAGTTAAGAACTGAAGAGCTTGAGAAATTGATATACCAGTCTTTTTCGTAGATTTTCCAGTTTCTCGCTTCCCAGCGCCAGAGGGCTCTCTCCTCTCAGTCTTTGCAGGGACAGCGGATCGAGCAGTGTCCTACAAAATACAGGGAAGTCAAAATTTAGAATCCATGTTAGGTTAACAATATGTCATTATCAAGTAGCCATACACATGCAGTGTTCCTTGCCAAAACTGTAACCATTTAATAATGTTATAGATCCCGTGTTTCCTATATTTATTTTGGCAAAGGCCCACAGGCTGCATATGTAAAAAAAATCTCAACTAACATGACTCATAAAATTAACATGCAAGAGCCAAATAAGAAAGAATGTTACCGTGTCCTGGTCGTCATATGCACGAAAACGCCCCTTTGCAAGTTTTGTATTTTTGGAAGCAACAGCCTCAGCAACATAAATTCCTTGCTCAGTTGATAACTGCCCCTCTGGAGTATAGAATACCTTCAATCGACATTGAAGAACTTGTAAGGCTCTAAAGCCTAAAAAATGACTCTTTTGAAGTAAGCAGAAATAAGAAAAGGAACAAAATCAGGCCGTCATTGCATGCGAACTGACAACTTCAAACGAAACGACAGACCGTGGTACTATTTCAGTAAGCTAGAAGATTTTTCAGCTCGTATTATGGAACAAAAGTAGGCAAATGTGTTAATATCTACAAATATGCATAGTTGTGCAGAGTGGGAAAGTGATATGAACATTATAAGCATCATGCGATGATAAGTACGACAGCTAAAGCTGATATAGGAACATAAATAGTTCACCTAGAGCAGAATATAAAAATAAGTACATAAAAAAAAGAAGATTCCGTGCATGTTGGAAGCAGTACAAAAGCCATTATACCAGTTGAAAAATAACTAGATGTGTTCCCATAAAAAATCTAGCCCAGCCATCACAAAGGGACTTTCAAAATTGAATTTCATCAAAATGTCTCGAAGTTTACCTTAATATCATTCTCAGAAAATGAATCATGCAAAGTGCGCTCCTCGCGCCCTATGAAGATCTGGAGAAATATCAATGTCAACAGAGTGTTTGAAAAGGAGTCTGCAACTTCATTTGAGATAGAGCAGAGATAAAATGACCTTCTCAAACTCTAGAAATGTATCGTGAGGGGTAATTGTCATTAACGTCGATAAGGAACATAATGCTGCTCGTTGTTCTTGCTTGTTCGGACTAAATAGGCCATCCTGTGAAAGTAATTCCTGAAATAAAAATCCACTGGTCATTGACCCAAAAATTTAACAGAGACAAGGAAAATTATGGATAGCAAATAATGACGGAAATTGGCACAATCAACAAGCTTGTGAGTCAAGCTGAAATGGGATTTCCTCAAGAAACCATGTACAATAGCAACATTGCCAAAACGCAATGTACAATACCAATACTGGAATCAGTAAGGATGGGTACAACCTGCGTTTTCATAGCTGACATGTTGGCAGGCCATGCCATCAGGTGATACAATTTGTCAGATAAGAGATGACCTCAAAATCAATGATGGTCCAAAATTGACAAAGGCCCACCACAATTAGTCAATTTGACCTACTAAACAGACTAAGGTGAGACAACTATTTTGAATATTTTTACCTCTTTTGCCATATAAATTTCATTCCATATTTTCAAGAGATAAGAAATAGCTTCCTTAAGTCAAATGAATTGTAACTTTGCAAAGATAGCCCACGACCATAATAAACCTTTTTATCCAAACAATCAAAAACCTATACAAACGTCTGTAATGTTAGCCAACCAAAGCTTTAATCTTTAGCATGCTACAGGTAGATTAGAAATGCGCCAACTGTAGCCAGCTAATGACAACGTCCGTCAGGGATTGTGTTAACAAATCACAGCACCAGGTCAAGGCAACCACAGGACATGGAAGATTGGCATGGCTATCTACACATGTTGGAACCTGTGGAAGGAACGCAGCAGGAGGAGCTTCGAAAGAAAAGAAGGTCGGAGCAGGTATTTCACGTGATCATGCAGGGCTTGGAGCTTAAATGAATCAAACTAGGATCATGCAGAGGTTGGAGCTGATAGAACTAGCGGCGGGTGACGATATTTGGGAGAATCAAACTGTAGTGCATTATAGTAGAAACATGTAACTTAAGCCTGGCAACTCGACAGGCATCTGTACTTCTCATCCAGCTTAAATGGAAAGGAAGGTAGAACCCCCCCCCCCCCCCCCAAAAAAAAAAAAGGCCGCTGCTACTAAGTAGCCTAAATGCCTAATCCCGCTTAATAGTGTCTGATAGCAGATATGCACTACATAGGCTATACTAATTATCATGTCCCACTTCAATATCATTATAGCATAAGGCGGCGTCATGACCTAATATATTCTAGTGGCATGGTTAAAACTGTAGCACAAACAAACAACAAAAAATCAAATCATATTAGCCTATATACAATAATGAACAACTGAACACTCGGTCGGTGGGGGAAAGATTGCCCCCGCATTATTGTTTGGTATATTGGCCTATAAACCATAATAAAAATCCAAACCTGCAATTACCTTGCATATAACAGAAATGTTGGGAGAAATTAAGTCAACGAAGAAGATCTGTTGTTTTCTCAACCTTTTTTGCAACCTCTGAAACCAGATGAAGAAAGCAATCAGAAACATAAAAAATGTAAACGGAAAATAGGTAGCAGGATCTGACCTTCCATACACCAGCTCGGGAAGTGGAGCTGGAAACACAAGGGTGGTGGGAGGATATTATAACTCGAGAGTATGATTTTGAACCATGTCCAATAGCATACGGTGCAATCAAAAACAAGCACTTCACAAGGACCTCAGTAGATGGAATGAATGGTACTAGTGAATCTGTAACGCTGTCGATATCACTGGTTGATAAAGAGAAGTGTCAGATACACACAATAGGGTTCAGAAGAAGAAAAAGTAACACAAAATAAAAAGCAGATGACCTCGACAAAGAGGTTAAGAACGTGAATAAATAAGATCAATAGGGCCAGAGGTGCATACCTTTGTTTCAATATTAACAATCTCTCTCCAACTAATGACAGCCAATTAGAAAATAAGAATATGAGATCTTCAGCTAGACCACCGGAGCATGAGAGGACTTTTGTAGTAGCATCATAAGCTGCCTTTCTGACTTCCCAACTTGGATGGCAAACCAAATATATTAGCAGCTGTCAAGAAAGACAATGAGTCAATACAGGCTAAAGCCATGGAGTTGACATCTAATTGGCAAATACTCGACCAGGAGTACAAACATGATGCAATATATGGTTTTCACTGATAGATTACAGCCATAGAGATGATATCAGATAGGCAAATGATTCACCAGTACTAAAAAGATAGGTGCAAATATATCAGGTTTTCAAAAGAACCGAGATTAGAAAGTACCTGGAGCAACGCTTGGATAGAAAAACATTCTTGAACCCTGCAATTTAAAAAATGAATCAAGGACTGCACAGAAAAGGTACTGGTCTAACTCATAAATCCAATTTAACAAGGTGAGTGCAAGACCTGGAGAGATGCTCTACAAGCATAGATTGAAGAAGGTCAACAGCGGCTAAACAATCATCATCTGCTAGTTTGGAAAGCTGCCAGGAGAAAATGCAGTGTTACATAGCTTGTACCAAAAAAAAAGGAAAAAAGCTTCGCTTTGATATAGTACCAAAAGATCTTCAAACTTAGAATATTCAATGTCAATGATTACACCAAGCCCTCCACAAAATTGCAATTAGTTACTCATTTTCAGGAGCATTTTTGTAATTAAAGCAAACCAATATAGTCTAAAAACAGAATAAAAAAGTGAGTGAGATGCCGAAGTAAATCCATCGAGTAAAAATTTGGATATTAAAAACAAATTGGCGCATTTTTTATCAAGCAACCTTCAAAGAAGATAATGCAGAGTCTTAATCACTTATTCTATCGTTAACGGACATTCAAAGAACACTGGAGTTACCAGCTGTAAAGAGATTAATGATGGCTCGTTTTGAGCAATCAATGCCCAGAGCTTCTCCTTCACAACAGCACCATCTGCATATTTGTCAAGTCATATTTGTCATAAATTTATACTTGTATACATTAATAAAGCATGCGCTTAGATACAAGAAGAGCTAGTACAAAACCTGCTTTCGTATCAATAGCAGCAAGCCTTGATACTGCAAGGAGTGCATAGATTCCATCCAACCGCTGTGTTACCTTGCTGAAGCCAACTTTTGACAACTGAATCAAATGATCCAATAAAGAAGTAACCTGTAGCACAACAATTATATCCATAGGTTATGCATCAATGTTTCCATTTCATCTGTGTCTAAAAATCACTCTGCTTTAGACTAAAATTAAAGAAACAAAATGGATGAACTCGGCATGAAGATGGTTCCTTTTGCAGAAATAACTCGAATTGACTCCCATACCTTAGTCAAAGAATCAGACTTCTTGCATATGAGTCGTATTAACTTTAGATGTCCCTTTCTTAATGTATCTTTCTCCTTCAGCCCTGCAGATATAAAAGAAATGACATCTGGTTGGATAGCTTCAGCTGATACAGAAGCCCACGCCCCTAACACTGATAGAATCGCCAACTTCACCTCCTCAATACCTGTTACAGGGTAGCAAAACTTATAAAATGATGCCGATAGATAAAGGTATGAAAATTGCAAGGAGTCTATTCAACTTTACCATCATCCTTGTAACACTTTAAAAGGAAACTGGATACTGAGGGAGCAAGTTTGCCTATTTGCTTTGGGGGAGCTTTCGATAAACGCTCTAAAGCATTTATCATTCCAATTCTCTGGTATGGAAGTGACAGTTTCCCCTCTGAGCCTGCCCAAACAAAGTTTGTAAATCTATATGAATTTTAAAGCCAAACTACAAGCTGTGTTAAAATGGTCATAGGATGAAAAAAAGAAATTAAAACAAAATGACAGGTCAACAAATAGCAGAAAGTATGAAAATGAACCATATTACAACCTCCTAAAATTGCTTTGATAGCATTGAACATGAAAGGAAGAGTGTCAGGATCACTTGACTTCTCACTTAATGCTTCAACAATACTCAAAGCAGTAATCCTCCTCCCTTCATCTGAATGCCGAGCCTGCTGCAGAGCGACTGGCATAAACTCGCTGGAATACCTGCTTAGGTCTAAGCGGACTATCTTTAGAACATATTCAATAGATTGTAGCACAATTTCAGGATTTCTTTTCAGCATCCTTATGCATGATGGGACAACAGTATTTTTAAAATCCTCATGACCAAGATCCAAGAAAAGAGGCTTAAAAGCTTCAGTGGCTGTTATCGGTGGCCGGTCTTTAGAACTCAAGATGGTTTTGACATACAAATCAAGGAATACTGGCTGAAAAGAGAAAGCAACAGATTGTCAGACACATGAGAAAATCTACAAAAGGCTTCCAGAAAAAAATAAGGAAAAAAAGGTCACACAATAGCATAAATGGTCGACCAAAAACAACTGAAAAAAACAGCATAAGGACATGGTACTGAAGGTTTACCTTGTACTCAGCAGATAGTGATGGTGAGGTAATGGTGAAATCCAATATTAGATTCACAAATGCAGGAGAATCCCTCGATGAAATCCTCAAATCCCTGACCTCCTCTAAGTACATTTTATAGATCCCAGCAGGCTGAAAAAACGGAAGAAGATAAGAAATGAATACAATACAGACTTTCTCTGCACTTGTTTACTTATTTCCAAAAGTTACCTCAGAGAAAAGATGGATGAATAACTGTTTGCAAGTACGGCGCCGACGAAAGGATCCATCCATAAGGACTTGACATAAGACTGCCTGTGCATGGGCCAGTCTAGAGAAAGCACCTTTTGAAACTGTGGCAAACTGGCTCCATTTAAGAAGATAGTGTGACCACCTAAGAAGCTTGAAGCTGGTAAGGGGGCTTGTAACCTTCAGGTTCTTTTCCATAGATTGAACGAGTGCTGCAGCAAATGGCTTCATGAAAGTGGGCTCACCAAGAGCCTGAATAACCAGATCATCTACTGCTTTTCGCGATGCCCGATCATCATATAGAGGCAAAGTCTGGAAAATGAGGTCGACTAACAGTGTGGTATCTGATGGTGACTCTGCAGGTAAGACAAAGTAAATAACAATTATTTTTGTACTGGCTTCTGTGAATATTCAGTAAATGGGCTGAATAAGTAGTGGATTATATGCACATGAAAATTGAATTCGTAGAGGGGTGCTATAAAGGTTCCTTCTCAAACAAAAGAAAGAAAGAGAGAGGTGTATTTCACGAAATCAATGGCATAGCCGCATAGTACAGTGGAAGATAAATTGATCCAGGTCAGGCTATGCACTGAATATTGTCAAGTTTACCCCAAAAATGAAAACTTCAAAGAACCAAAAAAAAAATCAAGATTATATCAAACACCATGTACTTCTCAATGTTCAAAGATGCTGGATGCAAAATACTGGCAAATGTATACACAAGGGATACATAGAGGCCTCCAAGATCTAGAACCTGGACTACTTGCAAGTGTGCAGATATATTATATAACAGATCAAACAATTGGTGGTAACAAATTCCAAGTCTGGGCCCATAGCACATACCAGATAACATTAGGTTGAAATCCTACTGAAGCATAGCTTAAATAACCAAAAATGTAACTAGCAGTCCAGTTGCAGCATCAGGAAAAATGTGCTAGTGCATATGCTTCAGAAGGCGCTATAATGACACGTTAACTCCATGGCAATCATGTTCTCATGGAAGATTACTCTGATTACACTGCACATCTGATAAACTTGCATACGAGCTATCTCAAATCATAGAACATTACGCTCAAAAAATCATAGAACAAGGAAAGTATAGAATAGACAGTTAATATAAGCCAACATGCCTTGCAGTGAAAACTACAGTGTGTGCAGCAGAATCAACAATGGCAAACCATTGTTACGAGACATGTGCTCCAAAGTAAGCCAACCCCGGCGCAGAATAATGGAAATCAACAGCCCACAAATTAATCGCTTGAACAAGGCAGAACTAGCAGCATATCTTTTTTTCTACAGGCCCAGACACGTGTTCAAACCTCACTTGCAAAACAGTAAGTACACAACAAAAACAATTTTACAACAGCTCGTACGGAGACCTAGTAAGAATCACATTAGTGAACCGATAGGATCATAGAAGTATTAGAGCAAAGCGACGTGCTAATCTCGTTCTAAAATTCGAACCAGCTACCAAGCACAAGCGGAGCTAACAAGCAACGATCCGCTTTAAGCCAAATTGAGCAAGGGGGGAACGAGGTAAAACGTCACAGGGGACGGGGAGATCCAGGTCCCGCAAACCGAAGTGAATCCATCTTCAAAAATCGGGTCCGATCACAGAGACCCTCGCTGGAAAAAGTAGGATTACGGGTACGAGCGGAGGCGCACAAGAGAGAGGTACCGAAACCCACGGGTGGCACCTAGCGAACGATCCAGAGAGGGAAGAGCCGAGGCGATGGTGGGGTTGGGTACCTGTGGCTTTCGCGAGGAGAGGGGGCAGGGTGTGGCGGAAGAGGCGGAGGCGGCGCTTCACGGAGGAGGTGGAGACCTCGGCGGCGGCGGCGCGAAGCACCTCCTCCACCGCCGTCTCCTGCGCGCCCATTTTGTGGGGGCGGGGCGCTGGTGCTGCCGCAGCGGCGGCGCGGCGGCGGGGTTGGGGGAGATGGGGTGAGCAGGTGTGGCGTGCGCTGCGGCGGCCAAGGACTGCGCAGCCGCAGGGTTGGGGAGGACTCCGCAGTGATTGGGGTTTAAGACTACAAGTAACGTCTGGCTGTCATGTGGGCCCCTATGTAAGTGACAGATTACGCGTAAGGCTGGGCCAGTGGTCAGTGATAGCCAATGGAGTACAATTCTAGGGCTCTGTAAAGTACAGAAGTCTTCGGAAGTCCTTCGCAAGCTCACTCGCTGTTTTGCGATAGGATCATGAATCCATGAGATCTTCCATTGCCGATCGATTTGGTGCATCTACATTTGATGCAAAATCAATGTCACATGTGCCTTTGATTGCCATCAGAAACCATATCACGAGCTTTTTGTCACCTGTGTTGAAGAGTATCAACCCTAGAGAGTTTCTGCTTTGGGTGCACTCGTTTGTAGGGAAAAAAGAAAACAAGGATAGGTATAGCGTAGCGTTCTAGTGCATAAAGATATTTACTCCCGACCAAAGGTTACATGGTTGTGCTGTCTTTGAACAAGATCTAACCTTCGAAGCTGATTTTTTTGTTATTGAGCTTGTTCTCAACAATGAGAGAGTTCAGAAATAAGGATACTTGTCTCACCTAATGGTACATAATATATGCTGCTATAGTTTTTTTATTTTAGATAATGCTTCAGATAAGCTAGAGCTTTATTACAAACTTTGCGGTCATCCATCTGCATGACACACCAAAGGAAACACCAACACATTGCATTGAGGAAGAGACATTAAGAATCCTACTGCTATAAAACTAAAATGGTGTTGGATGCGATTAAATCTACACGGATGAATAACTTCCACCTCCAATCAATATACAGATATTGGTCGAGAATCAAGGGGTCCTACTTCATCTTCAATCTCGAGTCATTATATCCTTTGCTATCATGCTTGAAGATTGGGCCTTGTCCCGGTCTTTTATCCCCCTCTCTAGCACTAGACAACCCCCCCCCCCCCCCCCCTCCTCCTTCTAAGGCAACATATCAATGTAACCTCCATGAACTCTTAAATACTCCCCCCAAACATGGTTGTTGTCTTGTGTTTTTTTTAATTACACTCAGACACTCACAACGCACGCACACTCATCCTCGAGATTGACGAAGTCACCAATGACGCCTCGTTGTCGACGGTCACGTCACCTATCGCTGAAAGCACAAAGCCGTTAAGTCCTAGAAAATTCGCTCACATGGGGAGTCAAATCCAAGACCTCAAAGGTACTACTCGGGTGCCTTAACCGCTAGGCTAAGTCCCCTTTCACAAGGTTGTTGTCTTGTGTTGACGTCACTGACTAAAATATCTCCCTATTCCAAATGAGCAAATATTTTTTTTTTATTTCCTTTTCACTACCTAATCTTCACTCGCGGCCTCCCTTGTACGAAAATTCGCTCCCCCCAACTCGATCTATTGCCATACCGTCCCATGTAGTAGATATTTGTTTTCCTTTTTCAAAAGCAATAGATTATATTAAAACATTAAATATGTGTATCTATATCAGGAATCTAGAAAGTAAGCAGGGTTACACTTGACTTTTAAGCATTTGACAGCTGATTAGTGTGGATTTCTTTCAGCTATACAGAAACCTTAATAGTGGATACAAAACAAAGCATTCAAAGATGGTAGTGTAACTATTTTCGGTTAAAAAAAAAGATGGTAGTGTAACTGAAATACATGCGACCAAGATGTCAACATAATCATACTCCTTGTTCCTCGAGAAGATGTAAAGCAACTTGTATGGAGACATATAACGGCATATTGATCGTGCATTTACTTACGTACTTTGCAGATCAAGGGAAAATACTCGTTATATATGCACATTTTGCTCAAAAATATTAGTAGTTCCTATGGAGACGCATAACCTTACTAAAAAAGGTTCAGTATCGATCTATGCACCTCAATTACTCGTCAAAGTTCAACATGGAAAAACGCCTAAGACGCTCACGGAGAGAATGGCGACACAAATTGATGTGACTGCATGCCAATCCGTCTTTGGGTAGTGCCGTCTCTTCTAATTCCTCGTTTCTTGTTTTTACGAATTTTCTCACTATTTTTTTATACGAGTATAACTCAGACGACCTCAACGTACGCATACTTACTTTTATGAACACACGTATGCAAACCCTACGTTTATGAGCATCTTTGAAGACTATGCCGACACATCTTAGATATTGACGAAGTCATCACTGGCGCCTCGCTGTCGACGGGAGCATCGCTTACCACTGAAAGCACAATGTCGTTAAATCCTAGAAAATTCGCTCCCACAGGGAGTCGAATCTAGAATCTGATGTACTACTGAGACTCTTGTAGGCTACAGACCCTTTCGCTCATTGTATCACGCTCTGGTTCGTGTAATTTTTACAAAATGGCCCTTTTGGTTAAAATTTATCATATTTGGACCCTTAAAGAAAACATATTCAGAAATGGACCTTTTTCTGGACGCCATGTTATTTGGCGACTAGGTTCCACAGCTGAGCGCCGCATCATTTGGCGCCCACCTATGGGACCTGGTCGCCAATGATTCTGGCGCTCACCATGTCAGTTCATCATCCTTCCTCGTGCCTGCGTTCAGGGGTGGGCGCCGTGTGATTTGGCGCCCACCTACAATAGGTGGGCGCCGTGTGATTTGGCGCCCACCTATCTGACCTGGTCGCCAAACCATGTGGCGCCCAGAAGAAGGGTCCATTTCTGACCAAGTTTTTCCAAAGGCTCCAGAAGTGAAAAACTTTAACTAAAAGGTCCATTTTGTAAAAATTACACCTCTGGTTCTCCTACTCTTCTCCTGTCCGGTGGCCCGTACAGCCCGGCCTGCCAGCAACCAAGGCCTTGAGTCATGCCATTCCAGCCCATTCCAAGCTGGCTTTTAGCCCTCACGAAGCTTCACGCTTTTCCATGGGCCCATGGCCCCGCGCCGCCGGTGGCCGGCACGAATTCGACCGAGTCGGCGACGACGGCGAGTGGCGGACCGGCGATTGCGGCGCGGGGCACACGAGCCCCTGAGGATAGCGGAGCACTACGGCACAAACAGGCGTACGAGGTACGAATCCGATACAGATCCCGGGTCCAAATTTTTTGTGACTGAAATGATTCTACAGGTTTGATATTGCTCTAGGGTTCTAAATCTTTTCCTTGTGTACAAAACTAGGATCCCACTTGGGTCCTAACATCTATTCGCTGTGTGGAAAACTAGTATCACTCTTTTCACTTTTTTTTTGTTTAACTGCAAGGCCTACCTTTTTTCCCCCTACTGATTCCTGTAGATCGATTCACAGTAGGCAGCAAAAGAAGCAGGTGAATTCTAGTTTTTTTCTAATGATGTTTTGGGTTGACTCACTGACTCAAAAATTTGAAAACTCGCATGGCAAAAATCCTGTGATTTTTTCTTCATTCATTAAGGGTCTGTCCTAAACTAGTTTATTATTAGAACATCACTAGCCGAGGAAAAAAAAAACCTTTGGAAAGCTTAATGTCGGGACCAGTCTAGAAAAATGAGAGATTATTCAAAATACGGGATCCAATTCGCACGTCCCTCGGAAAGTGGACCTCAGTTGTCATAGATTTAATGGACATCTTTCATCTCACACTTTTCAAGTGACACGTCAGCTTTGTGGTCTTATTTAGTAAAATGAATTTGCATTTCTCAGTGCACTGTTTCATAGGTTTATCAAAATATTAAATTATTGCTAGGTGGGAGTCATTTGTTGGTTGAGGTCTTTAGGGATGAAAGGAAAGACTCTCAGTTCACTTTCTTTTGGCTTTCATCTTGTTGGAAACAACGTTCACATCCTTTTATGGGGATGAAAGGCATGTCTCCTCTCTTATAATAAATTTCTTGTCATGTCATCATTTTTTGTTGATGTGGTATCTAATTAATTGTAAATGAAAGAGCCATTGAGAATGGCCTATCCATTCTAAACTTTGTCAAAATTATGGTCACCCTGGATCTATTTAATCAGTCATTTGGATTTGAGAGAAGAGTTTTTAGGATGGTAGATTATTTTTGCGGGGAAAGATGCTAGATGATGTGTCGATGTTGTCACACAGTTTTTGATGTCCATGCCCGCTAGCTAGCTGTCAGAAATGTACACTGCTCAAAAATTCATTAGCCATATTGATGCACTCACCTAGCTTGGAGATCCAGTTCTTAGTAAAATACTCCTACACTTGATGATGTGTTAACATTTGCACACTCACCTTGCATTTTACGTGTGCTAATCTTGAGAAAACTAGTTGCCCGCCATTAGCAGCCGTGGAAGCCAAACACACCTCGATCGCTGCATGTGTGCATTTCTTAGAGAGCGAAAGTAACGTTCTATCCGCTAATCCACATACAAGTCCTCTGCAAATCACCCGATCAGAACTAATCAAACCCATGGACCTTAAGCTCGGATGCTGACCGAACCCGTACGTCACCGGACCCACCACCCACGACAGACGCGCACGTTGCATCGCATCCTCGTTGATCAGACGCTCGATCGATCGCGCTGTCCACGACGTCGCCGTCGTCGACCCCGACCATCCATCCATCCCCACTTCGATCGTCCTCTCTCCCCACCCCACCCCACCACCATTGAAGCCGAAAAGGCACGCGACGCGACGCGGCCGACCGAGAGCTCCCTCTCCAGCTTAGCCCCCGCGCGCACACCATGAAATAACGAAACGGCAAGCGACCGGTCGTCGGGCCGGGCCCCTCGCCCGATCGATCGAGCCGTCGTCGTCCCCGCTTGCCCGTTACTAAACCGTCCCCCGGCCGGTGCGTTGGCGCGGTCACGTCGCCCACCAACACCGCGATGTGGGCGCCGCACCTGGATTGACGCATCCATCGCTCGCTCGGAATCTTTCGCGCGCGCGTCACGGCGCACACGGCCAGCGCTATAGCTAGCTCGCTCGCGGCCGCCGCGCCATGATACCTCCCTGGAAAGCGACGCCGGCTCGCGCGCGCGCGGCGACGGTGTTCGTGTCGTCGTCCCGGTGGTGGTGGTGGTGGTGTACCCGGCCGGTACGACGACGTGCGCGGTGTCGGGCGCTTCCGTGTGCGCGTAGGTTACGTGCGATCAAATTAAGCGCCCCGGCCGCTCGACGCTCAATCGATCGATGGATCGATCGATCGGCAGCGTGGGCACGGTGCCTTCTCCCGGACCTCTCGCTAGCAGCTTAGCTTAGCTTAGCGTCGCGCTGGTGATCGACGGTGACAGGTCTGCCAAGTACACCATAACTAACGCGATGCTGGCCTTTTTGGAATGATTTAAGTACACTATCAGTTGCAAAACGGCCGATAAACCCCGCCACTGTTGGTACTTTGTCCTCTCCCGGCGCAACAGTTGCATGTTCAATTAGGTGCGCGCGGTGCAGCATCTTTTTCCACAAGCATCAGCATGCAATGGCCTGGGGTCCTTATTACTGTTTCTATTACTATATTAGAACATATTGATATGCATATGGTACCAGCTGACCCATTTCAATTTCGTTTCACTGAAAGTTTGGAGAGTTGATATATTCAGATAAAAATTCTTCACTGATCAGTTCATCTTTTTCGCGAGACGAAGCCTAGTTGTGCATGCATGTAAAATAATACTACGGCATACACAATTTCAATATATCGCTTTCACTCGTTTTTGTACACAAAAGATAGCTTAATTTGGTAAACTGATTCATTTGCACTACACTATTCATGGAAATATTGCACGTGATAGTTTACAAAACAATAATCTTTTAGGCTAATCCCCTCACTGGATCATTTTCTATGGCACTTCATTCAGAGAAGTCCACTTAGTTTTGACTAAAGTAAGTAATATATTGCTCACTTTGGCCGTACCTAGTTAACTGAATAGAATTAAGCCATACACGCACGACATAAGTGCGATATATGAACGGTCAATCGTTAGCCTTGCACAGTACAGCGACATTGTAAAAGTTCTTTCAGGTTGTTAAATGTCATGTCGAGCATATAGTAAAGAGTCTTCACCGTTACACCCCGTCGCCTAGGATAATGTCACTAAAAGCGATTCGACAGAAACGTGAATGGATGAAGTTTCTGCACCGAAAGCCGACTAGTAACTACTGCATCATTTACCCCTTTTCCAAATATATATCTTACTTGATCAAACATGCCATCACAGAGTTGGAAGGCCAAAATAAAACAAGCACAGTGATTATTTGCTGCTACATAGCTGCCATATGAGATGGCATCATCATCGGTTGCGTACGTAGCTAAAGAGCTGATCAACATCACATGTACACTAGTTTAAATTGTTTACCTTCGTATATCCGACTATTAGTAATCCAACAAATTTAAAATAAAGATGAACCACTCAAAATGCTAGATATGAAAATCAGGTGACTTGAATCATATAGATCATTACGCCACAACAGGATAAAAATATTTATATTATTATGTATAATTTACAAATAGAATGAGCGAATAATTAATTCCTCATCTATCTCAGAAATTTTTTGCCTATACCCCAACGATGGATGGACAGATATGTGTATACATCGATAAGTTACATGTCATGTATGTACGGTGCATTGTGCTTCCTCTATAAGTTGTTTTGGTGTTAGATTTCTATTTGCAGCATGCCTCTTTCACAAAGCATTGCAAGTTGCTTTGGATGCATCCCTAGTTAAATATATAGATAATTCATTGACTATTAGAAGCTCCAACCTTCATGAAATCTATGAATTGCACCTGTCCTTCTGCTTGATCATCCCGGCTTTCATCCTGTTCCTCAATGCTCGAACCACACTTTGTGTCGCTCGAGCTCGCGTTCACTTGGAGAAAGTCGTAGAACTCAACCGATTTGTCCGTGTCTGTGAATCAAAAATTGCAATTGCATATAGTTATTACAAGCTTCTATTAGCAAAATCTCTACATATATGCATCAATGAAATCATTACGTCAGATGATGCAAAAGGCTAGATTTTTCTCTATTATGAAATACCCGATCAAAGGTATTCACCTTCATTAGTTGTTGAACGATAGCCCTCAGTGTTATCATGGCCAATGGCAAAGGGGCCAGCGAATTCACTTCGGTACTTGTCTAGCAAGGAGGCCATGCTGTTCGCGTCAGGCCTGGACTTCTTAGCGCTCCTGTGGTTTTCATTTTCCACGGTACCGGCAGTAGCGCCAGCGGTGGCGCCGCTGCACCGGTTGGACATCCTCATCCGCTCCCTGCACCGCCGCGCCATGATCACATGCCAGTGGTTCTTCACGGCGTTGTCGGTGCGCCCCGGGAAGAGCCTGGCGATGACGGCCCACCGGTTGCCGTGGACGCGGTGCGACGCGAGGAGCAGCTCCTCCTCTTCCTCCGAGAAGGGGCTCCGGTTGATCCTCGGGTCGAGCTGATTGAACCACCTCAGCCTGCAGCTTTTCCCTGAAATAGATTTTGTCATTTTCAGTTATTAGCTCCCTGATTACGCTATGCTCTTGTGACTCCATGGCTTGTGCTAGAAAGAACACAGAACGCAGATGAATTACAAAGCAAGAAAACTTAACCTCACTGGAAAGGTAGATAAAATTGCTCTACATATAAATGACAGAGATATACACGATAGGCACATCAAAGTGAATATCACATATATATTGACGAATGGCAAGTCACCTCTTTGACATGACACCTTAACAGATCTAAACTCTCTAACTAAACATGCATGCAAAATAAATCACAAAGTCAAAACACCAAGCAACCAATTGAACGAAAAGGAAGAAACCAGACCGATCAGCAAACTCTCTAATACATATGCTGAATACATGAGATCATTTCTTCATCATATATCGCACCTGATCGCCCTTGAAGTTTCTCGGCGATGGCGTTCCAGTTGTGCGGCCCATATAGCGCAACGAGCTCTTTCAGCTTCTCGTCCTCCGATGGTCTCCAGTGGCCTCTGGTGCACATCCTTGATTGATCAATCGCTGACTCGACGAAGCAAAAACTGCCTCTCTCCAAAGCTCTATACGCAACAATCTTGATCGAACTGTCTCTTAATAATTATCCTCCTAATCGAGACTGCAGAGAGTGGAATAAATAAGCAGCAACAGAAGAAGAATCAACCAGCTAGTAGTTGATTCAGGAAGAACACAGATCGATCAATTAAGATCGCCGTGCGCTGGATGTAGAGCCTAAGAGAGAGAGGAAAAGACACGGAGATTGAAGGATGGTGTGAGAAGAGGCAAGAGAAAGATAAGGGTTGTGGGGGTATATAAAAAGAAGGGAAAGTAGTGGACAGTTTTTTTCCTCTCTCGTTGTTGTTGATCGTTAGTGAGGGAGAAGATAGTGAGTTAGGAGATGGTTACACCAGAGTTAGTTTGATGCTACGTGTGGGCTAACGGGTGGTTTTGTACGTTAAGCTTCGCAAGAGAGAGAATAGGAAATGTTAGTTACATGCTATAGGTCCACAAGATCAACTAACTACCTTGCCGGTTACAATCGTTCAACAAACAACATACAGGAACCAGGCATAAGCTGCATGCATGTGTGCCAACTACCTATGACCTTTGCTGAGACCAGCGTATCTTGATTAGTAACACTCCGATCAAGAACTCAAGATTATAAAGTTTGGGGAGAAAAGCTGTATATGAACATATTTACACATGTAACTGTTTCGGCCAAAATTCATTCGAGCTTGTGTGCTAGCTAGCCTATCATCTTATTAAGCTGGTGCAACTGGCTCAATTAGATATAGGTATTTGTACTTTATTTGTTTTCGAGAGGAATATTAGCATCTACGTACCTTTCGGAAAGATCACTTGTTATTTTCTCGCAAGCTCAATCGGTCTTTGTGTGCAAGAAAGTTCTTCACCCGGTGCACCTAATGTTTTTGAGAGTTTGGGAGAACGGGGAAAGATGGATGCGGCCGTAGGGTTGCTTGGTGGGGGGAATTCTGTTGTTCAGGTCTCAACATCTCTCTGATGTTTCAAACCTACAACGTCTACTTAAAACCAACCCATCAGTCTCCCTTCCCAAATGTACTCGACACCTAATTATAGTAACATGCCTTAAAATATATGCTGCATTGGTGACCTTAACCTGCAGCATTATTACATTTAGTGCGTGTGATCAACAGATTCCATGACACGTTAATATACGAAAACAAGAGAAAATAATGGTGCAATATCATGCTCAGATAAATGACAAGCGTCATGAATACCGAGGCGTATCAAATACCATCCTGCCTAGCTAAAATAGTTCGGTTTGAAACCTTTAAGTCAAAATATTTTAGAAACAAATGAGACTAGTTTCTGCTTGCAGCAACGAAGAACCCACTATCTCGTTGTAGTAGCTGTGGATTTTCTAGTGCTGTTGGGCGCCTCAGACCTACCCGGCCAATCAACACATTTCTCTATTTGTTGCCTGCGCTGCTGATGCTTGGGTCAACTGGGCTGTAACTATACATATGCTACTTGTAATGCTGTTAAGTGTTTCTGTTTTTAGGACGCCAAAAGGTTGGTGAATCGTTTCTAGAACTGTCCAACGGGTTCAACCATGTCTAGCAGGTTGGTATTGATTTATAGACTGAATTTCAACCCTGCAAACCTGCAGTAGCAGATCTTATTTCTTCACCTATATTGTGGACATACAGCATATAGATGAGTCAGAGTTACGACCTCTAGGTCTGTAGAAGATCTCGGTACAAGGAGTTATGAATTTAGCACACAATGCTATTAGTGCAAAACTGTTAACCTCAATAACTGAGAACTTTTTTAAAAAATATATTCACAGAGAACGTTTCCAACAATGTCAGAACAAATCAGTAACGTTGTGGTAAAGAAATAGTTAGAAAATTTGTTGGCATATCTCTATATTCTGAGATTACCAAGGTGTCCATATCTCAAAGTTTTGTCTACTTCTTTGTAGATATCTCAGAAGCTTTCTATCTAAAAGTATTTATGACAAATTTCAGGTGATGGGTCCTTGACAACTAGTATAAGGGAGACATTCCGGTGATGGAGAGCGCATATCAAGGTAACAGCAACTACCTATCAGAAGTTATTAATTGATATATTCGTTCCTTCCTTCATTAGATTGCTTCTGTGGTCAACAACGGAAGATCAGCTGCATGCTTGGGAGCGTGTGCCTCTTCTCTGCTTCCATTGCAGGTTACATGCTCCACAAGGGTGTACTGGCTGCTAGATGTCAGCTTCAACCGTTGGCCTAACTCTGTTCCGTATGGCAGATAAAAGTTCTTAGAAATTAAGCAAGCATCTAAGTTATTAAAATAGGAAAATAAAATATACTTGGGTTGCACATTCACATCGACTTCGAGCATCCATTCGAAAGTTTACCTATTATGTTTGTCTTTTTCTTTAAAATGATACGAAGTAACTAATTCAGGAGGTCCCTAGACAGTTTTTCAGTCTTCAGAGTCCGTACACTTTTTTTTTCATAACAAAAAAACTTTCAGCGAAGTCGTTCTGTCCTCCAAATTTTCAAGTGTTGCACAAATTTCTCACCGTACATGAACCAAAGCCATAAACTTTGGACCGATCACACGTCAGGCTTTTACATATTGGGCACATTCCTGGTTGGCTGGTTCTCACGTGTGCAGTCTTGACTGATCGAGACAGAACAGAGGACATACTGCAGGGCTCAGGGGCGAAGCTACATGGACTTATCGGTGTCAGGTGACACCGATGACTTCCAGCAAAATCAATGGAAAATTGGAGTTCATGGCTGCCAACAAGAGTGCTGACCCCGTCGGCCAAACTCGCTGACACCGGCGGCCACTCGCGCTGGCTTCGCCCCTGGCAGGGCTCTTTTTCTCGCATCTGGAAGTCCTTCAGAAAGTGTTTTCCAAGCGTTTGAAAAGAGCGCGGCACGAATAATCTCAAGAACTAACGGTGCAAGAGTGACGTGTGCCGTAAAACGAAGCCATAACTAACGAATCTTGATGCACAAGATGCTGTGTTCCAGGTGACCTAATCAGCCGGAACCGGGGCTTCCAAACCGGTTATTCCTGCCTACCATCTTTGAACGTGATCTCAGCCGGGGTAAAGTGACAGACAAGACACCGAAACTGGAGCCGGTGACTAGGTACACATGCGTGAACGAGATTCTCTCTGCGAAATTTTATAACACCTGATGACACGGTGGTTTTACTGAGTCCTCATGTTACTTGGACGAAACAGAAGGAGCGGATTGATCAGCAGAGATATGTACTCCATCTACATCCAATCCATGTACGGACTTTGATTCAACGGAATTATGTCATTTAATTGCACATTAGTCGTTACTCTGTTGCGGTGTTGCCCTGTACAACAACCTAGTTACATTTCACGTGTCAAATTTATCCGTGAGCCTCCGTCCAAGTGATTTTTTTTTTGGCGTGTCTACTAATTTCACGAGCACGCGCGCAAGCTATCATCTATCTCGCGGGCGTCAGGAGCTTTGAACTTGGGATCAAACCTGGTAGTCTTTCGAAACACATGCAAAGCCGGCCACTCTCGGATGTACGCGGTTCACCTGCTCCCGTCTCGCCGCCGCGACCAACTGATCGATCCATCGGTCGCATCGGAACCCGCCGTAGCCGTGTACGTATCTGATTTCGGTGAAGAGTTGGGCACTCCGATAATATCGATCTATACACATTACACGATCAAGGAGAGGCGTCGGATCGCGACGGGTACGCGTCCGTCACTTGTGGCCCGTATCCGGAGCCGGAAGCTATGCTTCTCGATCAACGCACCGGAAAACGACGGTTCCGGCGCCGGAGGCTTAACCGTGGCTGCTGATTGCTGATGAAGACGACGCTGCTGGAACGAGACCGGTATATCTATCTCCATCCTCACATCAAGCTAGCTAGCCAAGGCGCGATACCTAACTCACCTAACCACCGCACGTCCGCGGCTCCGCGCACATGTGATGCGTGCGCTTCTGCGGTGCGAGGCAGCACCTGGCCTGACGCTTTGCGGCTGGATGGCTTCGCCACTTCGCAAGTTAACTTTGGTGGTAAGCATCGTGTTGCTACTGTTATATACTCCCTCCGTTTGGAGATATTTGACGCCGGCTGAACTGCAAACACGTCAGCCGGTGTCAAATATTCCCGAACAGAACATACTGCAGTGATTTTTACACAACTAAAATGTAGCATTTGCTAATGCAAATATACGCTCAAATAGTTGTGCCAACCGTTGGACATACGAAACATTCACAAGCCTAATCCTTTTATAGTAAGCATGCACCTGCCGCACTACATTCGATGCGGCATGTTCTTGTGTAACAAGTACTTTTCGCTTGACCAAACATTTTTACCTATTGAGTCATCATCCTTTTAATTCAAATTTTCAAACAATACCAAGTATCATTTTTTATTACAAACTGACTCAACATTTCAATTCAACAGATTTTTAAAAAATAGCGACACTTTACTTCATAAAATGTCTACACAACTACTATTTTTTCTAGAAGTAATTACTAAACATTTCTTCTTTTACAAAAATGTTTAATCAATTATATTATAAAAAAACTTAAGTTATAAAGTTGTTAATAAACTTTTCTTAAAAACATATTCACTCCACCACTTTCAAAAACTAATGAATGAACATTTGCCTATGAAATTTTTCACTCAACTTACTTTGAAAACATGGGCTCAAAATTGTTCACAGTTGAGTGAACTAGTAAACATGATATCTCAAAAGAAATATCTAGTGCATTTAATACCGTTATACAATGGCTGGTCCCCCACCTTTCTACTCCCTCTAATATCAAGTAGTCATTTAAGTTTATGCCTACTCAACATCTTTTCTTATCTTTGAACACGAATATCAAAAAAAAAATGGAGTGGTAATGTAAGCTTGATATTATCAAAATTCTTGTGAAGAATACTTTTATATATAACTTTTACAGCCACTACAACACGTTCAAATATACCTACAAAAGCAACAAATGTGTGTGTAAAAACACACCCAAGATTAAGTCTACTAAGCTACTAGTCTCTCAAGCTCCATGAGCATTGTGTTCCAAGTTAATAACAATATGAATTATTCAATAGGAGCCTTTAACTATGTGAAATGTGAATTACACACATATTCATCAACGATCACTGACACTGAACATAATGGAAACTTTTTAGTGCTCAATCTTATATGCAACTATAATCTCAAAATAATTTTCTGTTAGCATTCTAGTAATGCTTTGAGTCTACCAAATTCAAAATTTGGGTCTTCGTACAAATTTTGAGCCTATATATGGATAGCTACTGCTACCCCTCATATACTAGAGAACAAGATGAGAAAGTTTGTACAATATAGAAACATATCCTTCAGTAGTGGTACATAGTCGTGTCCATTGAAATGAAATTTCTAAAGATTTTATCTCTTCATATCGTTAATTCTTCTAGGTCTTAAAAAAGCCAAGCACAAATTTCCATCTCTATTGGATCTACAGGCACAACCTTGTTCCAGCAAACCCATACAAGAGCTTCCATTTGCTAGACTCATCCAAGGCATATGGTAACTCTTACATGGGGATTATCTTCAATTTTTGTAAGTGAAAAGCAGATATAATCAATCATCTTTCCGCTAGACATCTTGTGCGGGAAAAAACCTCTTATATTGTTTTGGGGGTAAGGGAGTAGCATATAGCACAATGGATGTGTTGTTTGTGTAGCCTCTTTTCCTAGCAATAGCTTAGAAAAATGTGGAGTTGACAAGCTCTAATAGGATGTTAAACAAGAACTTTCAGGTTACTGCTAACATCTTTTGGTGCAAGCATCACATTTTTATTGTATTGAAAATTAAATTAGGCAAAAAGCATATATTTTGTTAATTTTGGGGAATTATATATATACATAGTTCACAAGATTTGCCTTCTTCTATGTCAATGCATGTTTAGGGAGAGGTATAATTTGACTGATTGTATTATTCACCGATTCCCAAGGTCTTTCATGTTCATCTGTTAATTACATTTGCAAGTCAAGCTTGCATAATACCTCCGGTTAAGTTGAGCACAATAGTTGTATCATCAAGTATCGCTCCTCCATATATACACAATATATGGTAATATATGTTGGTGGAACACATGTGATGAGAGCAGCTTTCGCATTATCAAATCTTGATCAAAACAACGTCATCACCACATCATATGTAAATGAAATATAATGATGATGGACGACTTTTGTCTTGTCGGTGCCTAATCATGTATACGCCAACCCTTCATTAACTTGAATGGAAATATTGCCTTGCCCTCATGGAGTATTGATCCTGTTGTGTGAGACATGTCAGTATACTATTGACTTAGCTTCTCGATTACTTGGTCATCTAATCCCATTGGTATGAGACATAGGGTAACGATCACGGAGTGTCGTGACTATCGTCATGTTGCTGCTTGGATGATGCTTCCTACCTGCATAATTTGGTAACACTTGACCATTGCATGAGAGGCGAAGAGAGAGGCGGGGGGGGGGGGGGGGGGGGGGAGGGGGGGGTGAAGTCTCAAGCCTATTGGCGTCATGAAACTTGATTGAATTTAGCCTTGTTATCAATAAATGGCAAACCATGATCAGGTTCATAGCCTTCGTGCACTTGTATAAGAAACGATATGAAATTTGTTCACTCACATTTAAAAGGAAAATACAGTATCTTGAGCCTCTCCAATCATCTTGCTTCCATGTAACAAGTGAGGATGCATCTTGTGTTTTTTTACGGTACCTTGATTTAAGCCTCCTTAATTTGTAGCCGTTGTTTCATGCCTCTTTGCATCGTCTGCTCATCTTTATTAGAGCCTCCATGTAGTTCCCACTCCAACTCCATTCCCCATCTCCTCCCAGTAAAAGAAATCCTCACAACCGCGTCAATGGCCACCTCCATCTCCAACGGCACCACCACCGGTTCCGTGTAGGAGCAGGAGCTCGTTGGTATACATATATGAACATGAATGAGGTTTAAGGAAGCAAGAATCTTGGTAGCTTTTGGGAGTGCATTGGGTCAGGAGCAGGCATGTGTGTATATATTTCACTGCTTTTTCATTTTCTGACCAATAATTGAATTTTGGAACAAAACATTTTCATGTCATCGATAATAATTGACTATTTTGATTTCGTTCACATGGAGCTTTTTTCTGGAAAAAAATATTATACACCCTTAATAATTCACTTTGTCCATTTAAACCCCTAAACAAAATCTTCACTTGATTTAATTTACCACCCCAAACATTTATTTTTCCTTTTTTATTTCTTAGCTTGCAAGTTGGTTTTAAAGCTTAAATTTTACATGATGATATTTAAGATATCAAACTATTGAAAATTAATTATAACATATTTTAAAGATTATATTATAACTAAATAGTGTCTAATAATACCCTAACACTGTACGCGTAAAAATAATCTAAAAATATGTTATAATTATTGTAACATAGATTTTGGTCTTTTAAACTATCACATGCAAACTTTGAGCTTCAAATTGGGCAAACTGCACCGGTTTGAATTGTTCAGACGCGCGCGCGGGGGTTGGGGGTGGGGGGGGGGGGGGGGTGGGGGTGGTTGGGGCAAAGTGAACTATTTAGGAAAGTAAATGAAACTTTTACCCCTTCTTAAAGCTGTAAGCAAGAGGTAGGCTGCTTTCTCGGTGGACAGGTGATCTCAATTTTACACTGCGACCAGAGCTCGTTATACAATTTCATTCCGATACTAGATTACAGTAGATAAAGAGTCAAACATACCACGTTACAAAATGTGTGATAACTTGTTAAAACGCGGATATATAACTATTGCGTGGTTAGTTCAAGTGTATGTGGGCATATATCTTCGATGAGATATGACTAGAGACAATCATCCTGAAACTCAACTGCAATAAGGAAACCTGAAACTGAAAGCAACGTTTATTCTTCCCACTGCACATAATTAGTTCCGCCCATCTGTCTGTTCTTTCATCTGATGGGAACCCAGTGGCCCATCCTGGAAGCTGGCCAGAGTTTCCTTAGCTTCTTCACCGCAGCTGTTCATTAGGTGTTGGGGAAAAGAAGCGGTATCACCCGGCTGAAAGAGATACATGCTTAGGAGATCATACTGTACCTAGCCTGATGGGATTCGACACCTCCATATGGTGATGCTTTGAACCCGTGGGGATCGAGACGCTTGCATTTTTTTTTCTCCTTTCCCTCTAATCCAGCGTGCTGTAGCTGAACAGCCCACTGTCACTTGGCAATTGGGAAAAGTTGATGTGTGATCCGATGATCCAACTGACCGGTTCCATGGCGAGGCGCAAGCTTGACGACGCCTCCTAATATTCTTCAGTTAAAAACCTCTTTTCAGCCCCGTTTCAATCACCCATGTTGTACCATCAGCGAGAAGGAAGGAATTATTGTAGCTTTGGCCCAGCTAGCTCATCAGGGTAGTGGAGAATTGTTAACGGAAGTCAAGTAAAGGTGATCACTGAAAACTAACTGAGATCTTACTGAAAGCTACGCCTAGTGGCTAGAGAAAATGAGTCATCTCCTCTCCTTAAATAACTACTCTTTGTGGAAGGAAAAGGTAGGGAACCACTTTAATTATTCTGGTGCAGAGAAAAATAATAAGTTTGTTCGGATATTCGGATTAAAAGTTGCCCTTTACCTGGTCTTGTCAGTTTTGTCGTCAAACTCAAACTCGAATATATAACCCCTTTTTTTCCTGCCAGGGTCTCGCATAGTAGCTTGTTTGGTTTGTACTGGATCTTTGGATATTAATTTACCATTTAATTACCTTTCGATTTCTGCTGCAGTGCAAATTTGGGTGACATTTTTACAAGGTGGTGGTGCGCTGCTGACGTTCTCGCGCACTGCGCCGTCCGCCCGTGCGCCGGAGCCGTGTTCTTTTTAGCTAGCCCAGGCGCGCGCACGCACCCGCCTGTTTCGTAGAACCGAAGCGAGAGCCCCTGCACTGCACCTGCACGGCGCGACTGGAGTGCGTGGCCATCAGTTGGGGAGAAAGAAAGAAAGAAAGAGAAGGGATGGCGACGCCGGTCAGGGGTAGTGGCGATCATGATGATAACACGTCGCAAATGCAGAGGGGATCGGTGATGCCGGCCGCGTGCGCATCCGCGCGCTTCCGTTTCAGTTTCGGTTCGCGGACGAGGGCCCCACGAGCTTCAAGCGCGGCAGCCAGGGTTCCGGCGAAAGCGACGCCGCGTTGTGGATGGCGAGTTGCGAGCTTGACGATGGATGGGAGTTGCGAGCCGCGCGGCGTGCCGGGATTGGTTTGATGCTTTCTTCTCTCCGTTGGGACGACGGTGTTGTGGCCTTGTCGCATGATGGATGAGCGAGGGCGCGTGTGCGACCTGGGATCGGCAAACGTGGACAAGTGTGTGCTTCCCTGGAATGGTGGTTGTACTTTTGACTGGGGAGTGTACAAGTGTTGTTTTACGAGGACATGGCTATGGCGTGCTCCACGCGTACCATATCATTTGTCAGTGTAAAAAAGTTGCAATGCAGACCGTTCTATGATCACTTTCTCGAAGTTATGGAGTGAAGATCCAAAAAATATTATATGATGCGCTTTATCTCAAAGGACATGGTATGATGCACTTTCTCTCAGTTTTTTCCTCTCTCTCTCTCTCTCTCTCTTGAGGCTTGCACTTTCTCTCTGGTGCTCTGCGGCCGTATTTTGTTTTTTTTCCTTTTTTTTTTTGAAGGAACTGCGGCCGTATTTGCTGACACGGCCCCAGTGACCGAATGCCTATCTGGGCTGGACCGACCATGTGTCCTGGACAAGGGACAACAAAAGTAGGATAGAGGCCCATGGAACTGAATTTGCCAGCCCAAATGGATTCGAGTTGAAACACTTTGATTCCGAGTTGAAAGTTGGAACTCCTTAAATCAGAGTTGGATTTGTTTGAATTAGAATTGAAACTCCATGAATCCGAGTTGGAACTTCATGAATTTGAGTAGAAAAATTTTGAATCCATGTTGAAACTTCTTGAAACCGAGTTGAACTCTTCAGTTTTAGGTGAAAATCTTTCCCGCGACATAGATCGAAGTCGACCAGGATGTCACACGTCTAGAGTTTCCCCACTTGATCAGTAAAGAGAACATTCCATGTTACCTCCGCAGACTACTGTATTATCTGGCATAAATGAACGGAGCTGACATATCCTTGGATCAAATCATGATTTATCATATTAATTAGATACGTTTATAACTAATTTGAGAGGTTTAACCGTCAAATTATTCATTTGACTTTTTTTATTGACTCTAAATAAAAGTGAAACTAGGGTGGGCATGTGCCCCTATGCTCAAAAAACCACTCTCAACTAACATACTTTTTATGCTAACCCTAACATCCCTTCATAATGAATTACTACATGCACCCATCTGACAATGTAACAAGATAAACGAAGAGTTTACAAATCGTTGCAAAAAAGGTCTGCAAGTCATACAGCGTAACCTGGTGGCACAATATAATGCGCTAGCAATAACAACCTTAATTTGGGAGTGACCTCAAAATAATTTCAGCCGAAGTTTTCTTAAAAAAGATACTCCCTCCATTTTTAAATAGGGGCAATTGCGTTTTTACCATCAGTTTACTGTCCCATTGTGATTTTACCCTCGAATCTGCGTTTTTGTGATTTTACCATAACTTTTTTGAACTGAACAACGATTCTACCATAACTCTGTTAGCAACACTTTGACGGTGTTAAGTATTGAGAGAAAAGACCAAGTTACCCTTTTGTGATTTTACCACAACTTTTGACATTAACCCATGCACAACAGATTTTGAAAGTTGTTGCTATTTTTGGAAGGAAAACCGTGATAGATTTGAATAGATAGGCAAGAATTTTCAAATTTTGACAAAATTTGCTAAATAACTAGCAGAATGCACGCTCATTGTTACGGATCTTTATTAATTTGCAATTTATCAAAACATGCAATTGCTCTAATGCGAAACAAAATACATGATAATGCATGACAAATAACTTAGAGATCGCATTAGCATTTAGAGATCGTATTGAACCTTTTTGTTAGCTGGAATTAACTGAACATTAGCCTTCCTAGCAAGGTGCAATGTATACACGATGTCCTGCTAATAACAAGTACTCCCCGTAAGCATTTCAGAATTTTCCCAACTCTGCCTCTAAGTAACAGAACAGCAGTACACGGGTGAGAGTAGTGATCCATGCTCTGAAGAAAGAGGCAAGCTGATTGAGAAGCCTACAACGGGGCCCTAGGACTGCACATCGGCAGCATCAGAGCTCGATTTGGCGGCACTGCAAGCTCCTCCACCAAATCGCCACGGATTCAAGCTCACCTCAATCAAATCATGGGTACTGCTGGTGCGCGTACACCATCGCCGCGCCCGGGCCGAGCTCGCGCCGCGCCGGCCGCGCTCGAGCCGCACCGCCGCATCCACACCGAATGCCCGCCACACCCACGTCCAGCCGCCCTCACTCACTAGGTTTAGGTTGGAGGTTGGGGAGCAGAGAACAGAGGATGGGATGAGGTCGGGGAAGAGAAGAGAGAAGAACACGGGAGGCCAAGTAAGGTCAGGGGTAGTTTGGTCAAGTCAGGTGTTTTCTTTCTTTTCTTTAACTCTTTTATTCTCTTCAATTGGAATGATGGTAAACGGCAACTTCAAGATGATAGATTGATGGTAAAATCATAAAAATGCAGATTTGAGGTTAAAATCACAATTGGCTTTCAAACTGATGGTAAAAACGCAATTTTCTCTTTTAAATAATATGTGACACCGTTGATTTTTTGTTGAACTTTGACCAACAATATATACGTAAATAATTAGTTGCTTAACGTGAAATGTATATTGTTAGACCTGTCATCAAAATCACTTTAAGATAAACTTATACATTTAGCTATTTGCACAAATATTCATGAATAAGACGAATGGTCAAAATGACGAAAAAACAACGGTGTTATATATTTAAAAACAGAGGGAATGGGATAACTTCTCACAAATAAACAGCAGCTCCAGGCACACGTATGTTAGCAGGAACCCTGTTCCACGGTATGATTATTCGCCAAAGATAGGAATATTTGACTTTGATCAAACCCAAACGGCAGCTATTTCGAAATAGAGGGATAACATACTACACAAAATTGTGGTGCAGGAATTCTCAAAAAAAAAAAGTTGAGGTGCAGGACAGTCACAAACCAATATGCAAATGCAAACATTAATAATTAAGTACATGACGGGTGTTCAGTTGGCAGTCAAATACGCTCGCTACCTCACAATTCATATCGAGCCGGAACCCCTAACAATGACGTCGACAGGTTGCCTTAGTAACCTTAAACAGTTTGGGAGTGAACTCAAATAATTTCAGCCGAAGTTGAAAAGAAGCTAAGATAGGATAATAACTTCTCACAAATAAACAGCAGCTCCTCCATGCACGCCGCTTGGCTTAATTAGCAGACGCCGTTGGTCTTCTTCTTGGCAAGGACGGCCCTCTTCCAGAGCGAGATGACCTGGCGCTGCTTCTCCTTCTGGCTCTCGCTGGCCTCGGCTGCGGCGAGCGCGGCGAGGTCGCCGCTGGGGACGCGCGCCGGCAGCGCGTCGAGCTCGTGCAGCACCTTCTGGATGTCGAGCACGAGGCGCTCGGCGAGGGTGCGGCTGAAGTCCTCGCGGATGACGACGCGGAGCACCGTCACGTGCTGCGCGTCCGGGGGCATGGTGTAGGCCGGCACGATCCAGCCGAAGCGGCGCAGGAAGTCGGAGATCTCGAACTCGTTGTGACGACTGCTGTCCTTGAGCGAGAAGGCCACCAGCGGCACGCCGTTGTCCTTGGACACGATGTTGAACTTGCCCGTCTTCTCCAGCCCCTCCTTCAGCACCATCGCGTTCTCCTGGCAGTTCTCCATGATGTTCCTGTAACCCTGCATTTTCATTTTTTTTTTCAGAATGTGTAACTACTCCTACTTGTGCATTGCAGTTAACTAAAAAAATGTTATGTGTGCAGTTTATTTACCTCGTAGCCGAGGCGGATCAGCTGGTAGTACTGTGCAATGACCTGGCTGGAACCTGAATGCACAAGCAGAAGCAGATCAGCCAGCCTGAGTGGTGTGCAGTATGCATTAGGATCAGTGAACAGGGGAATTAAACCAACCAACCTTTGGAGAAGTTGAGGGTGAAGGTGGGCTGGTCGGCGCCGAGGTAGTTGATGTGGAAGATGAGCTCCTCCGGCAGGTCCCCCTTGGTCCTCCAGATGCACCACCCGATGCCGGCGTAGACTAGGCCGTACTTGTGCCCGCTCACGTTGATGCTCTTCACCAGCGGCAGACGGAAATCCCACTCCAGCTCCGGGTACAGGAACGGCGCGATGAACCCGCCGCTCGCCGCGTCCACGTGGATCGGCGTGTCCCAGCTGCAGGCACGTTCAGGTCAAGCCCATAAGAATTGCACACCAAAGCACTAAACGAGAATGCACTGACGAAGAGCATAGCGTAAGACAGAGTGCTTGCTCTGTTTAGTTACCCTGTCTCGGCGTTCTTCTTGACGAGCAGGTCGTTGAGCATCTTGACGTCCTCGAACTCGCCGTTCAGCGTGGAGCCGAGGATGGCGGCGACGCAGATAGTGTTCTCGTCCACGAGCTCCACGGCCTTCTCCGGGTCCATGACGTAGTAGCCCTCGCGCAGCTTCACTTCCTTGAGCTCCACCTCGAAGTAGCGCGCGAACTTCTCCCAGCAAACCTGCATTTCCCATTCCAGTCAGGTCAGCAAAAGTAAACTATTACTATTACTACGTGCGTGCTTTGTGCCGTGTGCACCGCATTGCATGCTACGAACTCGCTTATATAATTACCTGGACGTTGGCGCCGGTGACGATGTTGGGCTTGTCGCAGGGCTTGCCGGCGGCCTTCATCTTGTTCTGCCACCGCCTCTTAAACGCCAGCCCGGCGAGCATGATGGCCTCGGACGACCCGACTGTGCCGACTCCCACGGCCGTCTCGTCTTCCCCGAGCGGGGCGTTGAAGAGATGCGCGATCATGTTCACGCACCGGTTCTGCAAAATCACACATTCAGACCAATTTTGTTTTAGTTAGGATGCGTTTGGCACAACACTGGTAACTCTCTATTGGAAAATTAGCACTACGAGTCACTATCATGTTGTAGTTCTTGTTTTTTTCCCCGATTACATAGTACAACTCACACAGTCACAATGTACGCGCACTCATACCTACGAATGCATATACATAAACCCTACTCTTGTGAGCATCTTCAAAGACTGAGTCAGTAAATCCTCGAAATCGATGAAGTCTCTACTGGTGTCTCGTTGTCGACGGCCACGTCGCCTACCGCTAAAAGCACAACGTTGTTAAATCCTAGAAATTTTGCTTCAACTGGTAGTCGAACCTAGGACTTAATGTGCTACTGAAACTTTTGTAACAACTAAACTACAGACCCTTTCGCTTATTCTGATGGTTTAGTTGTTAGAGTTAAGTTTACTTCGATATTTCAAATTCCGAAAGAAGGATACTTGGATTCCAAGTAACTCTGAAAGGTGTACTATATAGTTGCAAGTTCCGTTACTATATCCAGCTGTTCAGGGTAAGTTCCGTTACTTCGCCGAGCGAACTTTAATTCGGATTCTCCAATGTTTTATAGTTCAGATTTCACTTTGGATTTGGAATCTGATACGAAGATCATTCCACAGAAAATTTTACGCAGAGACACAACTCTTTCTGCCTGCTGTGTCAGGTGTGTTTCGGTGATTCGATCGAGCACACCGTCTCTCCCGACACGCGTACAGTATACTACCGAAAGTGCTGAGCTATCTCATCCATCTTTGTTCTTCCCTTTTCTGTCGACCTGCGTGGACATGCGAGATGCGACAGCGACCTATTTTTTGACGCGATGCGCGTCAAGGCACGAACCAAATTGTTCTGTGAGGTTTAATCAAACATTATTGGAGCCGCCGTAACCAAACCACCATGGCTGATCGACCTAGGTGGCCTGGCGCCGCGAAAGGACTATCTGAAACAAAAACACAATTTGGCCTCTCAATTCCTTTGCTTTGGTTAGTGGTTGTTTGATTCACTGTTTTTATTCGTTTCGCCAAACCAAGTGAGGTGAATAACGAACCTCTTCGTCACACTTTAGACAAGTAGATTAACCTACGATAACTAGCTATGCTAAGAACATCTGATCCCTGGTCGGTCGTCAACAAGCTTTACATTCTCTTATCCAAAAAAGAGAAAAAAAACCGACGTTCTCCCACGTACTGTTGTCCCGTGGATGGATAGCGACGGGCCAGCGAACCTCATTGGGCGATGAAGCCGACCCAGTTTGTCTGCCACTTAGATGATATGACGGATGGGCACGGGCACGGACATCAGGACACATGCCTACTGGCGCTAAACAAGTCGGCCTCGACATGGGAGGCAGCTTTCGGACGTGATCGCCCATTGGCAGCGGGCAGTGGGCTTGTTCAGAGACCACTACCGCGTTTTTTCCATGGTTTCAAACAGGGAAAAGAAAAGGAGCAGGTCCAAATGCAGGAAAATGCTGCAGGTGAAGACAACCAGGTTCGTCATGATCTCGAGGTGATCCGCTCGCGGTGGCCACGAGCTCAACCCACGTGAACACTTGTCCGGAGACATCGAACTCGGTACAGCGACACTTATCTGATGGATTAATTAAGCAAAACTTGTCCGAGATCCGCAGAAACGGATATGGGAAGAAGGATTATCTTATGCCGTAAACGTCATGATGTGATTAGCTTTCATTTCTGTCACGTCGGCACGTCGCGGGTCCAGCCCGGCGGACCGGGCTTGTTTGTTCATCCCGTTACGCCTGCGGTTGCGAAACTTCAAAGGGAGCGGAAAATGATTCGTGGAAAATACCGAAGGGAAGGGACCGGCACGTACAGTACAGTGCAGGAGTACTTGATTTCGTCTCCCGCGTTAGCTCGACAGCAGAAGGGAAAGAATGGAGTCCAGGAGCAGAGGAAGAAAAGAATTCAACGAATCCATGAGAACAAAGGCGTGCGCATGTGACCGAGTAGGAGCACGCTGGGATACTACTCCTATCTTCTTGAGATTTTAGTGTTTGTTTTCCGGTTCCGAGGCTGGATCAGTCAGAGGCCGGCCAAGTGGCCATGGCTAATGCAAAACCATGGATCCTACTACCGCTGAGACTGACAACGAAACAAAAACCGGGATCGAGCAGGCAAAGGCGGCAGGATAAGCCGAACCAAGCGTGGGAACACGCGGCGTACCTGGAGCTCGGTGGTGACGGGGTACTCGTCCATGTCGACGTAGTTCTTGTTGACGGAGGCCTGGATGAGCTTGTCGCACTCGGGCTCCATCCACGTCGTCACGAACGACGCCAGGTTCAGCCGCGGGTTTCCGTCAAGCATCAGCTCGTCGTTGATGATCTGGTACGCCGCCTCCTTGGGGATCGACTCCTCCGGCATCCGGAACCTGCGCGTACGTACGACCCGATCGTACGTCAGCAAGTAATAACAGAGATGATGAAGGCTAGGCTGTCGGATCGTCGGCGAGAGGACGTGCCTGGGGAGCGAGGCGCGGACGTAGCGCGACGCGAACGTCGAGTGGATCGACGCATCGGAGCCACCGACGCCGTGTGAGAGCACCATCTTGATCGGCCGATGTGGCTCGCCGCGTCGGAGCCGGGGAGGAAGAAGGCTTCTCTCTCTCTAGGCTGTGCTGGCTTGGAGGAAGGGGAGAGCGAGAGACGACTGGGTCGTTGCCGCAATGCTTGCCCGCGTCTGCTATTTATTACTCAACTGTACAATAAGAAATGGCAAAATGTGAACTCTTGCTCTAGAAATCGCCAACGCTGGGACGTCCCGAGTGGCCAGAGCCGGAGGGCTCCGGGAGCTTCGCTCCTGTCGGCCCGGGTTCGAATCCCAGCTGCGGCACGGGCGCTGCAGTGAACAGTATCAGAGATGGTACTGTTCATTGCAGTGTAAAAAAATCCCTTTGCCCTTCCCGGATCAAAACACATGGTAAAGACTCGCGTCGGAGTGAGTCCCTGTGTAAGGTCGGGGAGGGGGTTCGAGGGTTTTCTCAGCCTGCGTGAGAAAGCTCTTCTCTTTAAGCAAATGCCGTCGGGGGCGGTCTTACCCCCGGCAGGTCGAGTTTTTTTCCTCTAGAAATCGCGTGTCTGGGGCCGGGCTAGCCGAGCCGAGACAGGCGCGTGCGTGCTGTACGCGGCTCTCGTCTTTGTCTTAGCGGAAGGTCGATCTCTTGTTTCCATAACTCATCCACGCGTTCCTCTCGATCTCTTTCTCCCCTTCTTCGTCTTTCCTTTCGAAAAATTATGATGATTTGTCGCATCCCGTTCTCACTGTGCGAAATATAAATGGTCATTAGAGGAGGCTCGGTTTCCTTTTGACGCGGGGAGGATAGATTCTTCTGGTTGTTGTTTTTTTCAAAAAATCTATAAAACGGTTCACTCGAGCTATGATGCTCTGCGCGCGCTCCCAGTCCTCGTCATTTGTGTTCATATAGGCTGAATTGAAACACCGATCTGCACATTTGTACGTATGTGCTGTGCATGTATCACGATGCAAATAGGAGTGGTTGAGTTGTAAAATATTCTTCTCAAAAAAGATAGATCGGAGTGCTTGTGAGGAGAGATCATGTGCGCACGCCTAATCTAGCCTATCGTCGTTAGTGTCCACTTGTTAATTGCCACAGGAACATGGAGTTCTGCCCGTACTCATAGAAAACTAATCCTGCTTGAAGAAATTGTACTTACTCCAAAAGACGGATGAAACGAAGGAAGCTCACAATCCATATTCGAATCTCATAGCGATGCTTTAGGGTTTTGAAGGAGCTATTTGTTTGGTTCCAGCACAAAAAGAAGCACAACGAGCGGTTGGCATATCCAGTGGAGGTATGTAGTTCTCGAGCCTGCTCACCTGGATTCAAGTCCTAGCCTTGCCAGGGGCGCTCGCATTTACAGCTAATTATTCTTTCAGTGGAAGGCGATGTCTTTGTAGACAACAAGTTGCATATGATGGTTTCGTGAATTTTAAGATCAGCTGCCCCGGTCTTTCGGAGGCGTTCATAGTAGAGAGTGTGTGTGTGTGTGTCTCTCTGTGTGTGCGTGCGTGCGTTCATAGAGATGAGTGTGCATGACTATATGGAGAGCGTGGAAAAAAAAAAGAGGCAGTGGCGAAGCCAATCACTTCGTCGGCTCGCTTCGCACCAAGAAAGGGTGGCAGGGTGCCAGAATCATGTGGACTGCTAGTGGACTAGTACTTAGATGGGGGAGCTTTGCTTCAAACGGAGGGTATAGCTTTGAACAACGGAGGGAGCAACTATTGCAATGTCATGTGATTGTTTAGAATTCGTGTGTGAAATTGATCTGGAAGAGGTCAATTTGTCGCTTGCTTCATTTCAGCTTTAATAACCCTCATATTACAATTTCAGTTTTAATAACCCTCATATTACAGTTCTCCAAAAAAGATCCTTCAATGGACTATGCAACGGAGTTTGTTCGGCCGCTCATCTTTTTTTTTTTTTTTGGGGGGGGGTCATCTTGTACCTTGTTCAGCAGCTCAACTGCCGGAGGTGTTGGAGTCATGAACTGTAATGTTATCACTTAATTCTCAATAAAGTTCCCTACTTGGAAAAAAAAGGCGTTTTAATACAACCCCGAGCATGCCATAGCACTTGTGAGTTCTTAGAGGCCTTTGATATCGGACAAGAGATCATTTGTCTACAATTATTGGTGCACTAAATTTGGTATTCCCGGCACTATAATTGAGTGGTTGAGTACTGAAATTGACAAAATATGCATGTTTTTTGAAATGAGGGAACATGGGGCTCAACGCACAAAACGAAATGAAAAACAACATGTACTAGTTTTGTTTCTCGAATCCAAACCAGTAATTAGATCTGTTTAAAACAAATACATAATGATAGAGATGTCCACAAAGTCAAAAACTATTTCTCGGTCCCCATGGTGGAGCCATGCGCAAGGTCAAAAACTAATTCCGGAACCAACTTGTCCCCTTAGATCGCGCTCGTGCTACTCGCGAACCATGTTACATCACCCATGACACCTGCACTAACAAATATCCGCGCACCTGCATGATCGGCGAGTAATGGTTGATCCGTTGTTGTTTTGCTGTGATACATATTGAATTCGACATGTGGGTATGCATGACTTACTCAATCCATGATGAGTTACTAATCATCCAATCCAACGAATGGTTCTGCTGGCAAGCCAGCGCACACGTACATCTGGAATCTGGAGTACGTATTTCTGCTCGGCGTCGCGTCGCGTCGAGTCCAGGCGGTGGCACAGAAGTCTCCTTACCTTACGGACCGAAACATTGTACTCCTTACCTTACGGACCGAAACATTGTACTAGTACATGCAGGGTTTGTAGCACGGAAAGCTCGACACGCGAATGTTCAACGTCTCTCGAAACATTTGACCTGGATCGATGGATGGCCGGAGGGACGACAACATTTGTGTTCTCTCACCGGGGTAGGTATGACCTGACCGCATGTGCCTCTCTGGCAACTCATCAATCATCACGATCACGTTACTGCGTTCGTGCGTCCCAATGGCATGGCCACCTCCACGCACGCGCACACGGAGTCCGGAGACCAGAGATTGGGGGAAAAAGAAAAGAGAAGGCAGTCAATTGATGAGTGGAGGCTCTGAGCCTCTCGGCCACGCCGGGTCGTGCCGCCGCCGGGCGCCGCCTCCCCCAAGCCCACCCGTGTGGTGTCCCTAGGCTGTGCGTTCTCCCGTCTCCTCGCAGCCTCCGGGCGTCGAGCCGGAAGCACCCATCCCGTGGCAAATGGCCGGTGGAAGTTGCCGCGGCAAACGAAGGATCACGGAAGCTGGCAAGCACAGGGCAGGTGGTATCTCTGTTTCTCTCGGGTCGTGCGGTTTCGGCCGGAGAGCGCGCGGCCGAGTTGCGTCAGTTGGCCCAGCAGTGCCGAGTTGCGTCAGTTTGGCCCAGCAGTCACGGCTCGGCCTCTGTCAGTGCAGGGGCCCGTCGTCAGTTTGGCCCAGAAAGACCAGCTCTGCAGCCCTCCAAACTGGGCTGCCACTAGCATGCTCAAACAAACGAGCCCGGCAATTCCTGGGCCCGGTTTGGCAATCTTGCGCGAGCCCGTTTGTTTGTACACCAGCTTCCGACGCCGGTCACTTTCACTCCGCCGCCGGTCAACAGGGAAAAGCACGGCCGGCGGCTGGTGGATGGCAGCGATGTCCCATATCTTTCGCCGAATACTGTCGCGGTGGACCCACTTGCGGAGTGCGAACAACTGCTCGATTTCTCTGAAGTCTTGAACTCCGAAGCAAGGGATCCGAGCTGAGCATCTGACGTGCCGTATGGGAGTGAGCGAGCCGAGTGCCGAGCTCGATGCTTTTCCGCTTCGTCGTTGTGCGCTTTTCGCGCAAAAGTGGATAGATTTTTTTTTAGAAACGAGAATATATTGATATTTCAGTTTCGATATCAAAACGATACATATAGCTATAAAAATTATAAAAAGAAAAGTTTTATTTTAAATTGCACGCAGGCTAGGAATAAAGGAGAAAAAAAAACATTATCTTGCAGCTAAACAAACCATCAAACCAAAGAAACTACCTCTCTTTGGCCACGCCGGGCAATAAAGATGAGAAAATCACTTTCACTACAGAGAAATAGCCGTCTTGTTGGCATCATCATAACGTCCTTCTCCTAAACAGATCACAGTAGAAGCATATATGGGATCACCATATCCTCAAATACTGTCTTACCAAAGGTCTCAACTGACGTCGTGCCATAAATCGAACACTATCTTCTCATTCCGCTAATCGTTAAGCCATTGTGACCACAAGTCACATCCAATATAGCCACTTTGAGAGTCGCTACCATCAAAACTCAACTATCTCCACATGAATCTATTTAGCCAGTACTGAACTCCCCATGGATAGATAGGTCAGTGTGGGATATTTTTCGATAGTGCTTGCTTGCTTTTCCGTTTAGTCGTTCCTGGCTAAATACAAACTGTGCACCACGCAGTCCAAAATTAAATTGGTCGTGTTAAAACGACAGCAAAATTCATCCGGAGGGAGTACAAGTTTGTCCGATTTTGCAGAGGTAATCGAGTGTACGTAACTTTGAAACCTCTTCGCGTCCGTTTCCCGTATCCTCCGGTCTCCTCCTCTTCTCCCACGCCCCGGCGTCGTCGCCAAGCCCCCAACCACCCCCGACTCCAGCGCCGGCACCGAACCCGACTCCCCGTGGTGACCCAACTCAACCGGGCACCGGAACAGCAACAGCAGCGATGGTGCCTGTGCCGTGTCCTTCACTAGCTAGACCCTCAACCGTATCCAGATGACCGGATCTGCACGCTACGGCTTCCTCCTCCTCCTCCTCCTAATCCAAACTCCCCACCTTTAAATACTACTCCGAGATTCCACCTTGGAGGTGGACCTGCCGTCCCTGCTTCCTCGCCGAGAAAGGGTAGGAAAATCCGCTGTTTCTTTGCTCCGATCAGGCGTGAGATTTGACTGGTCCGTGACTCGATCGAGAGTGCTCGTTGGTTTCGCTGTCGCCGGGAGCGGACCATGGCCGGCGCGGAGCGCGAGCAGGAGGAAGCGCTGGAGCAGGGGCTCCTTGCTCCGGAGGTGAGTCGACTCGACGACTACGATTGTCTTCACCTGTCAGTCTCATCTCGTTTTGTTTTCAGTTCTGTCTCTTAGATTGTCTGAGGGTGGTATATGTCGACTCCGTGCGATTAGCGTTGCTTTGCTCTCGTGTGTAGCTACTCTCGATCATGATGTTTTGGTGGTAGTTGTTTGCTTAATGGGGCGCCAGATTTAGAAAATTAAGTGGAACTTCCTGTTTGATTTAGTACTGGATGCATAAGGGTACACCAGCGCTTCGTTGAGAGTCAATTCTGGCGTTCGATATGTAACAGGACTCGTGAGTAGGATTATGAATTTGCAATTGTGTTGCTAACCTGAAGTTTTCTGTTCTTGTTCTTGCCCGTTTAAGCTATATTCTTAGCTAGGTACACATATTTGAGCCTAAATAGTTTTGTCTTATGAATACTTGAACCCATGGACTGGAGGAAAACATCATGTTCCAGGCCAAGAGTCAAAGACTTTTGTTATTTAACTTTTGTTTTCCATAAGCTGATGGAGCTGTGATGTCCATCATACCAGCATAATGTTATGTTATATTGCTTTCTTTGACCATTGTTGATGTTGAAAGCAAACCATCTCACACTTACTAAATCAATTCAGAAAATTTGTCCATTAATGTACGCTAATGGCATGCATAATCAAAATGTTTGCTCATGTTTTTTAGTCCCTGTACTGTTTGTTTGATAAATTTTATGTATTGCTCAATAATGTAATCTTGGTTTCAGGAACCCAACCAGATAGTGACATACACCGGAGATGGATCGGTTGACTTTTCTGGAAATCCTGTTGTGAAGGAACGGACTGGTAGATGGAAGGCATGCCCATTCATCTTAGGTAGTTTCCTGGAATAAATCTGCTAAGTATTTGAGTCCTGTTCTTAGGTAGTTTCTTAGGTAGTTCTTTTGTATATCATTCAGTTAACTATTGTTGGTTAACCTACAGGTAATGAATGCTGTGAGCGGCTGGCCTATTATGGCATTGCCACAAACCTTGTTACTTACTTGACAAAAAAGATGCATGATGGCAATGCGTCTGCTGCTAGCAATGTGACTACGTGGCAGGGAACTTGCTATCTGACTCCCCTTATTGGGGCAATCCTGGCTGATGCATACTGGGGGAGGTATTGGACAATTGCAACATTCTCCACAATATACTTCATTGTAAGTCATCTTGCTCCAAAATGTCATGGTACATTCTTGCTCATATAAACACCCTGCAAGTTTACTAGTAGGGTAAAAAAGAAAATCTTTTCTTGATAGTGTATGCCCTGTAGCTCTTTGAACTTTCAAATTACAAATCTTCTTGATGCATCTTTATCAAGCTAAATACATGCTCCCTTGCCCAAACAAGAAAATAATAATTAAAGATGCCTTAAACACTAACATTGATATTGGGAAATAAACACGTTCTTTTTGTGACTACTAGTAGCCCCTTAAATTTCTATGTACTAGACCTCTTTTCTGAATTCATATGTTAGTCCTTTTAGTTGGTTCTGGTATAACCCAGTTAGCTTGTTATGTTTTAAGTTGACGCCATCATTTTTAATTGTAGGGTATGGCTATATTGACTCTTTCAGCATCAGTTCCTATGCTCATGCCTCCACCCTGTGAAGGATCCTTTTGCCCACCAGCGAGTCCTTTTCAGTACACTGTGTTTTTTCTTGGTCTTTATCTCATTGCCTTGGGCACTGGTGGAATTAAGCCGTGTGTCTCATCCTTTGGAGCGGATCAATTTGATGATACAGATCCAGCTGAGAGAATCCAGAAGGGATCTTTCTTTAATTGGTTCTACTTTTCAATCAACATTGGTGCTCTTATAGCGAGCAGCTTTCTGGTCTGGGTGCAAGACAACGTAGGATGGGGTTTGGGCTTTGGCATTCCAACGGTATTCATGGGTTTGGCAATCATAAGCTTCTTCTCTGGCACATCACTTTATAGGTTCCAGAAACCAGGAGGCAGTCCAATTACACGAGTATGCCAGCTTGTTGTTGCCTCTTTGCGCAAGTGGAATGTACATGTCCCAGTGGATAGTTCCCTCTTGTATGAGCTGCCTGATGGGGTATCTGCAATTGAAGGGAGCCGGCAACTGGAGCACACTGATGAACTCAGGTACGTCCCTTTGTGAGACAAAATTCTAAGCTGTGCCACAACCCAGAACAATTCGTTAATCGTAAATACTTTCACAAATAGACACTCTGAACATATTAATTGCTGAATCAGTCCCTGATTCTTTCTGGTCAGGATTTAATATTTATACAGAATTAAAACCTATAAGCTATACAAGCCTTTTTCCTTTGCTCCGTTGCCAGATAGATGAATATTTACTACTTGAATGGTAATAGCTGTTATTCTTTTCCAATAACGTGAAGCCAAGGGGCCTAATATTCCAAATTGATATTTGGTTTCAGATGTTTGGACAAGGCTGCTACAGTTACTGATATTGATGTGAAAAGTGACGGCTTTAACAATCCATGGCGGATATGCACTGTTACCCAAGTGGAAGAACTGAAGATACTGGTCAGGATGTTCCCTATCTGGGCCACAACGATAGTGTTCTCTGCTGTATATGCTCAGATGTCTACAATGTTTGTGGAACAAGGGATGGTGCTTGACCCATCCTTGGGTTCATTCAAGATTCCACCGGCATCTTTATCTACCTTTGACACACTAAGTGTCCTTATATGTGTCATTATCTATGATAGCGTACTTGTTCCAATAGCTCGGAAATTCACTGGTAAAGAGAAGGGCTTTACTGAGTTGCAGAGGATGGGCATTGGCTTGGTAATTTCCATCATAACAATGGCAGTAGCTGCAATCCTTGAGATCAAGCGGCTGGCAATTGCTAGGGAGTCACACTTGGTGGATCAGAATGTCCCAGTTCCACTGAGCATATTCTGGCAAATCCCTCAGTATTTCTTGGTTGGCTTATCAGAGGTATTCACATTCATTGGGGCACTTGAGTTCTTCTACGATCAGTCACCAGATGCCATGCGAAGCCTCTGCAGTGCGCTGCAGCTACTCACAACAGCCTTTGGGAATTATCTCAGCACATTTATTTTGACAATGGTCGCATACTTCACAACAAGGGGAGGGAACCCTGGATGGATTCCTGATAACTTGAACGAAGGGCATCTCGACTATTTCTTCTGGCTTCTTACCGGCCTCAGCTTTATAAACTTGGTCGTATATGTCATCTGCGCCATGAAATACAAAAGCAAGAAAGCATCTTGAGTTATGAGGACCACGAGTTAGATGGTGTCATCGTGGGCTCTACAAATCTGTATATATGTTTTCCACTATATGAAAGTACTGTCTCTTAATTAGCTAAAAGCTCTTTCTCATTGTACTCGGTACAGTTGATTGTACATTAATAATTCCACTTTATGTATTTATTTTCTTGTTATTGGTACTTGTTACCAATGTCATGTGCACTTTGCTATGGGCGTCGGATTTGATTTCCAGTTTTTTTCTTAATATAATTATATAATCGTGATGCTGGACAATCACACAAGGATTTGCTATAAGTGCCGCTTTAGTCAACTTCTGTACTGGGCTCAATCACACTGGGCCTGCTTCTGATATGGCACTGGACGTATTGTGACATGTCAGCCGAGGTTTCTCCTGCTTGTCTTTTGTCGACATACCTGGGCCTGCTTGCACAGTTGCACTGCAGGAGCTCATACAGTCGGGCTGCACGATGCCTTTGTTGCACCTGTGCGTGCAGACGTCGTTGCCGGAAGGGTTGAGCCAGTGGAGATTGCCTGCTCCATCAACGCCACCTCGCATCGTGGAACTTGGTGGTCAAATCGAAGCACCGATGCAAATCGAAGCATGATCAGGTCATACAGCGCCGGAGAGGAAGCGTAGTGAGAGGCGCCTCGCAGCTGACATACTGACATCGCACGCCACATCGAAGCAAGCACGGGTTTGTGCCTAACAGAAATGCTCAAGGACTAGAGTGCCCGATTGGATAGTTGAGGAACGAATTTGAGTCACAGTGCGAACATGAGGGGCTAGCTCGACTGGTGTGTGTCATGCCAGTTCGTTTCTGTATCAAACAATTTCCCTCCCGGCATGTTATGGTGTCACTCCGGCATGAATTTGCTCCCTGTTGCCGCATGCTCTGAAACTTTGGACAAGTCTGCGACAGCAAGCGGAGTAAGGTCTTGAACGATTTCTGTAATCAGACCGTCCATGGCCCTCGAGAATCCGCTTCGCCAGGCACCCCCAACGCGGCGGCCGGTAGACGAAGTAAATCATTACTACAAACACGGGTCCAGCCTGCAGATTGAGCTGCTGAGCTGGGTGTTGTTTGTTAAACGAATGCATGCACACAAGGCTCTGTCAGCGTTGACTAGTGCGCGGCTCGTTTGTCCCGGTCTGGACTCTGGACCCCAAGCAAAGATAGGCCAGAGTGAACGGCCATGCGAACCTGTAAGCTGATTAAAACATTTCATTAAGAATGGAGAGGGCTTGCTAGCCAATTAGTCGCACGGTCAAGGCGTTTCTGTTGACGACGTGGAGGTGGCATGGGTGCACGTCGCCGGAGGACCCGGAGCTGCGGCGGGAACGGGGGCTATCATCATCGTCAGGCTGTCTGAGTCTCGCTCTGACCACCCGTTTTCAGTTGGTCGTATCTGAAAGATTCTGAATGCCTTCTATCACCAACCGCTCGATCACTGAATATAAGTTATCTATCACCAAAATAACATTGTTCATCAACTGATAAATAATCTAAATAATCGCCGACGTTTGCATCTATTATCTTGCGGGATAAGGAAGGTCTGCTAGCAGGGATAAATGTTTTACAGGTCAGAGGAAAAAAAAACATCGGAAGGAAAACAGAGATCAAGACTGATACAAGTACGGTACAATGCTTGAGAATTTCTTTGTGGACGCCAAACATACCACACTCTTGCTTCTTCACTAAATTCTTTGTTAGCAATGACATTACCGGTGTTTGCGTCCTTTGAAAGACAAGCCGTTTCGTCCCTTGCATAGCTCCCTGGCGTACACAGGCTCAATTGAGAAAGCGGGGAAGAGAAAAACAAAACAAGTGGACAAATATTAAGATTGCGGCCGACCAGGCCAACATGCCAACAACAACAACGGTTTCAGCCGTGCAGGCCGCACTGCACGTAGTCGAAGGAATGATTTCAACGCCGGCCACCGTGAATCACGTCGTCGTCCGCGCGCGCCCTCCCTTCCAACCACCCAGATTGACGGCACGGCAGCACAGCTAGCTGCCATGCCATTGTCCTCCACACCCTTGACCACCTCTCATCCCCATATAGGACCTACTAGTAAGCCGTTCAAAGATGGCGCGAACCTGACCTTGATATATACTATAAATTCCACTAGCTCTCAATCGGCTTGGGAACACGTCGCATTTTTCGCACGTACGTACAGAGCTGCAGATCAATCGAGGTTTCTTGGATTCAGGTTTCGCTCAGGCGTTTGGAGATTCGATCGAGGATGTGGTGCTGCAGGGGCGCGGAGGAAGAGACGTACAGCGCCCCGCCGGTGGGCTACCCGGCGGCGCCACCGCCGCGAGCACCAGGTTTTTCTTTCCTCCTATTCTTCCTTGCTTGTTGTTCCGCTCAGTTTGTTTGGCACGAACGACACATTCGCATTCTGTATATTGTATCTTACATCGCTCTAATTTTGCAAAATGCGCAGCCCAGCCGCGAGGACCGAACGCGCCGAGACCCGGCGTCGGCGCGTCCGCAGCGAAGGTTCTCCCGATCGACGTCCCGGCCATCTCCCTGTCGGAGCTGAACCGCCTGACGGGCAACTTCGGCGACCGCGCGCTGGTCGGGGAAGGCTCGTACGGCCGCGTGTACCGCGCGACCCTCACCTCCGGCGAGACGGTGGCGGTGAAGATGTTCGACAACGGCAGCACGTCGGGCCAATCCGAGCCCGAGTTCTGCGAGCAGCTGTCCGTGGTGTCCCGGCTCAAGTGCGAGCACTTCACGCAGCTGCTGGGCTACTGCCTGGAGCTCAACAACCGGATCGCCGTGTACCAGTACGCGTCGCTGGGCTCGCTCTACGACATCCTCCACGGGAAGAAAGGGGTGCACGGCGCGGAGCCGGCCGGGCCCGCCCTCACGTGGGCGCAGCGCGCACGGATCGCGCTGGGCGCCGCGCGCGGGCTCGAGTACCTCCACGAGAAGGCCCGCCCGCCCATCGTCCACCGCGACGTGCGGTCAAGCAACGTGCTCGTCTTCGACGGCCACGACGCCAAGATCGGCGACTTCAACCTCACCAACCAGTCCCCCGACTCCGCCGCGCGCCTCCACTCCACCAAGGTGCTCGGCACGTTCGGCTACCACGCGCCGGAGTAAGCAACTAAGCACCACAACGCGATATCCAGCCGTCGTCCGATCGGACTATTCGACGGTCCAGATCCAGAGCTTCCTCAGTTTGATTTTCATGGAGCCTTCTGCTAAAAATTTGTGTTGTGCTTTTGCCAGGTACGCGATGACGGGTCAGCTGACGCAGAAGAGCGACGTGTACAGCTTCGGCGTAGTGCTGCTGGAGCTCCTGACGGGGAGGAAGCCCGTGGATCACACCATGCCCAAGGGGCAGCAGAGCTTGGTCACCTGGGTACGTACGTAGGCTCTGTTCCATTCCATTCCATCACGCATGCAGAGTTTCGTTAGTTCACACGCTGCCTCAGTGGTGCTAAAGTGAGTTGCCTGAATAAACTTGTGCCATGTCCAGGCCACGCCGAGATTGAGCGAGGACAAAGTCAAGCAGTGCGTGGACCCGAAGCTGAACGACAACTACCCGCCCAAAGCCGTGGCCAAGGTACGCCGCATCTGAACACGGCACATATATATGTATCAGCGCAGCTCTGCATCGTCTCCAAGCATCTGTTTTGCACTCCGTGAATCTGACGCCCTGCGCGTTGTTTCGTTCCGTGCAGCTCGCGGCGGTGGCGGCGCTGTGCGTCCAGTACGAAGCCGATTTCAGGCCCAACATGACGATCGTCGTCAAGGCTCTGCAGCCCCTCGTCGGGGCGCGGCCAGGAGCAGATCATCAGTAGCTAGATAGGGATCCAAGAGACGGGCCGTCCTACCGTGTACCGCTTCTAATACAATTTAGCACTATTCGTTTGATGATAAACTGTCAACGCTCTTCTGCAGCACCTATGTACGAGCAAGTTTTCGAAACTTTCGTAAGTATTTTGTTATGGCATTGTTGTCAAGATGTTCATTCAAAAATGATCTGCTTCACCTATCCAAGAGTACGTGAATTTTGTAACAACCAGTACCTGCTCTCTCTTGTCCCGTTGACCGCCACCATTCGTGGGCCAAGCAGATCCGCTTACTGTCTCGCTTCCATCCATGTCATCTAGGGTTTGATCGGCTCCCCCCCCCCACCCCCACCAAAAAAAAAAAAATCTAAGGTTTGATCGGATGTGTTTTTGTTGTGGTTGCAGCCGCAATAGCCAGTGGCAGAACCAGGAATTATTAAAGCGAAGGGCTAGAAACAAGGTTTTTTTTTGTAAGAGGAAACAACAATTGGTTGTCATCGGAAAGTCAAGGCATCGAGAGAAGAAAACAGGCCGAACCGTCCGAATAGGCCAAAAGCAAAGAAAGTTAGCCGATAATTACATACTTCAGCCTATATTAGGCTTTTGCAGTTTTGCTCCACCTTACTCCAACAAAGAATTTTATAACAAAAAAAAGTAAGAAAAATGTCTTTACGGAGTTTACCTTGTAGTATGCATGCATGGCATGTTCGCCCCTCCTCTTCTTGCAATGAAGCAAGCCAACCAGATATTTTGATATTATAATTTGTAATCTTTTGGTGCATCAGGCATATAGTTTTTCATCTTGTTAAAAATATTTCATTATCATCCTTCGTTCATGCACCTACGGAGACTACATGAATTAAAGTGGCCAATTTACCCTCTTTTGCAATCAGTTTCGTTACAGCACCCGTTGCTCTAGCTAATTGCCCCTCGCTTCCATGTGTGATTTCCATGTTATGTATGGCCACACCTAATTAAGGGCATATCGGTTGAAATATATTCTTCTTCTTTCTCAAAAAAACCCCTTCCCAAACTGTACAAGCTTTTTCCAAAACATATGGCTTAGATGTATATGACAATCTCTATACATATGATCTTATCTGAATCGTATGATTAAGTACCACATGAGTGGATATATGGAAAAGGAATCTAAATATGTCGAATCACTCATGTTATGATCTTCTACATCCTAGGTCTCCGCTTTCCGTCATCTGGCTTTTAGCATTCAGATCGAATGACTCTATGAAATTACGTCGATACTTCTACAGGGTAACGTAGAAGACATCTCTATTTTCGGATTAGAGTTATATTGAGAAATAACAATCACAGAAGCTCAGAGAAGTTGAGTAGTAGCATGCAGTGGCTAAAAACAACAATTGGGTTCCATCGGAAAGTCAAGGCAACAAAAGAAGAATACATGTTGAACTATCCAAATAGGCCAAAAGCAAGGCCAATTAGCCGATAATTACATACTTCAGCTCATATTAAGTTTTGGAGCAATTGTGTTCTTATCCTCACTCTGAACTCTAATTGTGATTTTACCTGTATTAGGCTTTCAACCCATATCACTTTGTAGTTTTGCTCCATCTTAGGGGGAGGGGGGGGGGGGGGGGGGGGGGGCACGACCCCCGTTGGCAACAATCACAGTCCCATCCAACAAAACTTCATGTTCAACATATCTTTGGTCTTTTTTTTCTCTTTCTACCCATGTGGGTCCCATCAATGGAGGACGCGGCGCCACACCGCGCGCCATCAATGGAGGTAGACATGCCATCGACGGAGGGAGAGTAGGGTCCGACGCTATGAGGTCCTCACCATGAACGAATAAGAAAGTTAGTTGAAATTTTGCTAATCTGACATGAAACTTCTCAAATCTGAGTTGGTACTCGTTCGAATCAAGTTGAAACTTCTTTATATTGATTTGAACTTTCTCTAAGAGTGATTACCAAGTATGGGCTAATTACCATGAGTCTTGGTTTGGATTAGTTGCTCCCGGTAAAATGTCATTTAAAATCCGGCCCAGAAATTTCATTCTGTTTTTTTTTAAAAAAATAATTCGATGTCAAGGTTTTTTTTTTTTTTTGTACCTGACGAGTAACGACAAAAGTGAAAAGACTCAACGTTAATCTATCAGCTAGCTGTCACGGGCCTACTCAATCTGAAGGTAGACTGGAGGCTTTTGGGCCCAGTTGAATATAGACCTTTTACAGGCCCATAAGTTATTTTGGCCCATTTAGCTCCGTAATGCTCTGACGACAGGTTCATCTCTTATGGAAGGGGCATTTGCATATGTGGTCCACTTTTGGATGCCAATTACAGATTCGGTCCTGTTTTCTGGACTTTACAAATTCGGTCTTTTTTTTGAACTTGAAGCTGGAAGGAGGTCCTATTCCGTTATCAGCTGCTAACGGTGTTAAATGGCTTGCCAAAAGACCAATCTACCCTTTACAAAATCGGTCCTGTTTTTGAGAATGAATTGCAAATCTGGTTATGTTTTCGGCAGCACATCATGGAGCTTCAAAAAAGATTTCAAAAATAAGTTTATGACCGAATATAAATAATTTCAAAAATTGTATTAAAAATTTTGACAGCATTTTGACAACATTTCGAAAATAAGTTTATGACCTAATATAAAAATTTTGTTTGTTGCAACAGTTGATTTTGGTTTCAATGTTTCATTTCCAGGTTCATATTCTTAGTTGGTCTCCGTTGAATTTAGGTGCTTGCTTGTTTTAATGAACGCATACAGAATCTGTGCAGGAATATTATTATTTCCAATCTTTAATCGTTCTTAAGAAAACGACAACAGTTTATTTTTGAAAGAACAAATTAATGCTGTGAATGTTTGTGCAAGAACGCGGCTAATATTTTTAGCCGCTAAACTAGTATTGCTAGAGTGTTTTCATCAGGGACAAATAGGAAAAAGACAGTTGGTACAGATTGCTAAGGAAAAAGACTCGCATTGTTCTACTCATGGTCGTTGAAGTCCAGGCAGCTGCACGCAGCGCAAGCGTCGAGCCGAGCCCGTGTCCCCCCGCAGCGCATGCAGGTCGCCGCGTCCACCCAAGTCCGCGTCCCCGTTGACCTCGCCCGCAACCTGCCCGTCCGTCGACCTGGCCTGCGGCCTGTGGGGCGCCCTATGTGCACCTCGCGCTACCGCTAGCCGTGGTGTAGCGCGGCCCACGGCGGCCCACCCGCGCCTTCTTCTTCCTCGACGTTCGCCCCCGCCGCCTCCGCCCCCCGCCCGGCTCCGGCGGCATTCCCGCGACCTCCGCCGCCGCCCTCAGCCGCCGCCGCGCTAACCCGTCAGGAAGTGACGCCCCCGCCGCCTCCGCCTCCCACCGGCTCCGGCGGCGTCCCCGCCGCCTCCGCCGCCGCCCTCGACCGTCGCCGCGCTAACCCGTCGGTGTGACGCCGCTTTCTATGCCCGCCGGAGACAGACCTAGAGTCGGGGGTACAAACCCCGCACACTAAGGAATTCTCCGGAGAGACGCCCCCGCCCCGCCCTCCTTCTCCGTCTCCGGCGGCTCCCGCCGCCGGATCCGCGGCCGCCGCCTGCTCCCACGCTAACCCGGCTTCGCCGGGCCCGTCGCCGTGTTCGCCCCCGCCCCGCCCTCCTCCTTCGTCTCCGACGGCTCTCGCCACCGGATCCTTTATGGAACCTGTGTTTCCCTCTTAGGTCAGCTTCAGTCAGTTCAGTGTCCATCTCCCGTCGGCCTGGCACGCTCGTCGCCCACAATTTTCAGTGGTTCGAAATGGCGAGCTGCGTCGAGACAGGGGTCTGATGAGGCGACATGAAAAAGAAGCCGGAACGGCGAGGCGAGGTCGGCAGGCGCCGCCCTCCGGCACGACGGTATGGCTGACGACGAACACGGCGAGAACAGATCGGCGCCTCCACTCTAGGCCTTCTAGAACGCGCGATGCTCCAACGCAAGTTGACGGAATGGAAATTGGACACGTAGTCAGTAGGGTGTCGATGGCATCGCATGGCGTATGCCCTGCCAATCTGCCATCTTTTACATCGTTCGGAGATAGATTTCAGGCCCATTTGCTCCTGTCAGTCAGGTTTTCGCAAATAAAAGATAACCTGACTGATCCACGGAATGTCTCCCGTCACTCCGTCAGTGACCACTTTGGTTTTTGATAAGCATTTCTCGTAGCGGAAGCCGCTAGAGCCGGATGGGGCTCACGGGCCCCGGGGCTCACGGGCGTTCACGTGACAGTCACATGTCCCTGTCCCCAAGTGGAAAGCCCCAGACGTCCCCATCACCGAGAGCAGAAAGCCACACGGACCTCCGGCTCGACGGCCCCACCCCCGAAGAAAGAAACGTTTCCAAGAGAAGAAAGCGGCCAAGTTGCACGGGGCCGGACCACGTCGCGTTCTGCTTTAAGAATTGCTACTCCTTTCGTTTTGTTTTAGTTTTGCCGACGTGGGTTACTAAATATAGTTTGTTTGGGTGTTTGAAACGTCAACCGATTGTTGAACCGAGGAGTAGTTTATGTGCAGGCTACAACTCTCTCAGAAAATACGCTGCCTAGATTACCCAAAGCAGCTTGGTACCATCACTGGGGAAGTGAACCTCGCATAAAGTTGAGTACCATGTCGCGTTAAAACTAGACTAGAGGCGAGTTTAGCCAACTAGGCTATGGAGGCCAGGCTAATGGCGCGCTTAAGACCCCCTTTGGAACGCAGAATTTTCATAAGAATTGTACAGGATTTTTACAGGAATCAGTTGACTGTTCACAGAAAAAAAAACAGAAACGAAAAAAAATCCCGCATTCCAAAATCCCGCAAAAAATGGATGCGTTGAATTAGGCCTCGACAGCACCTCCCTCCCACGCACGCTGCGCCGCCCCGGGCACGCGCGCCGTGTCGGCTCCCCCCACCCCGCCCCACCGGCCCCACGTTCGCGCTATTTATGCAGCGTCAGCGCTGCAACCTGTTTTAGTCGCCGGAGGCGGGGGCTTCTTCTTCCGAGGCTCACTTCGCTCTCGCTGCTCCGCCACCGCCCTGAAGGTCCCCCTCTCATCTCCCCTCCCGCTCAGCTTCTCTGTTGTTCGTTCTCCCGTTTAGTTTGTTTGCTCTGCCTAGATTATCATCTCTCAAGTATCTTAGAAACGGATCGTAGTGAGCGCCGAGCGGTGACTGGTGAGGGCCGGTTGCTGCTGCGCCTTTCTTGCTCCCGTTTGGGGTAGCTAGAATGTGATGATGGTCTGAAAAAAGAAAGAAAAAAAAACTGATCTTGGTCGCCTGGCGACAGGGTAGCAGAAGTTGGGAAGATGGGTTCCTGCTCTCTGTTTGACTGTTGATGATTAGTCCTGATATCATACGCATATTTGGTGGCTGTAATTAGCAAGATTAGTGGATTAGTGTGCGCGCATGATGATTCAGAACCCCTTTACCGGGATTTGTTCAGACACAAAAGAAGAAAGAATCCCTTTTCTGGGGTCCCCGGTGACTAGTAGAAAAAAAGGAGTAGTGTCTGTCCCTGTTTAGCTGATTCGGTATCGGGGGAGAAAGGAGATATGCGGTTGCTGGGAGTCGATTCCTAGTGCCTGCTGGTTCTGGGCACTATCGATGTTACAATATCTCACCACATAAAATGGATAGGAATGAAAAGGAAGTGGGAATAAAAGCAACTGCAGTTTCTTGATCCAGGAGTAGAAAATCGGGAGACTTTTATTTTCTTGCTTGGTTGTTTGTGGTAGGTGATGTCATCATGGACTAGCATGATCGTTTTGGGTGTTTATTCATCATATTATGCTGTTTTTCGGTAGGTTCTTCATGTTCTCTTGTAGCTATAGCTGTTTCCCTGATTTTTTGTTGTGAAAATTGCTTGATGAGTTGTGATGCCTTTAGAAAAGCACGATCCTGTTTTCCCATTTCACAGAAGCGAAAAACTGATATCCCTGACAAAATTAGTCATCTTTTGTCTAAGGATCGGTTTTGATTAGTTGGAAAGCAAAAGTATCTATTACATTACGATCTTCCGGATAAATTTTCTGGAAACAGGGAACATATACTACTACAGAAGCGCCTAATTTAACATGACCCAATAATATATGCATTTTGATTTCTTGAGTACAGTTTATGAAACCAAAACGTACAGTTATTGGATTTCGTTTATGTATTTGTACGAACCACCTGTAACAGATCCTTCATCATTTCTTGATCAAAAGGTAGTTTCTTGGATCAGATTAGGATAGCTAAGGTGATTTGTTTGGGGTAAGAGATAATCTGCCGCACTTGTTGAACCGGTGTTGTGAAACATCTACTTAATTATTCATCTTTAGAAGAATATCTATGGAAAGGAACGAAGGCTACCATGATATTCTCCCTAGCTCTGGAAAGACCAAAAGAAAAAGGAAGGGGGGGAGGCCTTTTCATGCATGTGCTTCCAGTCCAGTTATTGAGTATATTTTTATGTTGCACATCTATTCGGTACATTGAATAAATATTATGTTTCTGCAAATTAATAAGTAATAGGGGTGCTAGATTTTTTCTGTTCTACTGATTTTTTTTTCTCACTAATCATTTACCAGTTCAGGAGGACTTATATTCAGTGGATAAGACTATTGAGTTGTTCAAGGACTTGAGATTGAGACACAAAAATGTCTTCCTCAAGGCCTGCTTCAAGTTCATCCAGCAGGACTCGGCAGAGCTCCCGCGCAAGGATATTAGCACAAACCACCCTTGATGCTGAGCTCAATGCAGAGTATGAAGAATCTGCTGATTCATTTGATTATTCCAAACTGGTTGAATCACAGAGGACCACTCCACTAGAGCAGCAAGGCCGTTCGGAGAAGGTCATAGCCTACTTGCAGCACATTCAGAGAGCAAAGCTAATCCAACCATTTGGTTGCTTGTTGGCTCTTGATGAGAAGAGTTTTAGGGTAATTGCATTCAGTGAGAATGCACCAGAAATGCTTACCATGGTGAGCCATGCAGTGCCGAATGTTGATGATCCCCCTAAGCTAGGAATTGGCACCAATGTGCGCTCCCTTTTCACAGACCCTGGTGCCACAGCACTGCAGAAGGCACTAGGATTTGCTGATGTTTCATTGCTGAATCCTATCCTTGTTCAGTGCAAGACCTCAGGCAAGCCATTCTATGCCATTGTTCATAGGGCAACAGGTTGTCTGGTGGTAGATTTTGAGCCTGTGAAGCCTACAGAATTTCCTGCCACTGCTGCTGGCGCATTACAGTCATACAAGCTTGCCGCCAAGGCAATTTCCAAGATCCAGTCACTACCAGGTGGAAGCATGGAAGCCTTATGCAATACTGTTGTTAAGGAGGTTTTCGATCTTACAGGTTATGATAGGGTTATGGCTTACAAGTTCCATGAAGATGATCACGGTGAGGTCTTTGCTGAGATCACCAAACCTGGCATTGAGCCTTATCTTGGCCTGCACTATCCGGCCACTGATATCCCTCAAGCTGCCAGGTTTCTTTTCATGAAGAACAAAGTCCGAATGATCTGTGATTGCCGAGCAAGATCCGTAAAGATTATTGAAGATGAGGCAGTCTCCATTGATGTTAGCCTGTGTGGTTCAACTCTGAGGGCACCACATAGTTGTCACCTTCAGTATATGGAGAATATGAACTCTATTGCATCCCTTGTCATGGCTGTTGTAGTTAATGAGAATGAAGAAGATGACGAGGCCGAGCATGAACAACCACCACAACAGCAAAAGAAGAAGAAACTGTGGGGTCTCATTGTTTGCCACCATGAAAGTCCAAGATATGTGCCCTTTCCACTGCGGTATGCCTGTGAATTCTTAGCTCAAGTTTTTGCCGTGCACGTAAACAAGGAGTTTGAATTGGAGAAGCAGATACAAGAGAAAAGCATTCTGCGTATGCAAACAATGCTTTCGGACATGCTGTTCAAAGAAGCATCCCCCGTGAGTATCATATCTGGGAGTCCTAATATCATGGACCTTGTTAGGTGTGATGGTGCTGCTCTTTTGTATGGGGACAAAATATGGCGGCTACGCACAGCTCCAACTGAGTCTCAGATACGTGACATTGCCTTCTGGCTTTCAGATGTTCACAGGGATTCCACTGGCTTGAGTACTGATAGTCTCCATGATGCCGGATATCCAGGAGCTGCTGCCCTGGGTGACATGATTTGTGGTATGGCTGTAGCTAAGATCACTTCCAAGGACATTCTTTTCTGGTTCAGGTCACATACAGCTGCTGAAATCAAATGGGGAGGTGCCAAGCATGATCCATCTGAAAAGGATGACAGCAGAAGGATGCACCCAAGGTTGTCCTTTAAGGCATTCCTTGAGGTTGTGAAGATGAAGAGTTTGCCCTGGAGTGACTACGAGATGGATGCTATTCACTCACTGCAACTTATACTTAGAGGTACGCTGAATAATGCGAACAAGCCGGCCAAGGAATCCGGACTAGATAACCAGATTAGTGATCTCAAACTCGACGGGCTTGCTGAATTACAGGCAGTGACAAGTGAAATGGTTCGCCTGATGGAAACAGCTACTGTTCCAATCTTGGCAGTTGATGGCAATGGATTGATCAATGGTTGGAACCAAAAGGTGGCAGAATTGACGGGGTTGAGAGTTGATGAGGCTATAGGAAGACACATACTTACACTTGTCGAGGAGTCTTCTGTACCGATTGTCCAGCGGATGCTATACTTAGCTCTACAAGGTGTGTGAATTCATCTAGCTGCTTTACTCTATTTTTCCTAGTAGTTTAAGTTTCATGTTAATTTAATAGCGTTGTATTTATATTGTTTTCTATAAAAAAAAAGAGTTCAGCACCTATCTTGTTATCTGATGCATTTGATAGTCATATGCTTAGAGCAGAAAAGGGGATAATTTGGCAGTATTATTTTTGGAAAAATAAAATCTGGCAATATTGTGCATTTCTTTCTAAATATTTCATCATTTGTTCAGGCAAAGAGGAAAAGGAAGTTCGATTTGAGGTGAAAACTCATGGCTCCAAGAGGGAAGATGGCCCTGTTATCTTGGTTGTAAATGCTTGTGCCAGCCGCGACCTTCATGATCATGTTGTTGGGGTGTGCTTTGTAGCCCAAGATATGACTGTTCATAAGTTGGTCATGGACAAATTTACTCGGGTCGAGGGAGATTACAAGGCAATAGTTCACAACCCGAACCCACTCATTCCTCCAATATTTGGCGCTGACCAATTTGGGTGGTGCTCTGAGTGGAATGCAGCCATGACCAAGCTTACTGGGTGGCACAGAGATGATGTGATCGATAAGATGCTCCTCGGTGAAGTTTTTGACAGTAACAATGCTTCCTGCCGTTTGAAGGACAAAGATGCATTTGTACGCCTTTGCATTATAATCAACAGTGCATTAGCCGGTGAAGAAGCAGAAAAGTCTCCATTTGGTTTCTTTGACCGAAATGGAAAGTACATTGAGTGTCTTCTCTCAGTGAACAGAAAAGAAAATGAAGATGGTGTTGTCACCGGAGTGTTTTGTTTCATTCATGTTCCTAGTGATGAGCTGCAGCATGCACTACATGTGCAGCAAGCTTCTGAGCAGACTGCCCTAAGAAAGTTGAAGGCTTTCTCCTACATGCGACATGCCATCAACAAACCTCTCTCAGGTATGGTTTACTGTAGGGAAGCACTAAAAAACACAGGTCTGAATGAAGAGCAGATGAGGCAGGTCTGTGTTGCTGATAGCTGTCATCACCAGCTAAACAAGATCCTTGCCGACTTGGATCAAGATAACATTACAGACAAGTACTTTTCTTACCTATTCTTTTACACTAGTCTCTTAGGTTCTTGCATTTATATCCATCTACATGTCTTTGTACTCAAGCTTTACATATATGATATATACGAGTTGCTATTAACTTGATAATTCTCGTTGATTCGGCAGGTCAAGTTGTTTGGATTTGGAGATGGTTGAATTTCTTCTGCAAGATGTTGTGGTGGCTGCTGTGAGTCAATCACTAATAGCTTGCCAGGGAAAAGGGATCAGAGTCTCATGCAACCTGCCGGAGAAATTTATGAAGCAAAAAGTTTACGGGGATGGTATTCGACTTCAGCAGATCCTCTCTGACTTTCTGTTCGTTTCAGTGAAGTTCTCTCCTGTTGGAGGTTCAGTTGAGATCTCTTCAAAACTGACTAAGAACAGCATCGGTGAAAACCTTCATCTCATAGACATGGAACTTAGGTACCCTAGACATACAAATTTTCATGCATGCACTTGTTTTCTGATAAGAAAGTTATTGAGTATTCATGCTACAACGAAAGTCATTATTTTGTTCATGTTTTTTCAGGATCAAGCACCACGGCACAGGAGTACCAGCAGATATATTGTCGCAGATGTATGAGGAGGAAAATAGAGAACAGTCAGACGAAGGCTTGAGCCTTCTTGCTTCTAGAAACCTTCTGAGGCTCATGAATGGGGATGTCCGTCATTTAAGGGAAGCTGGCATGTCAACTTTCATCCTCACTGCTGAGCTTGCTTCTGCACCAGCAGTCAGTGGACAATGAAGTGAGCTCGGGAAGTTGAACGAGCTAAGGTAATCCGCTGCAGCTAGTTGCTTAGCTCTTATTTTTGTATGCGCTGAAGGTTCTTGTGACTCTGAAACCTGCCTCTAAAACATACAAACATTCTACTCTTGGGCTAAGGGTAAAACTCTTCTAGCATCTCCCAACCATCCTGCTATGGATTTGTACTGAACAAAATACCCCCACCCCATTATCAGATGGCTCAATCTTATAACTGAAAACGGAAAAGTTCTGAATTTCGTGTTGTTCTCAGTTAATACGAAGCAGGGGAACAGCGAAAATGGCTGATTCTTATTCGTGAGTTTATGCATATTGTGTCACTCTAGACTTCAGATGATGTCTTCTTTTCACTAGTAGCGATGTTTTGTTTCCTTTTTTTTCTAAATACTTTTTTTCCCTGCTCTTAACGTATCGTCGTTTCACAGGTCATTTCAGATACTCGCCTTGGTGCGTAGATGATGGAGAGTACTGCACCCTGCATAAACAGGTTGGCTGGTTGGGCTGTTTGTTAGCAAATAAGGTAGTGCGAGTGGCAGGTTTAAATTGCTGGTTCTGTACTTTCGTTTTGTATTATGTATCTGCCACCCTGCTGTGTAAGTGACTGGTTTAAATTTCATGAGAAAAAATGCGCAGATTACCTGCAGCGTTGGTCTCCCTCTTTTGTTCTTCTTTTAAATGAGAGAAGAAAATAGTTCTACTTGCTTCTATAGAAAGCAATGACAAATTGACAAGCGTTGTGGTTTCCCTTTCATCGTTGACCGCTAATTTCTAATTTGCTCACTGCCTGAATATTCAGATCATGATATTGAGGCCCTAAGCTTGTTTGCATTGATTGGTGACTTTTTAATTCAGCAGCACTAGTTGCAAGTAGAGAGCACATCAGCCTGTAGGGTAAGGTACGAAAGCTGGATGCATGAACATGCAGTATGCAACATGCAGGAGTAGCATCCAAGTTCTGAGCATGTAATCCACAGTCCAGCACCCTGTCTGTCAGTCAGTGCAAGAAGCATTGTGTTGTGGTAGCAACATTAATGGAGATCACGATGATCGTGTGAGTGGGCCTTCAGAGCGACATACGTACGTGGCCGGAGTCGGAAACTCATGTTGGGTAGCCTGAGTAGCTGTATCATCACTAGTTTGATTATTCCAGAGATGTCCATGTCGTCCTTCCAAGAAAATGAGGGACGTTATATTGTTCAGCTGTTGTTAACTGCACGAAAATAAGGGGGTTGAAATTGTTGAACGAAGTGCGCAATTTAGTCATCGCAGATTTCGACAACATAATGAGTACTAAGCGCGAAAAGTTCAAGAACAAAAAACAAAAGGAAGCTTTTGACGGGCAAACGCCCCGTGGTCCAATTCTTGTGGATTTTTGGTTCTCATAATATCAAGGGACACCAGGGGCCTGTGGTACGGGCGGTGGTTGGCCAAGTTCGTTACTAGCAACTACACGCAACAGGAAGAGATCTCACTCCTAGCCGTCCTCCGAAATGTGACAATTCAACCGTTGCTCGTTCGATATATCCACTTCAATAAAACCACAGGGTACTCTGACCAACGCACTATCCGGTCCTAGACCACCAAAGTCCGGCAGTTGAGCTGATTTGTTTTTATCGGAAAATGGGGTTAGCAACCGAACCAGAAGACAAAGACCTGAACTTTAATTCAAAAATGCACCAACGTCCTGCTAACAGTACCGGCGCAGGAGTAATTTAACATGACACGACCATCTAGGACTTGATAAGATCGTCTAACTACAACCTGCAATTAGGCTCACCTGAAAAAGTGCAGGATCCATTGCTTGGTACTGCCATCCATCCACAGCGGCATGCTGATGCCAGGTCGCCTTTTTTGTCAGCACCTTGACACAAATGACGTCGGATGAATAAACTCATCAAATATGATCTGCTAATTGAAAAGATAATCATAATTTTGGCACAAAAAAAATGTCTTCTTTCTCTTGGAGGAAAATAGCTGCCATCTGGAGGCCGCTCTCCTTACAAGAGTACTACAAGACCACCGCCGCTGAACGAGCACGCGGTAGCACTCGCTCCGCCGGCCGGCCGGCCCGAACGGCCGCACAGCCGGGTTCCCTTCCATTTCCGTCCAGGGCTGACTAACCTCTATTTGGCTTGATCAAGCTTAGGTTATTTGGCTTTTGTTCTAGATTACTAGACACAACGGACGCTACTTTTTTTAACTTATGTAAAAACAGTTTATCCCAATATAAATCGGCGAAGCTTGTGAAGAAGTTTTGCTTTTTTGCTGTTTGGTTGGTTAAACTTACGAGCTACTTAGCTCGTTTCGGCTCACGAGTTAGATATAAAAGCAACTAATGCTAAATTGGAGATATTATATCTAAATTTTTAGAGGTTGTCATAAAAAAAGATAGTAGATTGAAATTTTCAAAACTTCTAATTAGGTTTTTAAAAGGGGTTTTACAACTTCACCGAATAGAAAAGCTAGTTATTATGCTTCAAATAGATATAAATATCACATAACGTCACTTTTTTTATTTGAAACATTGACATCGCAAGCTCAAAATCAAGATTATACAATAACAAAAATATACTCCCTCCGTTTTTAATTATATGACGCCGTTGACTTTTTTGTTGAACTTTGACCAACAATATATGTGAAAATAATTAGTTGCTTAACGTAAAATGTATATTGTTGGATCTATCATTAAAAAGCACTTTAAGATTAACTTATACATTTAGCTATTTGCATAAATATTTATGAATAAGACGAATGGTCAAAGTAATGAAAAAAGTCAATGGCGTTATATAATTAAAAACGGAGGGAGCAGTACGTTACTAGGCAACGTTTGGCTTATTAGGCTCGCGAGACAGCTAGTTTGCTAACAAAGCTAACTAAATCTTCAGCTTAATTCATTAAAGTTTTAAATCGGACAGAGTCAAGCTGAATTGAACTGAGAAAAGCTGAGCCAGCTCGCGAAGTTGGAGGCCTCGTCTCACCACAGGCCCCAGCCCAGCTAGCTACGCACGGCTACGGGACCAGTTTTGAACTCCCCAGTCGGCAGTCCCCAAAGCCAGGATTCGTGCAACGTACAAAAAAAAAAAGCTTATCTGGGCACGCACCCACGCCGCGAATCGCCGTCCCTCCCGATCCCCGCAACCCGAGCGCAAAACACCAAACGAGCTGGAACGGCAAGTAAGGAGGAAGAAAAAAAGAAAATAAAAGAAAAGAAAGCAATTTCTTGGTTTCTTTCCATTTCCCTTTCTCGCAGGGCGCTGGCTGGGGCTCCCTTTCCGGTCTCACGCGCAGCACCACCAGCCCGAATATGCTGCCCCCAGCCGCGCCGGCCGCGCCCTGATCCCCCGCCCCTCCGCTCCCCTTCCCGCCGCCGCTGCCACGCCGCCGCCGCCGGATCTGCTCCCGCGCCACCCCCCAGCTCCCGGCCTCCCGCGCCCCGGCCACCTCTGACCGCCCGGGCCCGCGGTCCCCACTTCTCGCCCCTTGCCTGCCCTGCCATTCCCGCATCGCCCTCTCCCCCGGCGGCGCGGGGCGGCTTCGCTTCGCTTGGCTTGGCTCTGCTAGGCTAGGGTTTGTGCGATTGGACCGTCACCCTGCGCGCGGGCGGGGGGTCTCGTGCTTGCCTCCGCCAGCTCGTTTGGGCTAGGGATTCGGAGGAGCTCGCTCCCGTGAAGCTTCATCTGCTCGAGGGCTTTTCGAAGGAGCGGCGGCGGCGCCGATCTGCGGCCGCCTCTCGAGTCCCGGAAAAGGAGCAGCGCCGCGGCATTGGGCGGCCTCTCAAGCCCAGAAGGGGCTGAAGCTTCGAATCCGCTGGTTCCAGGAGCTGCTGCCTCCAGCTCATCTACAGCTCGGCCTCCGCGTAAGAGTTTTTTGCCTGCTGGGGTTGCTTCCGGGTTAGCTGATATTGGAGGGAACCATGTCGGAGAACATCGATCTGGTGCTCGAGTTCCTGCGGAAGAACCGGTTTGCCAAGGCGGAGGCCGCGCTCCGTGGGGAGCTCACCGGCCGCGGCGATTCCAACGGCCCGACCACGCAGAGGCGGCTGGCTGATCCGAAGGCAGAGGAGGAGCAGGAAGGTTCGGAGGTGGGCTCCAATGCAGGGCCAAAGGGCGCTGCGTCTGTGCGGAGCGTGGACTCCTCCAGGGAGTTCATCGTGAAGGAGATTGATGTTGGAGCAATGCCGAATAGGTCCGATGGAAGGAAGGGCTCGGGGACCGGCCAGCCTCTGGAGAGCAACATGGGGGATCTGTATCCTTGGAACTTTAGCATTGCTAACAGCACGGCTGAACAGCTGGCTGAGCTTCTTGTGTCGGAGGAGGTGCCAAGACATCGTCGCGGTGCAATGGTGACTGAGAAGAGGGATCGAGGCGTTGGGACGGAGCAGCCTGGTCCGGTGCTGGAGCAAAAGGCCTCTTTTGGGAGAGGGAAGGGAAAAGTTGATGCTGCAGGGAGAAGTGAAATCAATGACCAAGGTCATTCCAGGGATAAAAATCTGGTTCCAGAAAAAGAGGAGCTCATGAATGGTTGCACGGTCAAGACAGTGCTTCCGTTTCCCGCGGAAAACCCGTCGTCTAGTTACAACAGTACACACCACGAAAATGAGAGGAAAGAAATAAAGAAGGGCATTAATGCAGATGTTGGTGGAAAAGCTGCAAAAGGACAGCTTGATGAGGGAAACAGGCAATATTACTTTGAAAAGTCCCAGGATACAAATCAGGTGGCTGACCGTTGCTTCGACCTGCAGCTTCTTGGAGATAATCAGCGTGAGGAGCTTCCGAAGTTACCTCCTGTGAGGCTCAAGTCTGAAGATAAGCTAGTCAATATGAACTGGGAGGAAAAGATAAATCATCATGGATCTGGATCCAAGCAATCTAGTGATGATCATGCCTTTATGATTGGATCTTATCTTGATGTTCCGATTGGCCAGGAAATAACATCTTCAGGTATGTTGCTATAGAACTCATTAGTGATTTATCAACATGCTAATTTTGTAAGAAATTATCAGGACTGCCTGCCTTTCAAGCAGCACACGTGATTTGAACATGTAGAGGTACATCAGGAACTTACATTTTTTTTTATCCGTAAGGATCATTTACTGACATCTCTTTCAAACTTATGTGAGAGATTTGCCTTCCAACATTTGCTAGATAGTTTTCTTTCATAACTTGAAGGGATGATTCCATATTTTCTTGATGCTGATTATACTTTATTTGGACTGAACCTGAGTGATGCTGAGTAGATATTGACATATATATTAACGTATTCAGGTGGAAGGCGCACAATGGGCAATAGTTGGTTGTCTGTCAGTCAAGGTATTGCAGAAGACACTTCGGATCTGGTATCGGGTTTTGCAACAATTGGTGATGAATCACTTGAATATCCAAACGAATATTGGGATTCCGACGAGTATGACGATGACGACGATGTTGGCTATACAAGACAACCGATTGAGGATGAAACATGGTTTCTGGCACATGAAATTGACTATCCTAGTGACAATGAGAGGGCAACTGGCAGAACAAGCGGTACTGATCGACATGATCGCCCTGCAAAAGATGAAGATGATGACCAGTCGTTTGTTGAGGAAGATTCATACATATCTGGTGAGCAATATTTTCATGGAAAGAATGTTGCACAAATAGGTACGTCGGAGGGCCCAATGTTGCATGGAATCCCTGATAATGATATGATAGCTCAATATGATGGCCAACTTTTGGATCCCGAAGAGCTTAATTTAATGCATTCTGAACCAGTATGGCAGGGTTTTGTGTCGCAGAACAGTGAACTAGGCATGTTAGGGAATGGAAAATTCCTTAATGACCCTGAACGACCTCATCCTGATGATCCTTTTGTGGAGGACGATCAGCATGGCTCAGTTAGGTCAATTGGTGTTGGTATAAGCAGTGATGCTGCTGACATTGGCAGTGAGGTGCGCGAAAGTCTGATTGGAGGTAGCAGTGAAGGAGACATTGAATACTTTAATGAGAGCAGCCTGAGTGTTAGTGGAAAAAGACACTCCCAGCAGGAAACTGAAAAGAAGAGAACCGGTGCTAAAGGAGCAAAACATGACCAAATCAGTTATGTTGCTGACATCCAAAAAGGCAGTCTACCATCAGGATCTGATGTTGGATTTTCTTTTCCACCACCATTGCATTCTGGGAAAATTAGTGATGCTGATGCTAAACCTTTGTGGTCAAAGAAGGATGATATGTACTGCATTAACGATCCTGATGAATGTCAAAATGGCTTGGTGTCGGATGATATGCTTGCCACATGGAGGAAAAAGAATAGTGAGTCTTCTGTAAGGAGTTCTAGAGATGAAATGACATCTGATGTTGTTAGATCAAGAAATTCAAGCGTCTCATATGATGAAACTGAAGACACAGTAAATGCTCGGCATCACAAACTAGATGATGCACAAGAAGAAGACACTGGAACCAACTTAGATGATGAGGAAGCAGCAGCTTTGCAAGAGCAAGTTAGACAGATAAAGGTGCAGGAGGAAGAGTTTGAAACTTTTAACCTGAAGATCGTGCATAGAAAAAATAGGTACCTTTTCCCTGCCATTGTTTGTAACATCACTTAATTTGGCGATATCGTAAAAAGAATGTGGTGATTTCTAGTTTTATGTTGTCTTTCCCCTGCCTATGTTTGCAGTGAACTAGCAGCACGTCCTTTCTCTTCACAGTTTGTTTTCCTAACATTGTCTCCTCTTAACTTGTAACAGAACAGGCTTTGAAGAAGACAAAAACTTCCATGTTGTTCTCAATTCTGTCATTGCTGGTCGCTATCATGTCACAGAGTTTTTGGGCTCAGCTGCATTTAGCAAAGCTATCCAAGCACATGATTTACACACGGGGATGGATGTATGTGTTAAAATAATAAAAAATAACAAAGATTTTTTTGATCAGAGCCTTGACGAGATCAAACTCCTGAAGTATGTTAACAAGCATGATCCTGCTGACAAGCACCACCTTTTGCGTCTGTATGATTACTTCTACTATCGGGTAAATTCAAGTTTTACTCAAGATAATCTCTTTTTGGTGTTATTTAGCTTTTGTTGATATTAGAATTTATCATAACTCACTACTTGCTGACATGGGTATTGACAATGAGTTGCTGAGTAAATATTAACATTCCATTATGGAATATTTGAGATCTTCTGCTCGACTCCTCACTGTGAAATTGAGGATTTCTTTTTAAAAAAAATTGGCATGTAATATATATCTAGTACTCTGGCATTTTCCTCTCTGAATTTTTCTCTAGCTATCATGAAATTATTCCAGTTTTGTAATGTGCACTGCAAAGTTTCACAATTATTAGAATCTAGATATTTAAGGCAGGACTTGAGATTACTGCAACTGATCTGTTAGTGACTTGCATTTATTGGTATTCCCAAAGCATTGATGTTTGTGAAATATATGCAATCAGATCTTGTAAAGAATCTGTCATGTTTAGTATCGCACTTATTTCAAACATTAATTACTGCGTCTTTTGCTGGTGGTAGATTCTGAAATTGTGCGAGTTTTGCTTATTGAGTATAAGTGCTTTGAGTTTCATCTTAATGTTAATCCATTAGAATGGCTGGTTGGCTACTTGTACCTATTTTGAGAGTATATGAAGGTGTAAAGTGGTCGGTTTAATAGTTCAAGGTTGATAAGTTTAAATGAACCCTTTCCCCTTTTCTCTTCTGAATTTACATCATAAGTCAACTATGTTTGCTGCACCACTTATTTCAAGTATTGTTTGCAGGAGCATTTGTTGATTGTTTGTGAACTTCTCAAGGCAAATTTGTATGAGTTTCAAAAGTTCAACAGGGAATCAGGGGGTGAAGTTTACTTCACAATGCCAAGATTACAGGTATCTCCCCGAGCTATAATATCCACAAATGTTGACTTATTGTCGCACTACTAGTTATGAAACAGCATTCACAATATGGTATTTCCCTTGTGCAGTCAATAGCTATTCAGTGTCTTGAGGCGCTTCAGTTTCTGCATGGTCTTGGTCTAATTCACTGTGATTTGAAGCCTGAAAACATATTGGTAAAGAGCTACAGCAGGTGCGAAGTGAAAGTCATTGACCTTGGGAGTAGCTGTTTTGAGACAGACCATCTATGCTCATATGTTCAATCTCGATCTTATCGTGCGCCGGAGGTTATACTGGGTTTGCCTTACGATAAAAAGATAGATATATGGTCACTTGGATGTATACTAGCAGAACTTTGCACCGGGAATGTAAGTAGTCACTGCATATCAACCACCTTAACTACTTTTCTTACCACTGCTGTGTGCATTTGGTTATGTGTTCTCATGATGTTCTGGCAATATAGAAGAGACAAATTAGTCTGTAATGCAAGAAGATGAATTTAGTACTAAAAAAGTCCATCTTCAGATACACCCCCCCCCCCCCCCCCCCCCCCCACACACACACACACACACCCCCCTCTCTCTCTCTCTCTCTCCTTTTCCATTATTTGTTAATGTGGTTATCGTAGTAAGATGTATTTAAAATTCATTAGCCACTGTTGGTTATACGAGGAATGACGTGACATAGTGAAGATGCTAATTATAAAGTAAGATCATTGTTGTGATATCTAATTGTTGGAAGATGTCGACTTGACTTAACTAAAAAAAAAGATGCCCACTTCACTATATTTTGTTATATGCTCATGTGGAGTATATAAGCTTATTTATGGGTCCTATGCCTTTTCAGGTCCTTTTCCAAAATGATTCTCCTGCAACATTACTTGCACGTGTGATTGGCATCATTGGCTCCATAGAACAAGCTATGCTTGCACAGGGACGGGATACCTACAAATATTTCACAAAGAACCACATGTTGTACGAAAGAAATCAGGTTCGTACATATGTATATTATCATTTAAGTAGGTATACTATTTTAGCTGATTTTAGCAAATTCCTCCACGTAATATTTGCATTTAAGCTTTGCATTTCATGTGCTTCAGGAAACCAACAGGCTTGAATATTTGATTCCCAAAAAGACATCTTTGCGACACCGTCTTCCCATGGCTGATCAAGGTTTTATTGAGTTTGTTATGTATCTTCTTGAGGTAAACCCGAAGAAGCGTCCAAGCGCATCAGAAGCATTGAAACATCCATGGCTTTCGTTTCCTTATGAGCCAATATCTTCATGAAGCAATTGCTGTTGGATCACGGGTTGCTTAACATTTGTCTTGGCACCTATGCACCATGAATTTTTTGGTAGATGAAGACGAAATATGTTGAACCACGAGCAAGCCATGGCATCAATCAAGTCCAAAATGCAAATCTGGGTTCGGTTTGATTATGACTTGGTGTCGATTGGATGGTCCTGGCGCCATGTACTGCCAATGCATGCCCTGTGTTGTGCTTGTAATATAACTTCGGTTTTGTCAATTTTTAGCCCATGTAACAGGCCATTTTGGTTTAGGTACTTTCTGGACGCATTTCTAGGAATAGGGCTGTCATGTTGTACATGGTGTGATTATTGGTGAACCCTGTGCCATGTGCACTTCTTTTACGGTTCTAACCCAGGTTCTGTAGTCTGTACGTCTTTCTTTGCGCTAACAGGTGTTCAGGAATTACAAGCTTGTCTGCCAAGAAGCTTACAAGTTTTATTAGTCTTTGCCTTTTTCTGACTGTTACAGAGTCTAAGTCTTTCACTGTGGTTTATGGAGAAACAATGTTTATTAGTCCTGCCTATTTCTGACTGGGAGTCAAATCTCTTGCCCTGAGGAATTGTGGGGAAATGTTTGCTGGCCGAAAACTTTTTTTTTTGGAGGTGATCATTGTATTGACACTTGAAAAGGCTTGTCCAACTTGTACTATGGTCAGAAAATTGCTTCTGATGTTAAAAAAAAAATTCTATTCTTAGCCGTCTGCATCGCTCATATCCATAGGCGTAATGAAAGGGAAATAAAAGGTCTCTAAAGTCTTACGTAGATTTGATGTACTAGCATTAGATGATATAGGATGCATATATTAATACGCTTGTTGACATACATGCCCATAACGCCAGATTCCAATCAAATGTAGAAGTATCAGCTGAAGTCCGTTCAATTGGATCTCCGGGTCGCGTGTCATCGACAGCGTTGAACTTAAAACAACGACCTGTTTCCCCACCCCTATTCAAATTCTTGGCGGCTTGCCTTCAGAGCGCCACCGTTGACTTGTCATACTTTAATCGATACTGGTGTCTTGGAGTGTCGCATTTTTTCTTCTATCTTTTTCACAGGAAATGTTTAACTGCCACGGTGCAGCAACAATCTTTTTCATTGCTTACTGCTTGAGTGCTGACTCTGGTGGAAATGTCCCTTCCGAAGAGGTGTTTCTTTCCAACCGGCAGCTTGGAGCTTGCACCGTTCCACTATGTATACTAGTCAACCATTTTCAACTTTGATTAGCAATTATTAATAAATTAAATTATTTTTTTGCGAAGGAATAAATTAAATTATTATAAATACAAATAGTTGCATACTATGATACTCCGTTTCATGATGGAATAACCTATTTACACATGATTAAACATTTTTTATTAACAGTCAACTTTGAAAAAAATGACTTTGACTAATTTAGAAATACTTATATTTTAAAACGGAGATAGTACATTTTTTTTTCGAAAAAGCTACATCATTAATGAAAAATCTCATTCTCTGTTTCACTCTCAAAATTCATTTTATACTACTTCCACTTCACAATTTTCATCCGGCTCCTGTCAAAAGAAAAAACATCCAATCCACAAACCTTGAAGGCTCACAAGATAAGTAACTTTTCATATAATCAAACATTGTTAAGTCTTGATATTATTAGATAGATGATATTTTGATCCATTCTACGGAGGGAGTAGAACACATGACATGCATCTAGATGTGGACTGGACAAACTCCAGTTCGACAGACAGGGACAGTTGCCTCCGCTTTCATTGAAGAAACTCCAAAGAAGAGGGGGGGGGGGGGGGGGGGGCGGACCATACGCGGTCCCGTGCACACGCTGGTTTCTGTACCGTGGCTCTGGCTTGTGCGTGCAAGAGATCATCTTCCGGCTGTAACAGAGTTTGGCCGGGTACAGATTTGAAGACTCGCGGGAGGAGCAACAGAGCATGGCGTTGCGACCGACCCGCGTGATCGCGTACGTGGGCGTCCGCGGGCCGCTTGCGCTGCGCCGGCCGGCCAGTGTGTAATCTGCCGTCACGTACGTGCGGCGCACGCTGCTTTGATTCATGCATGTTTCAGGCGTCAGCTGCCTGACTTGGGCACGCGGAAATCGCAGACAGCCATGAGCCATGGACAGACAGATACTGCGAATCCTGTTCAAACCTGGCGACCGCGGCGCGCCGCGCCGGGCTGGACTCGTTCGCTCCTGCGCGGGCTAGACTCGCTTTATCTGGGTCCAAAGTGCCGCAACCTTTGATTAGTCGAGTCCGGTCCGGTCCACTGAGCTCGCGGCTAGCTCGGTCGCCATGCACGGTCCGCCGTGACGGACCGTGTCCCGCACACAACCGGTCTCACTCGTGATTGATACCAGTATAGTTTTTTTTTTTGGTGCGAGGATACCAGTATAGTACTTTAATAACAAATTGTTCGCAGCACCAAGTGGCCTGGCGCGACTTTGGACCAGGTTGCGGTTGATAATCCTCGTCGGGTGGAGTGTGGCTGTACTGGCCTTACTTGTCACATGTACTGTACATTGCATGTACTGTACACTGCATTGAAGGAGTACTGTACAACTAATCGAGGGTCGATTTGTTTAGTAGTTGCGCCCATCATGATCGCTAACTAACGTACGATCATGGATCATGTCCTTTGACGATGTCCCTTCATTGATCCGGTGACGTGAAGAAGCATGAGCAATGATTGAAACTAAATGCTGGTCTGGCATGGTTGTAAATTAAAAGTGGATCAAAATAGCCTCCGATTATGCCTTACCCATACAAATTCCTTTGTATATGCTTTCATGGATGTACATGATTACATGAAGACAATCATTCAGTAGCCGCCACAAGGACGTAGAACGGAGCGTACATCCACTACGGCGGCGGCGGTAAGCAACTGTACTTCAGGAAAAAAATTGGCGCGGTCGACCCTCCCACAACCACAAGTCACGTGTCTGGCCGTATGCTCGCCACCGCCGGAAAAAACCGCAAGGATGCGCAGACAAACAAAACCACGCCTCTCGATCGTCTGGAGATTATCCGCTGAGCCCCACGAGATCTCCGGGTTCCGGCCGAACAAAAACTCGCTGTAATCCTAGATTGTGACCTATGCGGCGAGCCTCCCGAAACTTCGAGATGCCCCTATTCCCGTCCGCCCGTTCCCAACCGGCACGCCGCACATGACGACGAGCCCGTGCGACGCTACCGAGGCCGGGAGGAGATAACACAAAAGATAAGCGACCTCGACCGGTCGCCTGCCCACCAGACACTGCCATCCGGGCCCCACCTCCCGGGTGGCCGCTGCCGCGGCGCCACGCGTCGTGCCGCTTCAGCCCCGGCCACACGTTTCGGCTGGCGCGCGGGGCCCAAAGCTAGATTCCGCCACGTGGGGCCCCTCCACCGCGCCGCGGCGAGACGAGGTGGCTCGGCTCTGGCCCCGCCCTCGCTTCAATAAGAAAAGTTGCCTTGCCGCCTCCGCCTCTCGCTGTTGCGGTGGTGGTGGGCGGTTATAAAGCTTCGCCTCCACTCGCGCAGCTCAAAACCTACTCAACTTCTCCTCCGTTCTTTTCGCGCCAGATCGTTCCGGCTTTTATATATTCGCGGTCTTCGTTGCGTGCGCCGGGAGAATCTGGTTCCAGAGCGGCGGCGGTCGGCTGAACACGGCTGCATAAAGTGATAAGACGACCCGGCGATATTTTTTCTTCGGCCGGTGGTGGAGGAGAATTGGCGCTGGAGGAATCCATTTTTAGGGCGGTGCCGGCGCGATCGGTGCGGGATCGGGAGCATTTTTTTTTCTTCCGTGCGGAGAGAGGCGCGTGAAGAGCGGCGACGCCCGATCGACCCGACGCAGCAGCCCGTGTCGAGGGAGGGACAGATAGGACGACGCGGCGGTCGCGAGGATGGCAGGGAGCATGCAGGCGGCGGAGGCGGCGGGGCGGCTGAGCGCGCTGCTCTCGCTGCTGGCGCTGCGGCGGCTCCTCGCCGTGCTCCAGCCGCTGGCCCTGCTCCTGCTCCTGCCCTTCCGGTGGCGCGGGCGCCCGGGGGCCGTCGCGGTCTCGGCGGCGTCCGAGGTGGCGGGCGGCGACGCCGCCGCGGCCGCGTCGGGCGGCAGCAGCGGGAAGAAGGGCAAGTTGTCGTCGTCGGCCGCTGCGGCGGTGGTGCTGCGGGTGCCGGCCGGGTCGCCCATGGTCGCCGCGCGGAGGCAGGCCTCGGCGCGCCGGGAGGTGGCCATTCGCCGGGCGAGGGAGGCCGGGCGGGAGTACGAGCTCATCCCCACGCCTCGCGGCGAGACGCTCTTCACGCAGTGCTGGTGGCCCCACCCGCCCTCATCCGCCATTAAACCAAGGTGAGGCAATTGATGAATAATCCTGGGTTGCGTTCACACACGTGCTTGGAAAATATTGTTCAGTTTCTTCCTGGAAAAGGTGTCTTCTGGTGTTATTGTGCTGACCATATTTCGCTGTTGGCGATTCGTGTGATGCAGGGCGCTAGTTGTGGTCATGCACGGCTTAAACGAGCACAGGTAAGAGTTTCATGTTCCCGTCAGTTCTTTATTAGTGCTTAGCTTAGAAATGATGTAGTAATTTGTTAGCTGGAAGCTGGAAGCTGATGGTTGACCCTGACCTACCTTGGATTGATTTGTCAGTGGGAGGTATGATCATTTAGCCAGGCGGTTGAATGAAATCGGCATCAAGGTGTACGGGATGGACTGGACTGGTGAGTTTTTTCTCCTCTCTTTGCTGTCAGATGTGATGCTCCACACTTATACTTTATCGATGAACTACTTATTTATGCTTAATCCGGTTGAATTTTCCCTATATTTGGAGGGTTCTAGAGTGAACTTCATTTAGAGAGCAGTGGGATATACACAATTTATCATACATGAAGTATATAAAGATTAAGAAACATGCCAAGTTTCTGTTTCCTTTCTCAAAAGGAGTACTACGCGTCATTGTCAACTCGGGGGGACCTTGGATTTGTGTCTCTGAAATAAGCGAGAGAAAATATCTAGTACAGTGGAGCATTACTAAAAATCTTACAACAAAAAACCGAAGAAAGTTGTTCATTCATTCGTTTAAATACTATTATTTTTGTCTCAAATCCTGAAATGAGTTGCAGAAATCTGCCCATTTTGGGCTTGATTTGGATGTCTAGGTGTTTTGCAGTATTCATTTTGGATCTTTATTGCTGGTTTTGTTTTGGTTATACATAGTACTTACATACAAAGTCTGGTTTGTCTTAATGTGATTTAACATCTTGAACGTTTGAAAAAGATCTAGCCGATTTTCAGTTTTCGAGTGATTATTTGGTCCTAAATTGTAAAAGGCCTGCCTATGTACAACAATCATTTAACAGTTCCAAAAGAAGCAAATGTCCTATGTACAAATTTCAGTCCTCAGTTTAGCTCTCGCCTGGTTGGAATTAGACACTAAGTTTTATGTTAACCATGTAGATTAAGTTGAACCAATGTAAGACTGTGAGAGAACAAATTAAGATTGTAGAACTTTTAGTGAGCACTGAGCAGGAACCAAATTGTAAGGCAAGAAACAACTGGACAATGAGCTGAAGGATACAATCAGATTTTTTGTTAAATCGACGTGATCTGAAGTGTAGGGTCGTAATGATATTCAGCGTGAATTATAGCTTTATATGATTTCTCTAACTAGTAGAATATGATGTGGTACAGGCCATGGTGGAAGCGACGGTCTACATGGATATGTTCAGTCTCTCGATCATGCCGTCAGTGACTTGGTATGAGCAATTGAACACTTCTCCTGTTGACTGAAACCAGTTGTATCAAATTTTAATCCAAACCCTTTTGTTCATTGCAGAAAATGTACCTCAAGAAAGTCTTAGCTGAGAACCCTGGTCTTCCATGCTTCTGCTTTGGACATTCAACTGGTGGTGGCATCATTCTGAAGGTAACGTCAGCTGTTTTATGTGAGAAATCTATTGGTGTGGCTCTCAGATTCATATTGGCATGCCATGCGTGTGCGCTTGTGTTCTTCTGCATAACTGTATTTGTGTTTTGATTCTTGACAGGCTGCACTAGATCCAGAGGTAGAAACTTGCATTAGCGGTATCGTCCTGACGTCTCCAGCCGTTCGCGTTCAGCCTGCCCACCCAGTCATAAGGGTATGTCCCCTTCTTCCTAAAACAATATGTTCTTCTTTTTTATGAGAAAACTAAGTCATGTTGAATGTAGAGTGATATCTGAAAAAGAAACTTGGTCAGTCAACTTTGAGTTATATTGTATTCTTCCAATATTTTGCCATGATATGTTTGGATAGAAAATAATCGTCTTGTTCGCCTCGTTGCTTTGCAGCAGCTACACTAAAACAGCTGCAAAATAGTCTGCCGAGCAAGCTGAATGTTTTCCCTGATGCTTACAACATCCTCTGTTGCCAACTGCAGGTCATGGCACCAGTTTTTGCGCTCATCGCACCTAGGTACCAGTTCACCGGTTCGCACAGGAACGGTCCCCCGGTGTCGCGCGACCCGGAGGCCCTGAAATCCAAGTACACGGACCAGCTCGTGTTCACCGGCTCGATCCGCGTCAGGACGGGCTACGAGATCCTCCGCCTGACGTCCTACCTGCAGCAGCACCTGCACAGGATCGCCGTCCCGATGCTGGTGCTGCACGGCGCCGACGACCTGGTGACCGACCCGGACGGCTCGCGGGCGCTGTACGAGCAGTCCTCGTCCACGGACAAGTCCATCAAGCTCTACGACGGGCTGCTGCACGACCTCCTGATCGAGCCCGAGAAGGACAAGATCATGGACGACATCGTCGCGTGGCTGAGCCCCAGGGTCTGACGACGGCGCTGGACGTGCCGTGCCGTGCCCCTGGCGACCGGTGACTCGTCTGAAGCTGGTTTATTTTGGTCGGGAGCCGCAGAGCGCGGAGGACGAGCGAGCGAACCTGCCTCGCCGCCTCCAGAAGGTGATGACGCGGTCCGACCTCAGCTGCAGAGCGAGGACGGCGAGAGGCCTCGCCTGCCGGCGGCGATGATGAATACGAGCGCAGCCGAGCAGGACAGGAGTATCCATATGGTGACGGCTTACACATGCCTCGCACATTGTGTCCCGAGATTTTTGGTCAGGGACACGTACGTACGTACGAATATGTAAATTGTTCGTTGCGCCCTGGGTGGCCGCACGCGTGGTGTCCAATAATTTAGACGCCTCTTCCCTCGGTTGATGCATTATTTAATTAACTCAATTCGATAAGAGTTGCATTTGCACCAGAATCGATCTCCTCGCGTTACCTACTCTTTGCTTGCTGGTTGATTTGCTGTGTTGGTGTTTTCCGCGACGTCGTCTTTCTTGGCGGTCTCGCCAGGCGCCAAGAGATCGATGCGCTGGCTTGCGTCCTGCACTGGTCACAGTTTGATTGCCCGTGTGTTTCGTTCGGATGGGCTCCATAGGTTGGAGGTTGTGCGTGCATTCGATGGTTTTGGATTTTGATGGACGAAACGGGCAGTAGGTGCCGCATTTTGGTGATTTCAGCGTGTAGAGTGAGATTCGTAGCCTGATTCGCGCCCCTGTTTTTCGTTTTTGAGGTCTCTCCTGTCTGGGGGAGTGGTTGAGAGGTCGCGGTCCGCGCTGTCCGCTACGGCGAGGGGTCCCGACTCTTGACTTCACGCTAAAAGGTTCGCAAAAGTGACAGGCCGATGGAAAAAGGCTCTACCGGTAAAAAATTGTGTTGCCGTCCCATGTATCGGTGGACGGCTAGGACAGACGATTCCAACAGCTCTGATGAGTTCAGCAAACCATTCCTACCGCGACCAGCAAACACGCCGCAACCCGGCGGCAGTCCGCTTGTCACTTTGGTTGGCCTCTCTCGAAAGCCCCAATTCACTTTTTTCTATCCTTGCCATACGCCTCACCGCAAATTACATGTTTACCACTAGGCATCTTGGTTCTCACATGACAATGCGTTCACTTCGTGTATGAGTGCAGAAAGCAAAACCACAAGGAAAATGAAAATCTGTACACGAGTTAAGAAAAATACTTAGGACCATAAATGCCTAGAAAACTACTCCTACTGTCCTACATCATTTCAACTTTCATCTACTAAGAAGATCACTGTCGGTAATGAAGATAGACTTAAGTAAAGCCAACAATCCCTTTTCCGAGGAGAGTTCGTAAAAAAATTCTAGAAGAACACTAAGAACTGGAGGGGGATGAGCTTAAGATCATTCGCTGCCCATGATGGCTCAACTGATATAAACAACAGTTTTATTAAAACCAAATCTTCAACCATAGATATATATTGCTACGTTTGAAAATAATATTATAAGAAATAAGTCTACATCACCCCCTGAACTATTGCACTTGGTCTACTTAACCTCCTCAACTATAAAACCGGATGTTTAACCTCCTAAACTTATCAATACCGTTTACTTTACCCCCTCTAGTGGTTTGGCTAGGCAGTTTTGCAACGCTGGAGGTCTAACGCTGATCTGACACAAGTGGGGCCTGCATGTAAGTGGTGGAAGGAAGGTTGGTGTCGCCTAGCTGCTAGCAGTGGCCATGGAGCTCCTCCCGGCGACGGGATGACCACCAGGGGCACGCTCCGGCCACAGCAGTTGCGTGCAGTGCAGGGCTTCAATGGAGGTGTTGAGCACAAAGGAGGCCTGAACGGCGCGCGTTTCATCGAACGCCCTCAGCGTGAGTGCCACGCGCTCCTGCTTGCAGACGCCAGTGCGTTGTCATACTCCATCGCGGCATCGGAGGCCGCGAATGAACTAATCAAGCTGGCATTCTTTTGACCTCAATGAACTAATTGGACGAGCTAACTAGCGCTTAGGTAAGAATCGATCTTAACAACTCAAGAAGATGCATTCGTTCTCCCAGAAATCAAAGAAGGTAAACGCACTTGAAAATAATTCAAGAACCAAACGATCTAGCCAACAAGAAAGAACGAACCAGCAAGCAAGCAATCAGAATCGTGCTTGTGTTCAATTGCCTTGGCGGAATAGAACCTGGTGAAAGTGCTGGATGCGGTGTTCGCTTCCATCGGGTTGCTGCAGAACTGGGTGCCGCAGGGCGACGGCAGGAGAGAGAGAGAGAGAGAGAGAGAGAGAGAGAGAGAGAGAGAGAGAGCTGACTTGTGGGACCAGCGCCACACCAACGTTTAAGCAATGCACCACATAAGCAAAACCACTCATGAAGCCACTTTGGGGGGTTATTTAGACGGTTTTCAATACCTTAGGGGGTAGAATACCTGGTTTCATAGTTAAAGGGGTTAAGTAGACCAAGTGCAATAGTTCGGGAGGTGATGTAGACTTATTCCATATTATAATGTATGCGATTGTTGCTCGAGATAGTATGAGTCTGATACTCCATGTACATCCTACTTGAAAAGGAAATTCAGAACAAAACAAAACAAAGGATATCTATGGCCTAAGCCATTGGACTGCATACAACATAAATGTCGCTTTTTTGCGCCTTGAACGAGAATTCCTACCAATTAAAATATTGTGCAATCAATATTGCCGTTGGAGAAATCGATCATCCTCTACCAAAGAAAAATGATTCCTACTAATTTATTTCTTCCATCACAACTATATATCTGTTCCACAATCTTTAGGTCCTTAGGATATATTATAATTTTTTTCTACAAAAGTATCGCATCGCACCACAAGATCATTTATTTATTTTGCCCTCGTCTTAAGAGCACTATAGCTATACAATATACAAAAATAGCACCAACTACATTACTATACCAAATCTATCATGCAATTGACTATGGTTTATTGAGTCTGAATCAATCAATATTGCTGTTTGAAAAATCAATCTTCCGCTTCCAAAGAAAAATGATTCCTACCAATTTATTTCTTTCCTCACAACTATATATCTTCCACGACCTTTAGAATATGTCATAAATTTTTGCTCTACAAAAGTATCGCACCACAACATCATTAAATTATTTTGCCCTCGTCTCAAGCGCATTATAGCTATACAATATAGTACAAAATAACACCTTCCAAAACGCTTATGAAATAGACTATGGTTTCTCGAAGGAAAAAATCAACATTGATTCCAAATCAATGCCGTATGAAAAATCAAACTTCCTCTACCAAAGAAAAATGATTCCTACCAATTTATTTCTTTCCTCACAACCATATATTTCTTCCACAACTTTTAGGATATATCATAAATTTTTGCTCTACAAAAGTATCACACTACAATATCGTTAATTATTTGCCCTTGTCTCGAGAGCATGATACAATATACAAAATAGCACCTATTATATTATTATTATTCCAAATCTATCATGAAATAGACTATGGTTTTCTCGAAGGAAAACCGGAAAGACCACACAGAATTACACTACGCGGAGAGTGTGGTTCTACCAAGAAGGGCATTAAGGTAAATCATTTTTCTCTCGGTTCCCTTGGACTGCTAATCCGCGTCTATAAAAGGATAAGCTCCCGGTGCAAGCAAAAGCCCACAGAACAGGGGAGGCGACTTGCTTCGTACTACTGCTCACCTAGCCGTTTCTCCCCCTAATCTCTCGCCCCTGCCCGCCGCCGGCGATCGCCGGAGCCCGGCGCTGACGCGGGCACCTCTCTCGCCATGGCCTTGCAGGGGAAGAAGCTCATCAATGACCCCGACGGTAACAGCTCCACGCGCCCATTCTCCCCCATTTCATGCTCAATTCCGGGCGGTTTCTCTTCGATTGCTAGGGTTTAATCCCGTCCTGACTTTGCAGATGTGGTGACGGAGTTCATCGAGGGGCTGGTAGAGACCTACCCGGGCCTTCAGTATCTGGATGGGTTCCCTCAGGTGAATTTCGCGAGAGTGAACAAGTTGGAGTTGTTCTTTGTTCATTTTGTGACGAGTTCCTTTCGAAATTTGTGCAGATTAAGGTTGTTATTCGTGCTGATGTCGTTCGCGGTGCCTATGAAAAGGTTGCTGTCATATCAGGTATTGTTCTGTTCGGCCTTGGTTGAGCTGTGCTTTGTTTGGGATACCTTGTCTGGTACAATCTAGCCTGGAAATTTATTTTACTTCACCGTATTGTATCTTGCATTAAATGATTCCGGTGCTTATAGGATTGCTTCAATGTGCTTGTTACCATTACCATTCAACTATAATAGGCCGGGTCTAATTTGTACTTGCTCGATTCACACATCCTTTCATCAATGTGGACTTAGTGATAGTTTATTGCGTGAACTACTATATGTCCTTTTTAACCAATTTTAGGTCATAAAATTTGTACGTTCACATAGTATAAGTAGGTTCATTCTAGGAATGGTTTCTGTGTAATCTTAGAAGACAATGTATTTCCTGTATACTGGGAATGCTTAATGTCGCAGCATTGTCATATAAAAATAAATGCTTCTTTCCCTTTTGAATGGTGGTGTATCATGGCCCTCACAGGGAAGATGCATTATGTCTGTTCTGGTGCTGTACTGCTCAACTCATCATACTCTAGGTTCAGACAATCTTAGCATTGTTGAATTTTTTTGGGTTGTTTAAAAAAAAATTGGTCTGGATAGTCCATTAGTTCGAGTCATATTTTATTTGACTGCTTATTGTGGCATGCTGATTTTTTCATAGGTGGTGGAAGTGGCCATGAGCCAGCCCATGCTGGATTTGTTGGGCCAGGGATGTTGACTGCTGCTGTTTCTGGAGATGTCTTCGCTTCTCCACCTGTTGATTCAATTTTAGCTGTATGTCTTTTGTAAAACCTTGTCAAGTTTCTTTACTTGCTTAATTCACTCTAGCTCATATTCCTACTTAATGTTCTTATTGTAGGCTATTCGAGCTGTAACAGGTCCCATGGGATGCCTTCTGATAGTAAAGGTATACTTCAAAAAAGTCGAATCGTGAGATAATAAGGAGCATTTAACATGTCTGCAAGATTGTGCTGTCTGGATTATATGATGCTTAGGGTTGATCACTTTTATTTTAGAGGACGTATCAAGTGCACAAAGAGTATTTGGTGCACGTGTGCACAAACTTTTAGACCGTAAGATCTAATCTTGATGGCCTGAAATATTAGAAATTTGAAAAAGTCTTGGTCATGATTTTAGCAACCATAAATCCAGATCATCAATGGAAATTCCTACCCATGATTTTAGACGTGTAGATGCAATCCAGCTCTCAATGAGTTTGTGCACATGCGCACCAAATACTTCTTGTGGACCTGATATTTCCCCTTTATTTTATTGCCAACTTTACATTTTTCTACCACTCTCTTCACCTATTTCCCTGTTATTATGCGTACATACACATGTTCACATAAAAGGGGAGGTCGATATGCTAAAAAATGTATCATTTTACATCTTCTGGCATAGTTCTCTAGGGGTCCTAGTCATGGTAGATAGCATTTCTGTAGTTCCAGATCAGTGTTTCTCTCCAGCTAAAGCTATTTATCATGTTTGTATGCGGCTTGTGAAAAATAGCACCGATAAGATACCCAAAAGGAAATTGAGGGAGCAGCCTTGAGATTTGTAATATTATCTGATGATTTCGTAATGACGTTATTGGCACTGGGTTATACCTCCTCTAGTTCAATGAAGTCCGTACTATGCACATGATTTCAGGAAAAGGAAGCGTTGTTAGTGCTATGTTAGATACTGATGCGTACTTGATGCCGTGATTCTGGCACTGTCTTTCAAACATTTATTATGTAGGGCTTGTTTCTGTTCAAGTTTACCTGTTAAGGTATTTCACCAATCGATCCTTTGCTACGTTGCACTCCTTCTCACTTTCAATTGTTGAATATTTGCAGAACTACACTGGTGATAGACTTAATTTTGGATTAGCTGCTGAGCAGGCCAAATCTGAAGGCTATAAGATAGAGGTTGATAAACATACAAGAATTATACTAAGTTAGTATGCCAATCAAAATTCAGTATTTATCCTCCAATCGCAGATGGTTATTGTTGGGGATGACTGTGCCCTTCCACCACCTCGAGGGATAGCTGGCAGAAGAGGTTTAGCTGGAACAATTCTCGTGCATAAGGTATTTTATCATGTTGCCCTTTGTTCTCCCTTGTTACACTCTTTTTATCGTCTCATTTAGTGGCATGCTACATTCTTCGTTTGAGCAATGAGGACCTGAGGATATCTCTTTCCTTTCAAGAAATCGACTGTTTATTCATGCAAATAACCTTTTTCATCTAGTTTCAGCTTCGTTAACTATGTACCCAAAACACTCTTTTAGGTATGTGCAGAGATGTGACATTCGAAAACACTATAAATAACATAGTTGTAGCAATCTGGACAATGGCATAACTTTCTGTAGGACCAAAAAATTGTTTGATTGAACCAAACTTTTTTCCAGCGGTGGTGTTATGACTTATGAAGGATGCTTAATTTAATATATCGTTTCTTATAACTTTTTAAGGAACATTCCATGCTGAACACACTCTGGCACTAGTATCAATATTTTATGGATGTGTAAACTTGAAGGAAACAATGCCCTCTTGTAATTATTTCGTTTATGTTATGCTCTGAAGAATTAAAGTTTAATTATTTTCACAGGTTGCTGGGGCTGCTGCAGATGCTGGTTTATCTCTTGCAGATGTCGCAGCAGAAGCAAAACATGCATCTGAGGTTGTGGGTACAATGGGAGTTGCACTTTCTGTATGCACATTGCCTGGACAAGTAACTTCTGATCGTTTGGGTCCAAAGCAAATGGAGCTTGGTCTTGGCATTGTAAGTATGAACCATATCCATTATCATTCCAATTTTCCATATGTCACTCAAATAAACAGTTGAAATATTTAAATGACTATATTCAGTTTTGTGCATATATGCTTGTTTTGAGTAGATTTTAGAACTCGAAATTTGCAAATTTCCCAAAATATGAAAAGGATATTTATTTGACAGCATGGAGAACCTGGTGTTGCTGTTGTTGATCTGCAGCCAGTTGATATAGTGGTAGAGCACATTCTTAAGCAGATATTATCTCAGGTAAGTTTTTTATTCGCAATGATATTTTAATCTCTTTATGCTTCTCCTTTCTTTGAACAGAATCCAAATTTTAGTTCATCTTGACTGTACCTCTGGCAGGTACACTATAGTTTTTCTGTTATCATCTTCTTTCACTTTGGCACCATGTTTTCCATTATTGCTCAATTTGTAACATAAGCTCTGTTTAGGTTGAAATAACTCAATTTGAAAGGTGGAAACTGTTGCTTGTTTCTTGTCTTCCTTTCCCTGGAAACAGTTGTCCATATTAAACAATGGTCCTAGGCTTAATTTAATTGAAATGAAATACTGGGCCGAAATGTGAATTATGTGAAAGGGATTTCTCCTCTCCTTCCATGGCTTTTCCTGTTGTACTTGTACACATGCATCTGAAGTCAAACTTTCATGTATAAAGGATACTTTCTACTTCTATGGTCCTCTACCCTATAATTATTCATTTGGTGATCTCACATCCTTGCAGGAAACTCAATATCTTCCTATCACAAGAGGGAGCAATGCTGTTCTCTTAATCAATGGGTAATTACATATCTGAACATTTCCCTCACTGTATGAATTGAATGATGCTAGCATGACAAGAAATAAAGTTTTTTTCTGATGCTTTTGCTATGATGATGATGATTGTATGTGTACACAGCAATTGGATAATTTTTGTGCTTTCAGTATTATTGTCTGACCTAAGATCTTGGTTCATGTTGAATACATATGAGGATCTCAAATCACTTTCATAGTGATTATACAACATATAGACCTTAGAAAGGTGTCATAGCGATATCCTCTGTACCTAGCCCATCCTATGGTTCAGGATCTGTCTGAGAAGTGAGTTCTAGAGCCCTTCACTCTGCAACCTGGATAGCCTAGGTATCGCATCAAGGGCTTGTAGGACGGAGTTGACAGAGCATTAGAAGTTTGTACTCCAAATTATGCTGAGTTGTATTCTCCATGTTGTTTGTCTTTCTGAGAATGCTTGTTTATCAACTTTCCTCTTTGTCAACATGCTTATATTGTCTAACAAAATATTGAAAGAAAATCAAAGTTGAAGCTTACCGTGATGACATTTCTTATCTCCGTTGTTTACTCTGAGTCTGAGTTGAATACAATGTGCTACGTCTTGTTTAATCCCATGTTTGATGTACAGTTTGGGTGCTACTCCTATCATGGAGCTTATGATTGCTACAAGGAAAGCGGTTCCTGAATTACAACTGGAGTATGGGATTGCTGTTGACAGAGTGTACACTGGCTCACTTATGACTTCGCTTGATATGGCTGGTTAGTTCTTGAAATAGTGGTGTGGATACAATCCCCCTCCCCCCCACCTGACCACTCATTATTATTACCACCCCTTACACAAACTATATATGGCATGCATTTCAATTACTTTTGGAGTTATGGTAATTTTTTACCGTATCTTTCAACCGACATTCCTCAACAATCAAATAAAATTGTGTTTCCATTTGCAGGATTCTCTATTACCATTATGAAGTCAGACGAAAACATTTTGCAGAGACTTGATGCTCCCACTAAAGCTCCGGCTTGGCCTGTTGGTTCTGAAGGTATGGCTCTTTGTGGCAGAAGACTAATGGATTTATTTATTAGATTCCAGGAATTCTTAGATAGCAAGGCGGCATAATCTTCTTTATACTTTTGCTCCATTTGAAAACTCAAGTTGGCCATACAAAACATTTGTGATGTTTCTACATAATGTTCTTCGCCTCGCAAATTCTTTAGTATGATTAAAAGCTATTAGCTAATTCATATTTGCTGTATAGGTTGGGCCTATTTAGTTGGCTTTGCTATATTTCCCCCTGTATCTGTATGGTAAAACCTTTTTACCTGATAATCAATTTTCTGAAACTTAATTTTCATTGTAGGGAACCGACCACCAGCAAAATTTCCGGTTCCTGTACCGCCATCGCCTTCAATGAAGGATGACGAGGTAAAACAAATTCCTCATCAAGAATTTTTAACTGCCCTCTTTAAAGATTGTCTGGCTTGGAGGAGTTCACCTGCGGTTTTTTTGGGAGATGCGGCACATGCAGCACTTATCAGTTTCTGCTGGCCATGGAGGGCTTAAGATTTCTATTTTTGATTTCCCATTGTCTGGTATTGCTTTATCTTAGTTGATGCTGGAACCAGTGGAAAGGGGAACACTGGGAGCAAAACTTAGAGATTGGGTGCCATTGATCTTTTTGCACAGAAAAGTTATCAATACTTTTGTCATGTTTTATTCATCGTACTGGCATATTCATGTCCATCAGTTGCCACTTTCAGTTTCTCAGTTATGATGACTCGAGCTATTTCTTTTCAGATTCTTACTCAACCTCAGGAGCTAAGCACACAAGGGTGTATTTTGGAGGCTGCTATTGAAGCAGGCGCTAAAGAAATTATCAATATCAAGGATAGCCTAAATGAATGGGACAGTAAAGTTGGAGACGGTGACTGTGGAACAACAGTGAGTCTCATAATTTCAATACTTATCCTAGCATAATTGTTCTGTTCTAAGATGAAATATTTCACTGATATTTTTTCAGATGTATAGAGGTGCTACAGCTATTCTTGAAGATATGAAAAAGCGGTAAGCTATATTGCATTGTTTACATTTTTATGAAATATGGTTTACGCAGTTTAAGTATCTTGTAATCTTATTCTGGAAACGGTGCCTGTAATCTTATGGAAACAGTGCCTGTAATCTTATTCTGGAAGTGTCCTATTAGTAGATTTTCTTCTATTGCCAGGCAGTGCGTTTTCCTCTATCATTTTTCTAATTGTTGGTTGGCTGATTTTATGATATAATTTAGCTTATCTCTGTCAAACATAAGTGTATTTCTTTTTTTGTCTCTTTGCCAGTTACCCTATGAATGATGCAGCTGGGACAATAAATGAGATTGGTGCAACTATCCGAAGGGTGATGGGTGGAACAAGTGGAATCTTGTACTATTTCTGCACCTGTCTGCACTTTTAATTTCCTTACTGACAATATGATTCCTGCGGATGTGAGCTTGTATATCCTTATATTCTCCAGGTATGACATACTTTGCAAGGCTGCATATGCTAGCTTGAAGCAAAACACAATAGTTACTGCAAATGAATGTAAGAAATATGACCACGATGATTGTTCTGACCATTTTTCACGAAATTCACAAGCTAAGCAAGATATGCTTCTTTCTGCAGGGGCTGATGCTCTAGAAGCCTCTGTTGCTGCTGTTAGCAAATATGGTGGAGCAAGCGAAGGATACCGTACAATGCTGGATGCCTTAATTCCTGCTTCTACAATCCTGAAACAGGTTACTTACATCCACTTGCTCTTGATGCACTATTATCCATGGTTATCTGATGAAGTTACCATGCTAAACAGAGGCTCAAGGCTGGGGATGATCCTGTGACCGCTTTTATTGCTTCTTCTGAAGCAGCATCAGCTGGTGCTGAGTCAACTAAACAGATGCAAGCAAAGGTATGCACTCAGTGGCCAACTCAATACTCCTTAGCTTTGTAGAGATCTTGCAATTGTAAGATTGTTACACTATAATCGTTATCCTGTTCCTCCCCTCTTGATGATATTAATTTGTATCGCACTTGCAGGCAGGGCGGTCATCGTACATTTCTCCTGACCTCCTGGCTTCAATCCCCGATCCAGGTGCAATGGCTGCAGCTGCATGGTACGGAGCAGCAGCCATGGCGGTGAGGAAGAAGCTGCAAGGTTCACAGAGCTAATAGTATATGCCTTCTATAGACCCAAAGTACTATACTGACAGGAGAATCGTCGGGGTATTTTCTCACCCCCGCCAGATCGGTTTCCGCTTGTGCTTTGCATGGGCCGAGAAGTTGACTTCCATATTTTGCACTCTCACATCATACCAAGAGAATTCAAAGAGTTTGTAGACAAGATAATTGAAGCTATGCTTTTGCCTTGTCGGTTATATATGTGTGTTATGTGTTGCGAAACCATATGGTTGTTTATGTTTCCTCAGTATTGTGCATCGCGGCGTGATCCATTGTAACCTGACGGCCCTGCGTTGAACATATGCTGTAGCCTGTAGTTTTGTTCGTAAGCTGTTCGAAATGTTACCCGTGATGGTGGATCCTTGCAAAGTCAGGCCGTGGGAGCCTCCTACTATAGCCTGCCAGAAACTTGCTCGTACCTCTGTCCGCATCGAACTTTCTCTCGAGAAAAGGATGAGAATCCGTGAATCAATTGCGAAGCCTCACGATCAAAGCCAAGGAATGGCATACGTCAGCATAGTGTCAGTTTTGTAATTTCCTCACGTGACACGCGCAACAACGAAACTGCGACAAGACAAAGCGCCGGCGCACTAGCCCAGCTCGGAGCAAACAGAAAAGCATCTGCAGTTCCGTACTGCAAGTCAGCAACCGCGGCAGTCGCCGCGCCGATTCCACCGCCGCTGCGCTTGTCCTCCCACTCTCCGGCGACGGCTCCGGCCCCATGTCGGCGCAGGGGAAGAAGCTCATCAACGATCCCAACGGTACGACGTAGAAGCTTCCTCTCGTTTCCGTGGAATTCTCCACCGTTCCGGTGGTTTCCATAAAATCGAAATTCTGAGGAGCTTGACGGGTTTGGGGGGCGCAGATGTGGTGACGCAGTTCATCGAGGGCTTGGTGGAGACGTACCCGGGGTTGCAGTACCTGGACGGGTTCCCCGAGGTGAGGTGGCGCGATTGAATTCTTTTCTAAACGACGGGAGCCGCTTCCGCCCCCGAATTTGTGTGGTTTCTGCGATTAATTTTGCTCTCGGGTGTGCCGTGTGCAGGTAAAGGTGGTCCTCCGCGCCGATGTCGCCGCCAGGACGTACGACAAGGTCGCGGTTATATGCGGTATAATCTCACCATGCTCTCTTTGCAGTTTGTTCCCTATCATTTTTGAATTTTAATGGAGAGTGATGATCTGATAAGAATCCGGTGGTAAATAAAAGTGATTCATCATTCATACGTGGACTTGATTGATGTGTTTTGGTTGTTGGAGGTTGAAGTTCGTGCCGACTAAGCAAGCTGCACTGCTTACGGTATTAGGTAGATGAGTTTTGGTTATTCGTGATATGAATTACTGTTCTCTGTCATAGTACCAACTCCATTATGCTGTCTGCGAATCTATTAAAATACACTGCTTAAAGTTGCTTCAGGGTTCACGATACAGACTTTTGAAATTCTCTTCACAGAGTATGGTACTCACTGTTATGAATAGCACTTGTATTATAATGTAGCCCCAAGGGGGCTATATATGAGGGTACATGAGAGAGTCCTAGGAGGACAAGAGTACAATATGAAATAGGAAAATGACTCTAGTACTATAGACTCCTAATAGGACACTATACCCTTAACACTCACTATGAAAGTAAAAGAGGCATGTTTCTTAATAATTATAATTAGAAGAGTTGTGATACTCTGAATATTTAGTCAAACATCTTTTCAGAGAACAGAAAAGTTATCTTGCAAGATTGAATGACATTACAAACTCTGGGTTGCTGTTCTTGTTATGCTACGCTTTTCATTTGTTCAACTAAACAGTGATTTGATAGCAAACCAGCTTCAGTAAATGCCCAAATAATGACAATCGTTTTGGTTTTTGTAGAGTAAGCATTTTTACTGTATGGTATGTTCAGCAACTTGGTTTTTGACACAGGTGGTGGAAGTGGCCACGAGCCAGCCCATGGTGGATTTGTTGGTCAAGGAATGCTGACAGCTGTTGTTTCTGGAGATGTCTTCACTTCTCCGCCTGTTAACTCTATTTTGGCTGTATGATCCTCTGAAAATACTTGTCACGGCTCTTCAGTTGCCCAGTTGTCAAAACCTTCATGCTATGTTCTGTTACTGTAGGCTATTCGAGCTGTAACAGGTCCGAAGGGTTGTCTTCTCGTAGTAACGGTACTTGTATTTTACAACCACTCAAATGTGTTACAGAATTAGTTAAATGATGGTGTGAATTTAGTAGGAACACTCGTAGGACAATGCCAAGTTTAACATAAGGAATGGAAGAGGGCATTCCGCAGCTTATACATGATATATTTTAAAATAAAGTAGTACATCACTTCTTAATGCAGAATTACACGGGTGACCGACTTAATTTTGGCCTAGCAGCTGAGGAAGCAAAATCGGAAGGCTACAAAGTGGAGGTTTGCCCATTTTCTGTGCCTTCTAATTATCAATTCAGATTATAAGTTATGAAATTTCATACGTTGTTCAACATCAGATGGTTATTGTTGGAGATGATTGTGCTCTCCCACCAACACAAGGCATAGCTGGCAGGAGAGGCCTTGCAGGGACAATTCTTGTGAATAAGGTAATACACTCTCTTATTTTAGTTTTATGGCATTGTCTCAGTGCTTAACTGTTAATTTATCCACCCAGTATCTGATTTCCTTCTCTTTTGATTCTATCTTTTCTCATCTGCTGACCTGTAACTGTTATAGAAATATATTTGAATGGTCGTTCGTCAAGTTTCTCTGGATATCAATGGGATGATATGCCATTTTGATTTGAGATGTACGACAAAATTTTTAGATATGGAGGATCTACTTTTCCTCCGGTTCCTCTATGCCAGTGACTGTTTTATTTGTTCTAATTACTATCTGTAATACAGATTGCAGATTGTAGTGGCCCTCCCTACTTACTTTTGCATTGTGATTATAGTATTGAGATAGCCATTTTCTCTGCTAGCTGTATATTCTGCCATTTCGGATGGTGGGTCGTCACTCATCAACTTGGTGAGCCATGATGGCGTGTTGCATGATGTTATACTATAAGCTCATGCTATGTTATGCATACTTTAATGATTGATTCCTTTTAGCAGAACTTAGAACTCGTTTAAAGTTTTGTTAATACGACATTCAATATGCTATGTCCAGTGAGCGACATGTGTCTTTTTCTTTTCTAAGTTCTCTTATATGGTTATAATGCATGTGAATATGAACAACTCTGTTAATTTAATTTTGCCTGGATTGTGTCCAGAAACTATTTTCTAATTGACTGTTTATTTATGGAATAAATTTCCTCATGCCATTGCAAAATGACCCCGTTATGATATATGCCACTGTCACTGACTCAGGCGGGCTCCACCTGTCATTGACACAACGATGGCAAATATGACATTACAAATTTCTTCAGTGGCAACTACACAATTGTCCATTTATTTATTGATTCCTCGCTATAGTCATTGGATCCATTAAGGCTAATGCCTGTCTGATTCACAGGTAGCTGGAGCTGCCGCTGATGCTGGTTTGTTACTTGAAGTGGTTGCTGAAGAAGCAAGGCATGCATCCAAGTTGGTTGGTACAATGGGAGTTGCTCTGTCAGTATGTACGCTGCCTGGTCAGGAGACCTCAGATCGCTTAGGTCCAGAACAAATAGAGCTTGGTCTTGGACTTGTAAGTTTTCCTCACCGTGTTTCACTGTCAGCTTATAAATACAATGAAGAATTTAAGGTTTATAGTTGACATAGCTACTTTACTTTACGAACAGCCGTAATATTTTTTGTATTTTAATCAAATTATACAGGTATAAAAGGCAATTGTTGTCTTAGAATATACACCGTTTGCATACTTTTCATGTTCCTAATTCTAACTGTAACGGTCTTTCTAGCATGGAGAGCCTGGTGCTGCAGTCACTGAACTCCAGCTTGTTGACGTAGTGGTGGCCCGTGTTCTTAAGCAGATCTTATCACCGGTATCGTAGCCCTTCCGACATTTAAGTGTCTTCCTGATTCTCTTAAATTTGCATTTTTCTTTCATTGCATAATTTTTAATATTGGGAAGCAATGTAAAGAAAGGCTAAGTTTAGCTAAAGATAAAATGGAAATTAAAAAAATGATAAATGGTTGATGGTTCACTCATTGATCAAAATTCAAAATTTTCACGCCTGTATATTTCACAAGCTATATATTTGATCAAAATTTGATTAAACAAACTATAGTTCAAATGGAATTACAATTACCTATGTTGTTGCTTTTATTCTGTGTTGCGACACAAGTTTTAAGCTGTAAAAGTTTGTGTCGTACTTTGACTTCATTTCTATCTTAATATAATGACGCACAGATCATGCTTGTTCAAGGAAAAAAAATTGAATTATATTAACTGTAGATAACTGTACCAGTGCACTCCCAAGCCAGATCTTAAGCACTAACCTCTCATATGTTTATACTACTATTCATCCCAACTCACCTTTGTGATTTAATCAAGATGATTAATGTTTTGTCTGAATGAGAATATGACCATCTTGATTCAATCAAGTTAAACCTTGTATCTCCCAAGTTCCGATTCTCATGATCTTGATTCCTTCATGCCTCCCACCTAGCCTCATTCCTTAGACCTAGTTACAGGAGTTCTTTTTCGAACTAGGCCTTATTACAGGGGTTTGACAGGCTGAGATATATTGATGTCTTCAGATTTCTTTTCTTGTCTTTTAGTATTGTCATGCATTCATGGACACCATCTCACAACCTAAAAATCTGATTTATATTTCCAAGTTATTAGTTACTTATATGTTCTCAGTTTAGTTTAGGAACCTTACATGCATTGCTACAAATGAACTTGTGGCCACTCTGACAGGAAACTCAATATGTTCCTATTACAAGGGGTGACAGGGCCATTCTCCTCACTAATGGGTACAACGTTTTAAATTTCTGTTTTATTGCATGTTCTGAGTAACTGTGAACTTGTGACATTAGCACATACATAACTTTCTTGGATCCTGAAGCAATAGATATTGAGTATACTGTACAAATGATAGATTGTTCAGCTAAAACAATCTGGCAGCGGAAGAATCTGTTTCGCTTATTTGACACCATGCCTTAGGTGTGACGTTTGGGTAATCATGGAGAATAATATTTTTTTAGGGAAATGTAGAATAATATTGTTGCTTCATCATTGCATGTCTACATGCACAGTAAATGTAATATTTTGGTACGATCAAATTCAATAGGGGAACTGGGGAAGTGTAGAACTCGTTAGTGTAGTTTGTGCCTATGGAATAACTGTGGCCCATCTATTCTAGGATTGATCCATATTACGCCATTGACACTCTTGTATGGATACCTAACAGACAATGGCATATAGTGTGGGCTTCTCTACTTTTTACAAACTTTGAGAATGAAAATGCATCACATGTTGCAGAAATACCATGCATAAAACAAAAGTACTGGAAATGATTTTCTATGAAATTTATGCTTGGGGCTCTGCTTTCACCAGAATTTATGTGTCACTCTTAATCTCTAATACTGATATGATATACATCATAGTATTAAAGTTTGGCAATGTTACATGTGGATAATTCTTCAAATGAGGATCTGAGTTTGCTCCACATACATCAGATATCTCTTTCAAATGTTCTCATCTACTGCACAATTATAATTTACAGATTAGGTGCTACTCCTATCATGGAATTGATGATCGCCACTAGAAAAGCTGTACGTGAGTTACAACTGGAATATGGGATTGCTACCGATAGAGTCTACACAGGATCTTTTATGACATCACTTGACATGCAAGGTAGTATTTCAGCATTTTAATATACTGGAGTTATTTTGAGGAATGTACAGTAGGGGAAGCCCCTACTGTGGTAGATATTTTATTATATATATATCTATATATAGGCCAGCGCTATTTGGTACCCAGGGTACTAAATAGTTATTCAGTACCCGGGCCACACTAGCACGCCAGGCCAGTCCGGCTCCTTTCCACCACGCACGCACCTGGTCTGGTTTCATTGCATGCAACATATCAAAACAAATCCCACTAGCGCGTGCATTAAAACTCCAGCTGTCCATGCATGTGTGCAAAAGGCAACCCGTCAAGCCTTCCATTTACTACTAGTTTATTTCTTTTTTGGTTCATTTCTACCATCAATTTTCAACGGAAGTTTTGCTTGTTGATTGCCGAGTCCTATAGGACCAAAAAAATAGATTTTTATGCAGAAGCTCTAGAATGCTATTACGTATAGCCTTTTTTGTATTCTTTACCGCTATGTACTCCATGTCAAGGTAGTAAATTATATTCATCGTAGTCATAAACACTTTAAAAAATGATATGCTAGTGTCGAGTGATGTTTAAAAGTAAAAGGAGCTTTTCACTAGGAGCATAAAAAACTTCAAGATTTTATTTTCGAGTATTTGACCTGTTCTTATGTTTTGTTCAAAAAATATTATTTTACTATCTAGAAAACAATTTTTTACTTCTTCAAAAGCAACTATTTACGATGTGTTTCGGATGCACATACACATCTCCTGTTCCACAAATTATTTTTCTTACGAACTATTTTCAAAACCAACTATTTATGATCTTAACTCTAAACAACATCTGTTTGAGCATAAATACTAGTGGTTTTGTGAAAAATAAATTTCACAAATGTTCTTCAAGAGCTCCGAACATAGTTGCGAGGTTGGATGTACATGTCACCATGTGTCTCAAGATCGATTGTCGTAGTCTGTCATATCACTTATAAATGCATTCTCCTTTCAGAGGGAGGTTGGGATGTGAAATCACAAGGAACCTCCAACACATTTTATAGGTATATAGGGAGTCATCAAGCTTGTTTTTTATAATCCTCAACCACTTAATGCATTTTTTTGTTTATGTTCTAATGTCAAATCATAAGGGTTAGCCTGGTGGGAGCATTAAGACTAATGTTGTGAAATCATCAATCACAGGGTGTGGAAGTAATTAAAATGTTTAATTTTCGGCGTAAAACTAGTGATTTGAGATCATAAAGTTCCCATATGTAAATTATAGAAACATCCATTGAGAGTATTAAAATGTTGAACTGAGAAAGATTAGTATGGTTTGGTCATAAAAACTGGCGATTTCCAACCATGTTAAATCATGTATTTCTACAATCTTTTCAGGTAACAAGACTTGAGAGTAAAAATTATCATATTCGACATAACAATTTTATGATCTGGGTTTGATGGGCCCATAAAAAGCTTTTCATGTAACCGTAAAATAGTGCTAGTTTTCACAGTCACAAGCGTTGTTAGTAAAAACTTATACCGCAACCATAAAAGTTCAATGGTCATGAGTAACAGGCAGGTGCATGAACATAAAAGGCTTTAAGTTATAAGCTTTCTCATATCAAGGTTTTGACGGTTAAACAGTGACTGCAAGATAATAAATGTTTTAGTATCCCGAGATAAGATTTTACGGTTGAAAACTAATAATATTTTACGGTTAAATGAAAAGATTTTTATGGGCTGATGAACTTCAGACCATAAAAATATTTATGTGATAGTGGGAATTTTTATGTGCCTATAAATTCAAAACGTACAAGTATTTAGGTTCATAAATTCTAGGATGTGAGCAAGATGGTTATGGTTCTTCAACCATAAATACCAGTGCAATGAATCATAAATTTTGAATATGAGTTATAAACAATACGTTTGTGAGCATAAATACCAGCATGTGTAACCATAAAAATGGTGATTTTTCCCGTTCAGGACATAATCTTTACACTCTAGAACTACAATTACAATCTGCGCTCCCTTGCACAAAAAAACAAATTACAATCTGAGCTAAATGACATCCCGATCCTCATGGAACAAACCAATCACAAGCACTGTTGTTGTTCCAGCTTGCTGTTCTCAGTGCCGGCTCTATGCTTTGGAAGGCCCCCAGGCGAGCTCGGCGCCGGGCCCCCAAACCATGTAAATAAATATATACTTGACTTATAAAATATATATGAAGATGAAAGAAAAAAAAACACCTAACATATATAGCAGTTCTTCATATATAATACAGTGGAAATTCTAACATGATCAACAAAGCTAGTACGATTACCTCAATAAAATTTTCAGGCCCTCTAGCATTGCTGCTCAATTTTCTGCACCAGAATTTTCATGCTCACTACCATTCTCTAGCATGAGGTTCGGGGTCTCGCTGTTCATCACTGGAATCTCCATCTCCTCCTAAATCCTCAGGATTATCATTAGGAACAACATTACCAGGAAAAAACTTATGTATAGCGCCCTTCTCCGACTCATTAATCTGGTCTTCTTGTTTTCTTTTCCTCCTTTTTGCAGCACCAGACAAATGTTTCCTCAGCATATTTCTTCACTAACCTAAAATTAGTTAATAGACGGAGGCAATCAAATAATTCACTAAAGAAGAATCACAGAAAACGTAATCAATCATCTGATTAAACATGATTTACTTCTTCGACTGAAGTCACTGAACCATGACCCTAAGTTCCAAATAGTACTGGTGCCAAATCACCACGGGATGCAATTCAACGAAAGAACTCACGATATTTTCTTTGCGGCAATCTGCAAATCACTTGGCAACGGCTGCAACATCGGCTGGGTCAGGCACCATCGGCGAAGGAGGGTTTTGGGCTCAAGGAAGAAGAATACTCTGGAAGCTCAAGAAGCACCGTCGGAGGCACGATTGATCGGCAACCGGTAGGTGCGTATTGACGGAGAAAAACACCGATGCAATCAGGGGCCTGGATAAATACGTTGGTTTGGGCCTCTTCAGGTTCTGGGCTGCTGTTTGCAATCAGCATGTTGCAACAATGGGCTGAAATCTTGAATATACATATATATATATGTACCAATTTTTTTGGGGGCCCCTCCTGAGTCGGGCCCTAGGCGGTCGCCCCTATGGCCTAGGCCCAGAGCCGGCACTGGCTGTTCTGTAGCTCGTGGTGCCATGTTTGAATGTGATGGCCACTGGATTGCTCTCCGCTCATACAACGCTTGTACACAGCCGGTTCTATGCGGGGCAAAAAAATGAAGAGAAGAAAGTCAAAACGGGATGCACCGCGCAATGGAGTTGAATCCCGATCTCTCTATCTGCAACAATATGGATTGCGTCAATATCAACTAATATAATCTCAAAGCTGGCGTTGATTTCCATTCATACCTGATCTCCATGCATAATTGTGTATTAAACCGTAGACATTGATGCATCCGTTAACCAGTGGATTAGACGTACTCATCGGATCGGATGCCTGGGATTCTCTGGTGAGGAACGCCGCTGTTTACCGGAACAGGCATGTCCTGCCGTCATGCCCATATGGCTATATCCACACATCTGCAAGGGAACAAATTACAGTCAACTAATTTATTATATTAGTATAAAAAGGTCGCATGAGGCAAGGCAGTACCTCATCTCGTCGCACGAAGATTGTAGCAGGGACAGGCTTGTGTAGGAGGTGCGTACGTCGTCGTCATCCATCGGACTCCCGCACGCAAGGGTCGAGCTTGCTGGTGAGACGGACCAGTCGTCCCCACGCACAAGCCAGTGCCGGGAGGCGCACCGCCGATCTCCATGAGCTCGTCGGCCAAGGGAGAGACCCGGCGTCTACCAGATTTTGCATTCGTAAAGGGGAATGAAGATAGAAGAGAGAGATCATTGAGAGAATAAATGGAATGGTGTCGTGCGGCAATACAGCTGGAGGATATTTTTTACCATAATCAAACACACAATTAAGAAGTATTTAATTAGCAGGAAATTAACTCATGCATGCATGCGTGAGTCACTGTTGGTCGGTGGCCTTGTACAATATGGTTTGTTCGGGTTGGATTCCGGCCTGGGTACTGAATAGCTTATTCAGTACCCAGGGTATAGTATAGAGGTTCTATATATATATATATATATATATAAAGGAAGTAAAAGAACAAACTGTACAAGGGCTCAATGGCACCGAGAGCCTCAGCGAGGGAAAAAAGAGCTAGCTGTACAATCCTATTAAACTGAGAAAATCTGAAGAAATTTCATCTTTCCTGCGATGAGCTTGCAGAGCTGATTCCTCTTTGAAAAGTTTCTTCCAGTTAATATACTGGAGTTATGAAATCACCATTTTTCTCAAGTAAGGATATTATGGAATGACTGACTACTGAGATTTAAATATGCCAAACATATAAAGAACTGAGACTGAAGCTATTTCATACTGTCCATATCCTATATATTTTGTGCGTGGCAACTATTTACAAAGAGACTGAAGCTAATGCTTTATCATCTCTGTAGGTTTCTCATTATCCATCATGAAGTCAGACACAAGAATTTTGCAGTACCTAGATGCCTCCACTAAAGCTCCTTGTTGGCCAGTTGGAACCAATGGTAATACATTTCTTTTAGACATTTCATGAATTTGTCATGAAAACTTGATCCTATTTCAGATTTCAGTTGCGTTTCATAATTGTCAAAGGAACTTTTAGCTGTGGCAATTTATTCTAGTTGATTTAACATGGTTGGGATGGAGGCGACATGCATTTGTTGGATTCTTTTTTTTTTTGCCTCTTTTTGGATAAAACCTTAGTTGTTAAATACTCATTAAACGTCTGCTTAGTTACTTTTTTTTCCCTGTAATAATAAATATCTTTCTACTGGACCCTTATTTTTGTTAATTTTAATCCTGGGATGATAATTTGTCTTTGGTGATCTTATCCGGCCCCTTCCTATGTTACGCTAACCAAACAAGCATTATTCCAATGTTCCTTTTACTCCCTCCAGTTTTAATTGATGATACTAATTCAAAAATTAATTAAGAGTGTTGTCCTTAGCATCATCAATTTAAAGCTGATCATTAATGTAGATGCTCCTTACTTGGCAGGAGGTCGGCAAAAACCTGCAAAAATTGCTGTTCCGGCATCATCTTCGGGGGCAATGAAGAGTGATAAGGTAGGATTCCCATCATAATAATAATAATAATAATAATAATTGAAAGTTTATTATTATTATTATTTTCGATTTCCTCTGAAAGTAAGTTTATGTTTCCCTTTCCCTCATATATTTGTATGCTTAAGTAGTAAACTCCTTAAGTAGTAAACTCACTATTGGAGTTCTCTCTGTGCTGATTTTGCATGGATGACGGATTCAAGATTTTTTATGAATATAGAATTGACAGTTCTCAGATACATGATTTTATTGCCAACTGCTCTACTACCTTCAAATAAAGTAGCTACGCATTAGACGTTCTCAAGTAATCAGTAGCCCTTAGATTAGACCTTTGTTTGTGGCTTTGTGCCACCTAGTTTCTAAAACTCTAGGTAATAAGAGAACATGTACCAAGCTCCAGTATTATGGTTAGAGCACCTTATCATATGCAAATAGGATAAGAGTAACATTCCTGACAGTTGCGCCTATGATTTTGACTATTTTTTTTGCTTATCTTAATGTTAATTCTACTTAAAAAAGTATTTCTTAGTTCTTATAAATGATATCTAGGACTGTATGACCATTATATAATCGTGCCCCAAATGACACAAAATTGATAATTAGCGTGCTGAAGATGATCAAGGCATTTCTGGCATCTTTTAAAGCCTAAATAAGCACTCTATATCACTATTACTTCAATTCTCAAAAGTGGTAATGGAAGAAGGGAAAAGCAATTTTGTGCGCCAAACTACAGAAAGTGAATAGAAAATTGACATTCAAAGTTATTTTATACTGCACATATGTTTTAGGTTGAAACTTCCATAGTTGTATTCATTTGGTGGTGTTGGCAGATGCTTCAACAAAGTCGAGAGCTTACCAAACAGGGTTGCATTTTAGAAGCTACTATTGAAGCAGGTGCCAAAGAAATAATTAGGATAACAGATAGTTTAAATGAATGGGACAGAAAAGTAGGCGATGGTGACTGTGGGACAACGGTGAGTAAAACTTGCGAATGACATTGTTGTGTTCTTTTCCAGTTGTGATTCAATAGCATGTAACATGCCACTTTCTTTCTCTTTTTTTTTTGTCTGTGTATCTTTTCAGATGCATAGGGGGGCAACTGCTATACTTGAAGATATGAAAAAATGGTAATGGCTAACCGCTTCCTTGGTATAGTGGTAAATCTATATCATGGCTTGCCTGCCGTCTGGTAAATTTGCTTGGACGCTAGAGATTAGCGACTGGATAGCAGCAACTTTATTACCTCATTTACCATGTGTCAGTTTTTTTTTTTTTTCATTTCACTTTGTAATGTAACCATACGTACCATCCCTGCATATCACTTTAACCTTAGCATTTCACTTCTCAGCTACCCAATGAATGATGCTGCTGAAACGGTAAATGAGATTGGTGCCACTGTCAGGCGGGTCATGGGAGGAACAACTGGGATCTTGTATGACCACTGTCCTGAAACTGGTTCATTAGAAAAATCCGAAAATTTTAACATAACAAATCCTGGATCTGTGTAGGTATGACATACTCTGTAAGGCTGCCTATGCAAGTTTAAAGGGCACTAAAACAGTAGAAGCAAAGGATTGTAAGAAACTTTTCATGTAAATGCTGATTCTCTATTAAATCCCAGTTAATGCATACAAAGAGATGTTTTGCTTCCAGGGTGTAACGCTTTACAAGCGTCCATCCATGCTATCAGCAAATATGGTGGTGCTCATGAAGGCTATCGGACCATGCTTGATGCTCTTATTCCAGCTTCTAGAATTCTGAGAGAGGTGGGCAGTTATTTGTCTACCTATTGTATTTTCTTGGCAAATATCAGCACTCACCCAAGATGCATCCTTAATGGTTAGAAACTCGAAGCTGGGGATGATCCAATGGATGCATTCTTCATATCGTCTGAAGCTGCTCTCACTGGTGCTGAATCCACAAGACACATGCAAGCCCAAGTGAGAGAATTCTTTTATCTGGAACTTTTGTGAAAAAGAGAAAACATTTGCATGCGGTTTTCACCTTTCGGAAATCTCTTTTTCCTGAAACAAAAAATTCAAATAGGTTCTCTGGATTTACAAAAAATATTGATGAAATATAATTTGAACTTGTGCTGGTCACATGTACATAATAGTTTGTAAAATGCTGTACTGTTGGAAGGGAACATGCTAGTTCATAGTGTTGAAGTAGTGAAAATCGTGTCATCTTCTGGATAACAAAACATTAAAAATGTTAACCTGTATTTTTGGTCTGACAAGTGTTACCGACAGAAGCACGTAATGGCAGTACAACTTTGTATTGTACATTCTATTTTATTTTATTTGAGGCATCAAGCTATGAAATTTTAGCACTAAAGTTGTAAACTCATAATTTCAGGCTGGTAGGTCATCGTACATTGCTGCTGACAAGCTGGCATCGGCTCCTGATCCTGGAGCCATGGCTGCTGCTGCTTGGTACAGAGCTGCAGCGCGTTCACTGAACGGCATGTCGTGCCCTTCAGAATCTTAAGCTCTGTTTCAGCTTCACCTGCCTATCGAAATTTTGCAACAGGCCAGCGCTTCCCTTTTGACTTCTGTCTGCTATTTCATTATCTCCTCCAATATGTGGTGTACATATTCTGCTTAGTCTTTGCATCAAACGTTCACCGTAATGTTGTATGTCGTAATGGTGACTGTACTTACGTATATACTTGAGTGCAAAAGCAATATGCATAGTGTGAACTTTAGTAAATAAAGTTTGTCAAATTACTGAGAGTCTCTATTATTTTATGAGAACTGCTCCGGTGGAGCTTTTTCCAAAAATGTCACGAATCTTAAAGCAGATGATTAGTCTAATTACGTTTTCTTTTTCCTAATCGCGGGGCCCGGGTGGCCCAGACCCAAACCAAAGCCCAGAGCCCAAGCCGCCGAACCGGAAGGAACCGCGAGTGAATATCGGATCGGAACGTCGTCCTCGTCCATCCCCCGCTCGGGCTCGTCCTCCATTCGTCATCGCGAGTGAGCTCTGCGCCGTCATGGTGCCGCTCCGTCTCAACACCGGCGGCAGCGCGCTGCGAAGAATCATTTTTCTCCCGCTCCTAACGTCGGGGCGCTCCAAATCTTGCCGTTCCTGCTCCGCATTTCAACTGCAACAATCTCGTTGGGCGTCGTCCTTTTTTGCAGTGCTGCAACCATCAATTCGTGGTGATTCCTCCATGTACCAGAAGACATGAGTTAATGCAGTCATAACATGAAGTGCATTTGGATGAATTTCTGCACTGGCTTGCGTCGTCCTCTTAGCTCTGGCAAGGCGCCCACTCTTGACGATGACGGAGGCTGGGAAACGGAGGTGGAGGAGAAGAGAACGCGCCGCAGCCAGCGGCGATTGAGCTTCTGGCAGACGGAGCGGGGGAATGAATGGACGACAGGACGAGGACGACGTTTCGGTCGATCCGGTATTCACACGCGGTTTATTCCGGTTCGGCGGCTCGGGCTCTGGCCTTTGGATCGGGTCTGGGCCACTCGTGCCCCGCTATTAGGAAAAAGAAAACGTAATTAATTTGCTTTAAGATTCGTGCCACTTTTGGAAAAAGCTCCACCGGAGCAGTTCTCTTATTTTATTTGAATTGTCGCATGGCTGCAACCTGCACAATATACCTTGCTCAGTCATGCATGGCTTTACAGAATAACACTGAAGTGATTGATGAATCATTTGAAACAAACTAGCAGATTATTGCCTAATTTAGGGTGCATTGCTTATCGATAACTGTTCTTACCAAATTGGAACTGATTGGCGTATATAGTATGTTACTACATTGATTGCATTTTTGTTGATAGACCATGGAACCACTTGCTATTTGTGTATGAGCATCCTTTTGCATGGATACTACTCTGTTCTTGATCATCAATGTTGGTTCCCATTTTCAAGGTATGGATGTCAGTAACCGACCTTGAATTCATAAAGAATTCTTGTACCCAGGACTACAAACTGTAGCCAAACTGTCTACCAACTGTATGATACTCCCCATCTGGGGAAAAAACAGTGATCTCAATATGATTCTAACGACTTTGTTAATACAGTTGCTAGTTAGATGTTTCATCGAGTTGGTGTTTCCATTTTGGCTTCTATTGGTTTTGCATTAGTAAACATTTGCTTTCTCCATTGATAAACATGCACAGAAATAACATAGTTTGGCCCTATTTTTTATATAGAAAGGTAGCTCGATATTATTAATGTGTGGCAGCAGTTGTGCCTGATAGTATGATATAGAATTGTTTCACAAGTCATGAGCTGATACTGTCAATTATGGTGCGCTCAATATTGTTGTAACCAACATTTAGTAGATGCTGCTATAAAGCCTGTATTTTTAACGGACATTTAGTAGGTGCTACTATAAAGCCTGTAATTTTAGATAAAGGGTGCAATCATATGACAGTGTAGATAGCGGATCGAGACGCATTACAATTATGTAGGGTTGCTCGTTCATTTGTTTAGAACTAGAATCACCGTAAAGTGGATAATGGCATACGAAAAGCAAGACAAAAGAAAGAGGTGTTCGAAAGAAAGATGGTTGGTGCCTGAATTATTGTTCTACTCGGCCTAAGGTACACGGCTGCTGCCTGCTGATTTGTTTTGCGCACATCTAATCTGGATAATATCAGCATCTTCCTGTCCCCTGTCCATTTAGTGTTTCCATGATTGTAAGGTTGTTCATTTGTCCTTTGCGTGGAGACGCTAATGGACCTGACAGTAATGGTGTGCGCAGGACTTATGCAAAGACTCGACCGAATGTATCCCTATACTTCATGGTCAAAAATGTATCCCTATACCAGCCTTTGATATCTTCTCTTCCCAACACGAAATATTATGTATGGTAACGTTTATAATCTCTGGATTCCTGCCTTATCGCTACTTATGATCTCTCCTGGAACCCATGAATTTCATGGGATTTGTGTAGGAACTTCTTGACCGGCTGATTTTTCAGGGTCAAAATTTGATGCGCGCGCACGAATTGGATTCGACATTCTTTCTACTTTTTCGTGTCACCATGGATGTTGATGTTGTCACCAACAACTTGGTTGTTCGGTGTCAACGCTATTCATGGATCGTTTAGTTCGTTATCTCCTGTTACCAACAGACGCATGTGAGCAACGGTCACGTACATTCAGGGTCGCATGTGCGCATCTTTTAGTTCGTTATATCCTGTTCTGGCAGTTGCATGCTTGGCTGCATCTAGATTATAACCGAACTAATGAAAATGGTTCAGGGACGCAGACGATGCCGTCCCGGAATCCACGTGATCTGACGCGACACGAGCGTGAGTTACCACACACGGATAAAGATTCCGGCACATGACGACGCTGGCGGAGGGATCCAACGCAATTTGTTCATTGAAACACACAAAAAGTCCAGTAGGACGGGTTGGTGCTAGCACATTTGCCAGATTTGTTGAATTTTGAGCAACTGGACACTCGATGAGAGGAAAATGGTAGTGACCTGATGACCGTCTGATCTTATTTGCTTGCTTCCTGGCCCTTGGATGTTGTTTTGGCTGCTATCGTGATAGTAAATGGCGCGTGTTCTACCTTTTCATTATTAGTAGTAAGTTAGAGTAAATGAAAAAGTAGTACATAGGAATTTTCTTTTCTAGAAAAGCATATAGAAACATAACCAGAAAGCTTTCAATCAAAACAAGCAAAAATCATAACTGTTATTTGCAGGACATCATTTATCTAAAAAAATAGAGACACTTTTTAAAAAGGTTTTTGCAACAAAACAAAATGTTCTTGTTTAACCAAAAGTTTTAATACAAGACAAAACTTTTTTGTCAGAGGAAACTTTGTAAATTTAAAGCCAACATTTTAAAAGTTTCGTGAGAAACTTCAATGACCTTGTTTAAAGTCTTTTGAAAAATAAATACTTTATTTTATAAAAACACTTTTGATGTAAAAGTAAATCTATTATATATATATATAATTGACCATGAAATGGAGCCATCACGTTCGCTCTTAAGGCTTAGAAATTCACACGTTAATCTAAAAAAATAATAAAAGAAAATTACCCACCACTGCCATTATGAAAAATTAGTCGCAAAACCCTGTGTAAATATTTATAAAATAGTTAAATTCGGAATATTAAAAATAGACAAAAAATACCCCTCACACTTATTTCTAAAGTAATCCGAGGAAATAAGAAGAGAAAATTAACCACTGCCATTATTAAAATTTTAGTCAAAAATTCCATCAAACCTATTTCTAAATTACCCACCATGCCATTATGAGTCAAAAAATAGCTAAGTTCGGAAGAATAAAAAAATAACTAAAAACACCCTTCACATCTATTTCTAAATTACCCATCATGCCATTATAACTCCAAAAAATAACTAAATTTGGATTGTAAAAATAGCTAAAAATGTCTCTAATTCTTATTCCTAATTTACCCACTATACCATTATGAGTCCAAAATAACTAAATTTTAGAATAATACAAATATTCAAAATACACTTAATTCCTATTCTAATACACGTATAAAATACACCGTCTATGTCTAGCAAGCACGCCACATTATTTTTTCCTACCATGACATATCTTAGTTGTTTAGCATTGGACATTTGAACCGGCACACTTCTAAAATAAAATCAAATACAATAGGTTAGCTAAGACAGAATCTAAGATAAATGATGACTCATGTGTCATGTCACACCGAATTTGAGGGATTGTGAGAAATTCTCCAATCTATTTCTACTATTTTATAAATATAAAGTATAAAATAAATAATAATAAACTATATTAGTTTGCTACAATGATAGAAAAATATTTTAAATAGTCTGGTAAGTCTAGCCGGGCAAATACTTGGGCAGCCATACTAGTTCTTTTAAACTAAAACAATTAACAAAATCAAGGAAACATGAGAAAAAATACACCTTTATTGTTGAAAAGGCTCTCATATGCGAAAAGGCTTGTAGCCTAGCGGTTACAAGAGCTTTTAGTAGCACCTGAGGTTCTGGGTTCGACTTCGGGTGGGAGCGAATTTTCTAAGATTTAACGGCATTGTGCTTTCAACGGTAGGCGACATGGCCATCGACAGCAGACTTCGTCAATCTTGAGGATTTGCCGGCTCATTCTTTAAAAATGCTCATAGAGGTAGTGTTTGCATATGTGCGTTCATAGGAGTGAGTGTGTATGCGTTGAGAATGTCTGAATTATACTGTGTAATAAAAAAAAAGACTCACATTCTAAATACGAAATTTTGACCAGACAGTTATCCCCTCGTGCTTCAGCTGCCCCTTTCCAGATGAAGTTCTTTGTATCCGTCATGTGGTATCCTAGATAAAAAAAAACTGGATCAGTGAGGAAGACCTCGTTACTGACCTTGTATTAAGGTGGAGCCCACCGAAGCCTGGCAGCGCAGGACCCACACCAACACATGGGGGTCAACTGCAGCTGCAACACAGGGAGGCAGGCACATTTTATATGGCACCCAGGATTCGAGTCCAGGCGAGTAGCTTCACAGCCGATGGACTTTGCCATCGCGCTGTGAGCGCCTTCGCTGGTATACCAGATAAAAGAGAGAACCGAGTTTACCAAGGCATCCCGGTGGTATCCTGTCAATTTTCTTGATATGGTGAGAGTTGTTTGCATTCCAGTGGCACAGTGTGTCAGTATCGTCCTCTCTCTCTCTCTCTCTCTCTCTCTTCTGCCCACCGACTCTCAATTTTTCTGTTCGTGCGATCCGTTAGGAGGTTCTTTTCTTCTCATCTGTTTGGGTGCCTTCTGTTTTTTTATCTGAACTGAATGCGACCTGCTCAGAAGTTCTCGTTGTAGCATGATATGGACTGTTAGAATGTTTGCATCATATGCGGGGCCCATGCAGAACTGGCGTAGACTGTTCAAGACACAAATGAATAATAAGAACATATAATATGTGTGCTAATGACAAGGCAGCTTGGTACTGACACAAATCATTCGTGCATAATTGATTTGGGCCAGTGCAAATGTGCAATTGCACCCCCTGGCACTGTTCTGGAGCAAAAGAAGCTTGGGAATTTTAACACAAAATAATCTGATGCCTGCCCAGCTCCTTCCAATCATGCCTTCTGGTGCGTGGTCGAATTTTTTTGCAGTGGTTGACCTCACGAGATGCTCTATATATCTCCGTGTAACCTAAAGCAGATTAAGACTGACAGCTATTGGTGGAGGATTAGAGTGGCCTAATCAAATCATCAGACCGGAGAGATGCGTACGTACGTACACGCAGGCGTATGAACGAGCATCTTTTTTTCGTGCATGAAAAGTACGGCCCAACATCTTTCCGCTAGGCCTGACGTATTCCGAGTTGGAAAAGAGTGGTCGTGACTCATGAGAACATATTTGATTCGGCTGATACATGCGTGTATATATATGAAACAAATGGGTGGAGTGCACGGAATACACATTTGCGTCTGTTTCTCTCCTTGTCATGCTACTATACTACTAGCTAGTAGTACTGACTTGTCATGGTGTACGAGAGCATTTCCTATCGATGCTATATATTTCGCTGACGTGAATGTGTTTGTCAGAGGTGGCGGTTAGTACTCTTGCTTCAGCAGCTGGTCGGTGACTCGGTGTACTCCAAATCAGAGAACACAATCGAGACATAACGAAAAACACAGACCGACAGGCCGATCACGCTTACGCCAAACCCATGGCTTTATTAGCGAGGAGGCTTCCTTTCTTTTCTTCTCCCTGTTGCCTTTCGCGCACGGGGCCTACACGGAATCGAGGCTGCCTGCCTGCCTGCCTGCGGCGTGGCTGGCCACACAAACACCACACCCATGCATCCCTGTTGCTCATCCACCAGTGCTGGGCTCCGCCGCGCAACCGACAGCGATGGCGAGGGCGCGAGCCCAACTAATCATGCAACGACCCACGGCCAGGTTCCTTCGATATATATGCCACCCGACTCTCCAACCAACCCAACACGACGTACACGCCTCTCCTCTTCGTGCTGCTGCTTTTGTATCATCAGCAACAACAACCCCTCTTAAACCTCTCAAACATTCGCACGAGCTCAATCGAGGAGAAGTGCTCGTCCAACAATCCATATGGGCGAGGTCGCAGTGGCGGAGTTGCTGTACGGCATGCCGCTGCTCCGGTCGATGACGCCCGGCGGCGGCGACGGCGGCCCGGAACCCGGCGGCTGCAGCGCTCTGCTCGTCGAGCTCAAGGTGCGTGCGTGAGCGTGCTTGTTCTCCCTCCGTTTCATTTTTTCTTCTTCGCTCGCGTGCTTGAGGCTTGAGCTCGTCGTTGTCGTGTATGTGCAGCAACTGTGGGGGGAGATAGGGAAGAGCCGCGAGGAGCGTGAGCGGATGGTGCGGGAGCTAGAGGCCGAGTGCATGCGCGTGTACCGCCGCAAGGTCGACGAGGCCACCGGCGAGCGGGCCATGCTGCACCAGTCGCTCGCCGCTGGGGAGGCCGAGATTGCCGCACTCACCGCCGCGCTCGGCGCGGACAACAGCCCGCAGCTCAAGGTAGGTGGCCAAAGCACCTTCCCGTTCTTCCATTCCTAGCTTCTACATTATGTTAAGAAGTAATCATAGCAGTATCTAACATGAGCAGATAATCTTTAGTTTTCAATCAAAGTAAAATAAAGAGTTGTATTCTTCTAGTATATAACTGTATAAGTAACCGAAGTTTAGTGATAGTACTGCTGATTAAAATTGCTCTCTGCTGAAATACTTGTATGTTCGGTGCAACTTAATTAACTTACATGATAACAATACTATTCCCTGCCATGAAAATAGTTCTTCTTTGCAACTTTTGGGCACTGTCATGGTCTCTATAGAATAGTCTTGGTCATCAGTTTTTACTGAAATATTTGTGCAATAATATATTGTTGAATTATTTTCCAAGACCGACCTACTCAATTATTTCCAGACTTTTTATCTGAATATTTCTAAAGACATTAGTTTCGTCAAAATGAAATACAATATTTTTTGCTGGATGAAATAACTTAGGACTGGTGTGCTATCATGATCTCCTTTAGGTAAACAAATGGACCATGTCGTTGACCGAGAGGGTGTCGTCGGCAACGTCCCTGCTGGAGGAATTGAGGGCGATGAAGGCAGAAAGGAGCAAGCAGTTCGCTGACATACGGTCAGAAATCGAAAAGATCACCGCCGAAATTGCAGGGAGGAGCTACGGCTACGAGGCTTCCCCCAGGGCCAGCGAGGTGGAGGAGCATGACCTGACGATCAGGAGGATGAACGAGTACAAGACACGCTTGACGAGTCTCCAGAAAGAGAAGGTACGGTAAAGCTGGGTTCCGGTTCTGAAACTTTCTGAATTTGCATGCAACCATTAGTTGGTTATAATTTGATAGTAGTACATGAATAAGAGAAAGTAAGGAAAGAATCATTTCAGGCGAGACAATCAAAGTCATTTTCGGATTGAAATAGTAGTCTGTGCATGCTTTTCAGTTGGTTCATCAGTCAATTAACACATTATTTCCTAGTATTTAGTATCGTTCTGGTTTCAGAATATTAATTTTCATTCTGTCACAACTTGACTGCGACACTAGAACAAACACCCGCTCATCCCATCCTAAGAACAGAGTATTCTTTGACATGTAGGCTAGCACTATTGGGCCAGTCAGTCACTATCTGCATGCATCATTCACCTGCAACACTATAGCGTGTTCGTTTCGTTTAGAACTAAAGTTTAGTTCAAAGTTCTTGCTATTTAAAGGTGTTAAATAAAGTGTAATTATAAAATTTTTTACAGAAACCTGGTCTACTTTGCTAGACGAATCTAATGACGGTAATTAAGCCGTGATTAGACGATGGTTACTGTAGCATCACTATAGCAAAACATAGTTTAATTAGGCTCGTTAGATTCGTCTCGTAAATTAGCACTCATCTGTAAAAAGGTTTTGTAATTAAACTTTATTTAATACTTTTAAATAGTAAGATTATCTGGACTAAATTTTAGGACTAAAGAAAACGAACAGGCCATTACAGAGCATGACAGTGACGCCGAACTGACGACCATGTCCCATGTTTCGGTGCAACTTTTCAGTCTGATCGGCTCCACAAGGTTTTGGAGCACGTGACGGAGGTGCATTCCCTGTGCGACGTGCTGGGCGAGGACTTCATCGCGATCGTGAACGAGGTCGACCCGGGCCTGCACGAGACCACGGACCCCGGCAAGCCCACCAGCATCAGCGACGCCACGCTCAGCAGCCTCGCCCAGGTCGTCGCCATGCTCACGTCCGAGAAGGCCAAGCGAGCAGCCATGGTGCGCGCATCCTCCCCTGCCTCTGATATGTTTTCTTGCTTTGCTGTCGCTCACCGACGTGAGTTCTGCGTTGCAGCTGCGAGAGGCCGTCGTGCCGCTGGTCGATCTGTGGGAGCTGATGGACTCGCCGGAGGAGGAGCGGCGCGGATTCAGGAAGGTGACGGCCGTGCTGAGCCCTGACAAAGAGGAGGCCCTGTCGTCCGGCGTCTTGTCAGTGGCGACCATAAAGAAGGTATAGTACAGAGCTGAACTCTGGTCGTGTCATCAGTAGTGTTCCATCCTTGCATGTAGTGTCAGTGTTTGATGGTTCATCGGTGTCCGTGGCGCATGCAGACGGAGGAGGAGGTCGAGAGGCTGACGAGGCTCAAGGCCGGCCGGATGAAGGAGCTGGTGCTCAAGAGGCGGCTGGAGCTGGAGAACATCTGTCGAAGCATGCACATCGAGCCTGACGCAAGCACCGTGCCGGAGAAGTCCATTGCGTTGATCGATTCCGGTACGAGTTCTTTGGTTAGCCACTGAAGTTCGGTTCAGACGAAAACCATCTCTGAAATCTATCGCTCACGTTCTTGACACATTTTTGTCAGGTCTCGTGAACCCTTCCGAACTCATGGCCAGCATCGACCGACAGATCGCCAAAGCCAAGGAAGAGTACCAGTCGAGGAGGGAGATCATGGACAAGATAAGCAAGTGGCTGCTCGCGTGCGAGGAGGAGAAATGGCTTGAGGAGTACAATCTGGTATGTCCAAATGTGCATTTCAGTGCATTGACAACTGAATCTTAATTGTGTGACGATAAAGAGTTAACGACATGGGGGATCTGTATGTTCTGTTTCAGGACGAGAACAGATTCAACACCGGCAGAATTGCACGTCTGAACTTGAAACGCGCCGAGAAAGCGAGGATCATCATCACCAAGATTCCAGGTATATAACTGGTGGCATCTGTAAAGTTCTGATTCACCAGTCGTCGTGTGGGTAAACTAATCCGATGTTCACACATTCTGCAGCAATTGTTGACAACCTGATGAGCCGAACCCTGGCATGGGAGAGCGAAAGAAAGAAGCCGTTTCTGTACGACGGGGTATGCCACTAATTTCCGGCTCTGCTACTAGGCTAACATTATCTCGTAGTAGCAACTGACGAATCTGTCCTGTTTCTTACCGTGTCAATAGGCTCGCTTGGTGGCCGTCTTGGAGGAGCACAAGCAAGCGAGGCTGAGGCAGGAAGAGGAGAGGAGACGGCTCAGGGTAAATAGCCCATCACTGCATTTGTTTTCACTTACAAGAACACGCTTAGGAACGCAGCACGACCGGTTCATCCGAATTCTGAACTCACCTGATGTACTTGATTCCTAATGGCGCAGGAGCAGAAGAAGCTGCGCACTCTGCTGAGCGAGAAGGAGGCGATGCCGCACCTGAAACGTCCCGGCAGCAGCTTCGGCAGGACGGCCGAGCCCTGCAACGTGAACCGGAAGCGTGTCGACGCCGTCAGGTTCACACCCTCCGCGGCCGCGTCCGTGCGCAGCGGCGCCTCGTCTTCCGGTGGCAGCAGCGCTGGCGCGGCTAGTGTCGGGCACGGCGCCGAGTTACTTAGGGGCGCGAGGCGGCTCTCGGCTCCGGCGTCGTACAACTATGTCGCCGTGCACAAGGGGAGCGGCAGCATGTCCTCGTCGTTGTCATTGTCCTGAATGCGTAGGGGGAAGCTGCGTAGCAATGTGGCCGTGTTGTATGTAGAGTATAGAATAACCCTAGCGGTTTTCTGCAAAGGAAGTTTTCTTGACGGGTGGGGTCACTCATGCAAAATTTGATTCTGCGATGTATTGCTGTTGTTGTGTATACCACCGCCGAACCAGCAAGGCACATCCCATGCGAATGCGATGATGCGCCGGCCCCGCGACAACGCCCAACCATGATTCAGCGGCAGCGACCAGCGATTGTCCGTGCCAACAGCAAACAGCGCTGCACCCTCATTTGGGGAAAAAAAGAAAAATGAAAAAAAAAAGGAAACGAAGGTGAATAATGGAAAGGAAGGTGCAAAAAAGAAACGAATATCCCTTCGTGTCAAACCTCCCTCGCCGCCGCCGCCGCCTCTGCCCTCTGCACCTCCCTTGCCGCCGCCTCCGCCTCTGCCCTCCGCCGAACACAATCCACTACGGAGCCGAGTCTTGTTGGTGATGAGTTGTCCGATTGACATCTTCGACTTGAGGTTCATAGATCTGATTTTCTCCTCTTTTTTTCTTGCGCTGGATTCAGGTTCGGGTATAATTTTTCTATTAGGTTGGGGCTGATCGGTTTGTGATTCATATAATTGATTAGAATTCGAATCGCAGGGTTACGGAGCGGAAGCAATCAGATCCATCGAGAAGTCTAGAAACTTGAGGGTTTTTTGGCGCTGGGTGTTAAGATAACAAGAAAGCGACGATCAATAATGCTAAAGCGCGTGTTCGATTTTCTTAAGGGTGGCCTCACAGCTAAGCAAGCGTCCAGCTCGCCGGAGGGTGGTCTCACTGCAAAGCAAGCGTCCGGCTCGCGTGAGTGTGGCATCAATACAAATTGTGCGGGGCACCTTTACCTCCTCCTCGAGGGCGACTTGCCATGGGGATGCGGCGTCCACAAGATACAATGCCTGTCACCTGTCTTCCGACTGCTATTCTGACGACGATGCGCTAGTCGAACGTTCTGAGCTGCGACTGCCTCGACCTTTCATGCACATGGAGTTCCATCCCCTGTTTCGAGAGTACACCACAGCCGCCTTTGGAACAAAAGATCATGAGCCTGCATCCAAAGGTTGTCATGGGCATCGATCGTAACTTCATCAGTGGTGGCTCAATGGCCATGCTTGACGTGCATTCAAGGGAGTTCACCTTCTCCCCTGAGTTCAAGGTGAATCTGATCCCCCCGGACCTCCCCATTTACTTCCCATTAGCCGACAAGTTGTTCGTTTTGTCCTACAATTCCTTTCAGGTACTGGTCAATCCAGTGCCTGACTTGACTCCAACAGATGGGGATTTGTGTTACTGGCGGGAGCTTCCCAAGCCACCCTTCCATCGTGAGGGTGTGTCCTGCTATGGTGTGTGCTCTGACAAAAACTTCATCTTCGTCAGCATTAGTTATAACGACTCCAAGGAGCCTGCCACCTACACTTTCAACACGGCAGAGATGTCCTCGCAGTGGCAGCTGCTTGGTGGCTGGGTGCTCCCCTTCGTTGGCCAGGTGCATTTTGTCTCCAAGCTGCAGGTGTGGGTCGGGCTTTCTTTACAGGGTTCTGGGTAGGGCCGGCTGCCGAGTCAGCTCGACTCGGCTCGGCTCAACTCACTCTAGCTCGTTAGAACATCGAGCTAGCTCGACTCGGCTTATTAAGGCAAACGAGCAAAAATTTGAGTTCAGCTCGGCTCTATATGCTCACAAGCTAGCTCATTATGGCTCAACGAGCTAAGGGTGAAAACACATTTTTTTCAATTGATTTTTAAAAGGAGAAAACAGCAGCACATGCATAAATAACATATATCATCACTCGTGCATGTCCATCTGTCCAAGGTAACTCAAATGTCTTAAACAAGCATTTGAATAAAGAGTTTACATGTTGCAGTCTTCAAGCAAGATGATCGCGTGTGCTCCTTTGTCGATGACGTTGCCGTGCGTAGATGTACTACACGTGGAATTGCAAGGGGTGCCGTGACTGCCCTTAATTATACGATCATGCTTCCACGCGGGTTGGGCTTTTGCAAAAAAAAATTGAGACTAAGGCCTGGGTCGGGGCTAGGTTTCTTACTCTCACGCAGCTTGTTTGGGCTCGCGAGCTGCTCATGAGCTGGCTCGAGTTAGCTCGTAAAATTAACGAGCTAAAAATCTAGCTCAGCTCGTTAAAAATTAAAACGAGTCGAGCCGAGTCGAATCGAATTTGCTCCGAGCTGAGCTAACTTGCGAGCTGCGAGTTTTATTGTCAGCCCTAGTTCTGGGTACAAGGTCGTTTGCAGTGCCACGTTGGATGATGGGGCAGCCTCCTTCCACAGCAAGGAAGGGTTGTTTAGCATGGAGCCGTGGGAGGATGATGTTGGAACTACCCTTGTCTGTATGGCAGGTACAAGCAATTTTTACTTAGCGCAGTTCATCTATTGCAGCCATGTTGGGGATCCGGATGAGTTCCACTACTTGCTGCGATTGGTAACATTTTCTCTCGAGCATGACAACAATGGTAAACTGATGATTGGCAGCAGCTTCCAGGTTCGACGCTACAATGTGCCTGAACACTTGTGCGTGCATCCCTTAGCCTCACCTAGGGCTGGACGAAAAGCTCGTGGCTCGTTAGCTCGGCTCGACTCGGGACTAGCTCGGCTCGACTTGGCTCGGCTCGTTCACTTTTTCTAACGAGCCGAGCCAGGTTTGTAGCTCGTTATGTTTAACGAGCTAGCTCGAGCTGGCTCGTGAGCCGCTCGCGAGCCAAACGAGCCAGTAAGTCTTAACAGGACCAGCACCCTTCGGTCCCCTTCTGCTTCCCCACATCTTATCCCATTCCCAATCATGCTGCAACCACACCATGCCTCCTCCTAAATCCCCATCGCGTGCCTGCCTCACTCCGTTCGCAAGGCACACCGCCTACCTCGTTGGCCTGTGACCCTGCTCCCTCGCTGCCCACTTGCGAGGGTGTCCGTCCGAAGAAGCTCCGTGACCATGACGACGACAGAAGAAGACCGAGTCAAGATCCATTCCGCGGATAGGTGACGTGACGCGCTGCAGTCGATAACTCAAGTTGGGCGGTGCTGCCCTCCCCTCTACTCCTTGTGCGGTGTTGCCGTCTCTTCCACATCACGAGCCCCTGTCCATTCTCAATCGCGACGACCTCCGCCTCCCCGCCAGACACGACGTCGTGCTCGAAGACGTGAAGTTGTACCTGGCGGCATGGTCGTCATCATGTTTCCCAGGTCACGACACAGATGCTAGAGGTGAGCGACGAGCTTAACGAGCTGGCTCGCGAGCCAGCTCGAGCTCGTAGCGAGCCGAGCCGAGCCAGCATTCCAGCTCGTTAAGATAACGAGCCGAGCTTGGCTCGGCTCGTTATCTTAACGAGCTGGACCAAGCCGAGCCGAGCCGAGCCGAGCTGGCTCGCTAGTCCAGCCCTAGCCTCACCACATGTGTTCTGGATGTTGTCTTATGGTTGTCTGGAGCACACTGAGAAAGCGTGGCATTATCTATAACACACTGTCAAAGTTGATTTCGACCGAGACACACTACGATTCTCTGACAATTGTCTGTGACACACTTTTAACCGTTTAAAAATTAGTTTTAACTTTTTTATCTCAATATTTAAAATACATTAGGACTTGAAACTTGGCACAAATATACATTATTGCATTGTCTATCATTAAAAAATAAAGTTAGATTTTTTTTCGATTGTGCTATCGTTAGTTCATTGTTTTAATATTTAATGTGTCGAGCAAACCATGCAAAGAATCGAAAAAAATCTAGATCCACTTTTTAATGATAGAGAATACGATAACGTATATATGTACCAAGTTTCAAGCTTTAATGTATTATAACTATTAAGATAAAAAAGTTGAACTTAATTGTTAAATGGTTAAAGTGTGTCACAGACAATTGTCAGAGATTCGTAGTGTGTCTTAGACAAAATCGACTTTGACAGTGTGTAGTGGATAATTCCACGATTTCTCAGTGTGCTCCAGACAAATTTGCCTTGTCTTATATATGATTCCGTAGCTTACGGGATGTAATAGCCATGATCTGTGTTGACACAAATTTTGGCACTCCTTAAAGGGTCGTCAAAAGAAAATTATAAATTCACAATTCAAATATCAAAACATGAATATTTAATTTCTTATGTGCTTCAGAGGAAATATACATGTAAAACAAATTGCAGAATGCTAGTAAAGCCAAATATATGAAAGTAACCCATTGGCTGATGATTTTAAACATAAGAAAATTATGAACAAGTTTATAAAAGCAGGAATGCTTAGCTAGCTGCATGCATGGGCTAGTGAGACTCACATTGCCAAAAGTGGTGCCCATGCAAGAACAAAGCCGTGCTTGCAGACGTCTCTTGCCTACATAAAGGAAAAAAAATACGTATAAACATATGCGGACCGTACGGCTATATGGCCGGAAGACTAATCAAAGCCTTTGCTTAATCCGATCAGCCCATATAACGTAACAGCGGCCCAAAGAACAGAACGCGCGCTTGATCTTCAAAACAAAGATATTTCTCGGACCAGGTTGATGCAGTCAAGCCATGTTTCCGGGTCTTGCGCCATTCGTGAACTGCTCTTGCCGCCTATATATACCTTGGATTAGCGACTAAGAAATCCAGTCAAAGAACTCTCACGTTCGCTGGTCTTCAGGGGGTCGTGCGTCAAGTGTTGCCGCCAAAGTGATCCAAAGTCGAAATCAGCGAGCGGGAGAATTACCGCCTTCGCGAGGAAGGAACCCTCATGGCCTTGCTCTATAAATAGCAGACCCCAGGGCAGGCTCAAGACCTATAGCTGGCCAACGGACCGGGCCGGGCCGGCACGTCCCGAGCCCGTCACGGACCGGGCCATTTTCTTAACGGGCCGGCACGGCCCTTTTGGTAAACGGACCGGGCCGGGCCGGCACGACGGGCCTGTGTCTAGGCCCAAGCACGGCACGGACTGTTTTAAACGGGCTAAACGGACCGCCCGGCCCGACCCTTTGGATAAAAAAATATTTTTACATTATTTTTTATTTTTAAAAAATATAAACAGGGCACGGCCCATTTAGCACGACCCGAATGATGGGCTAACGGGCCACCGCAAAATGGGCTGTGCTCGGACCAGCCCGACGGGCCTACGCCCAGGCCCAAGCATGGCCCGTAACGGGCTGCGGGCCGGCACGGCCCGTTGACCATCGGCCCGGGCCGGGCTAAAAGGACCGGGCCTGGAGATGCCCTTTTAGCCCAGCCCACCTGGCCAGCTATATCAAGACCCCCCGCTCCCCCGCTCCCCCGATCCTCAATCAAACACACACTCACATTCGCATTGCAAACACATTGTCAGGCTGCCCAGCAAACAACCACCGCTGCATCGCTAGGCTGCCAGAGTACGCATCATCAAGTCGTCAGGCTACCGGAGCGCCGCCGGCGTCGACAGGCTGCTGCGTTCTCATCGTCAACAATTCATCAGCGAGCAGCCGGTCGAGCTGTGAGCATCTACATCAACAACCGCTCGCTGCTCCATCTCGGCGAGTTCTTCCGGTGAGCTTCATCCGGCAGGTTGTTGGCTTAAAGCATCAGCAGGCCGCCGGAGCAAAGTCAATCTCACCGTCGACGCCGCACCAGCAACCGCCCTCGACATCAACCGCTAGCTGCCTCATCTCGGCGAGTTCATCCGGCAAGCATCATCAAGAAGGTCTTATCGTCAGGAGTTCTGTGAAAGTGAGAATCATGTCTTTAGGCTGGTGACTTGATTCTTCCCTCTTTCTCCTCATGCTCCATGAATCTGCCCCTTGATTTGGTCTTGTTAGCGAATACAAATCAGGCCACAAGAGACTCTCGTCTCCAGCCATGATTTGGTCCCTGCATTGATACAGATCAATGGTGAGCAGAAAATCTTATATGCAGTTCTTGTTTCTCTATGAGCACCCTCTATCCTATCTCCTTTACTTTCTAGCATTTACTATTCTGCATTTATTTATGCTAGTAGACTTGATTGATAGGGTGCCTTTTTTTCCTTGTTAGAATTACAATTGTAGGTTTGCTCTTTGCTAGACTTGCTAGTGTGTGCACCTTGCTTGTTTTCTTATCACCTAGCTTGTTAGGTTGTCAAAAAAGTATCTTGCCTTAGGAAATTTTAAGTGACTCCGTGATCCTTACAGCGCCGCCGGGTTGCTGCCCCGCTGCCGCGCCACTGCCAACCTCACAGAGTTGTGTACCGGTCACAACACCTGGTCTCCAGAGTCCTCATGGATCCTAGAGCCTGCTGATCCGATGGCTCCACCAGCGAAGAACGACGACAAGGTGCCCAAGCTCACTGATTTATGATGGCTATTTCAAGGGTACAAAGAGGAGACGAACAACCACATCGTCGCCAAGGTGGTCGCCAATAGCACCAAGATGATCGCGGCGTTAATCCTGCCCTTAAAGACTTGGCGATCAAGACGGAGGGATCCGCCACATCCACAGCGGATTTGTAGGCCAAAGAGGAGGCCGAGCATATGTGTCGGATACCTAAAACTAGGTACCCGCGGTTACCAGAATGAATCCTAATGCCACGCATAAGTAACAAGAGAAGAGCTGTAAGGCCGCCCAGGACGGAAGCAGGGGATCGGCCCACGGCGCGAGGCAATAGTGGGCCAAGCCCTTCCCACAGCCGTGTCCCGGCCCAAAACACGAAAGGGCCCGTGGACGATAGACAATCCGACCCTGCGGGAAGCCGCCCGACACCCCCAAATTTGTGCATTACATTGTTCAGAGCATACATAAGGCATCATGTGCATCATGTTTAATTTTGAGCATTGTCAGCAATTGCCTTGTTTTAAATTCAAATGAGTGCAATACTTGTGAAATGAAGCTATGAGAAATATCTCACTGTTTTCCTGTGCACACATGTCCATCTAACAGTTTTAAAATTTACTACATATCAAACCATGTTTATGGACCTTTTCTTGAAATTTATGAAGCCTTTTTCTGCCGTTATGAATCCAATTAACCTTCTCTAACATATCAACTTTAAAAATTTACAGTTTGAAGTCTGTAGGACTTTTCTAAGTGAAACTAGTTCAAATGGGTTCATGCTGACCTGTAGCAACAACTGAAAAAGTTTCATTAATTTTGGAGCTCTGGAGGTGGTGGAACTTGACTGCAACTTTGGAGATAAATAAAATGACAAAAATTCAGAAAAACAACCTGGACCCGCATGCCATTCTCTGTCCCTTCTCCTCCTTCCTCTCCATTGGGCAGTTGAACGGTGCCTCCACCCAGAACTGCCATTGCTCTTCTCCTCTGTCCCCTGGCTTCAATCCCATCCAGATTCAAAGTGGAGGCCTCCAACCTTATCCTCTCCCGAGCTGCTCTCTGCTCTCCACTTTTCCTCCCCATTTTTCAGTCCTGTGAGAAGGCCAGCAGTAGCAGAGTACACAGGACAAGGAGCAGGGCCATGGCTGCTTTTGTAGCTGCGCCCAGCCATGAAGATGCTAGGAGAAGATCCTCCAGGACTGCCTGAATCGCCAACGGCACCAGCCCCAGCTTGGACTGCCGGAATCCGTCAAGTCCGGCCTGTTCTTCCCCAACTCCGGCCAGCAGGCCTCGTCGTCGTCGACTCCGTCCTCCACCGGTGAGCCTTGGTTCAGTTCCTCCTGTCTAAGGCCTTTCCCAAAGCTTGCACCTCCCCTGACCTCCCTGCATGCAGATCCTCTATTGCATTTCGATCTGCAGCTGCCGTTGTCCATTTGAAGTCCTTGTGTTGTTGCCGTTCTGCACAGGCTGCAGTGAGCTCCAAGCTTCAAATCCACGCAAAATGATTTCTTGATCCAGCCTAGTTCCCTGGTGAGATCTCGTGAGGTCCTTCGATCTGTTCTTGCATTACCCTGATGGCCAAGCAGCAAGTGCTAGGACATGCATGCTTCTGTAGCGTGGAGAAGACAGCAGAAAGCTAGTAGCTAGTAGTCTGAACTTCTGAACATGCACAAACTAATTGCTTTCAAATCTTTGAAATTTCGTTAGAAAATAACCATGACTCCTAAAGTTTCAGTTCCAGTTTTGTTTGCTCTGTTATGTTGTGCTCTGCATATTAAAAATGATAACACACCCTGAACTGATCCTGCATGTCATGTTTTATTTAAATATCTTCTAACTTGTTTATAACATAATGCAATATCAGTGAATGCTAGAAATATGAATCCACTTCTCACTAGCTTATTATGATGTTTACTGTCCATTGAAAATAATTTCCTGCCTGTATCAAGTTTTTAACATGATTTTTCTTATCAAGTACACACACGCTTTTTGACATTGTAAATTCTATACAGAAATTAACATAGACCCAATGGACATGAGACTACCACTAAAATTCATGTTTTAATGTACTCTTTTCATTAAAAATGACTGCCATGTTCCAGTACCCTCTGTCAATTTTCGACTTAATGAAATTTGATGATCTAGCTAGATTCTGTTATTTCTGGACAGAGCAGCAGTGTTTTGTTTATAACGGAAGCATACGAACTCCGTTTTCAGTGATTCTTGGTGCATTGTACTCATGACTTCATGCACTTCATATCTGGAAAGTTTCATCCCATTTGGATCATTCCTCATATCATTGCATTCATATTTATTGCGACGTATGTTTCTTTCTCTAGAAAATGAAGCATCGGAGTGCGATTTTTGGGTGATCAAGGTTGATCCAGTGGTTGATATTTTGTTGTTGAAGCACCTGTGAAGTGAAGGCAAGCACCTATGCATCTTTCACCCTATTTTGGATGTGTCTTTAATTTTGACTATTGCTTAATAGGTACTTATGTTGCATTAAGTCGGGCAATAGGTGTTTATGTCTGTTAGCTCCTACTTGCTGCATTATCTATCCTTGTTACTTGATATATCCTGATCCTTGTTAACTGGTCGAAGTTGGGTAGTTGTACAGTTTTGTGTCTCACGAATTGCTTAGCCATGCTATAGGTATATCGGTAGAAGTCGATTTGATGGAAGGTCACCATCATTTCGCGAGCTACAGGTCTCTTCTTATTTTGGTACAGTATGGGAATGAATATGAAAGTGATATGATGAACTTGCTGGACTGAGCGGGTGGTAGGCTTGTTGTAGCCCCGCTTGGTCGATTAAGGACCGTGCGTTGTTGTCATTGTCCTAAGCACTTCCCGTTCATACCACATGTCCGACATAATGGTAAGATAAGCCAATTATCTCATTGCGTACCGATGTTTGTGCTGGTGACCCTATGACGCGTTTGAAAAAGAATTGGAGGAGAGAAAACGGTGGCGGGAATCCGCAGGTTGTCGATGACACTTGGGCAGGAAACCCGGTGCCATAGGGACTGGTACAACCGTCGGGGACGGGTGAGAGAAAGGTTGACACTTGGGCCAAGAGGATGGACTTGTGTCGTGTGGGTACAGTTGAACTCCCCTGCAGGGTGTATAATCGATTCGAATCGCCGCGATCTCGGTCATGATCATGCTTGGTGTACATCGGGTTTCATCGTAGTTAATTGAACTTGCACTTGGAAAGCATGATAAATGGCATATGTGAGAATTACACTTTATGTTACTTGGGCTGTATGTTCAGTTTTAGGTCTATGTCTGCCCATGAGGTTTCCTCTTTATGCTTTATGCCTAGCATCACTTAATTAATTTCTCGCTTTATGCAAAATGTCATCCTATGGCTTTTTCCTTGCTACCTAACCATATGCATCATCCTTGGAGTCGGGACTAGAATGTGCCCACGGATAAGTCTTGCGAGTACCTTCGTACTCACGGTTGCTTCATTTGAGTTTTGCAGGTGATGGTGTGGTTGTTTTGATTGTTTCTTCCCCGCCGATGCCGGCGAAAGGGACGATGAGTAGTGGCTGTCCTGCTGTTGCTGAACCGGTGGTGCAAGGGCAAGGCACCATTGGCCTTTTGTTTATTTTAAAAATACTTTCCGCTGCGTTCACTTTGATAACATTGATAGAATCTGAACCTTATTTGTAATGTTAATCTTTTACTCCCTTTCTTGTTAAGTTTCAGAATTGGAGTAGTTGATCTATGAACTTGTAATCGATATAATTGTTGTATGAAATCTGAAACGTATTTGTATGTTCATTTGTGATGAATGCTTATGTTGTTACACCGACGTACTTATGGTCTTGGGCATTGCTTGAGAAGTATGTCGGGGGAATACCAGAGTTGTGTTTATTTTGGTTGAGCTCTTGGCATGGCATCCCTTTTATGGACAGCCGGCTAACTCGATTAAAATGGATGCAACTTGGGCGGCTCTCACAGCGTGGCTATCAGAGCAAGGTTCATATGAGTACTTTAAAATTTTGCTAGCAACCCGGGTTAAAATGTTAACAACCTCACTAAAACAACTAAAATTTTGAACTAAGTGGCTGCTATGTTTATTTCTTACCTATCCTAGTTTTTGTTTGTTTGCTGATCTGAACATAAAGAATAAATTGCTTTCTCATTTGTTCTTACTTCCATGGGTGTTGGGAATGGCTTATTAGGCAAACCGACTAGATGATAGGGCGTGTTTTGAAAATCTTGCCCCTATTGTATTTATCCTCGATTGCTTTTAATGTGCTTGAAAGTGTGATTATCTATTTATCTGCAAGTCTTACATTCTTTCTTATTTATTTATCTTTGCTATTTGATATTATGTGCTGCTGATTTGGGGAGAGTACTATGCGATTTTGTGAGAAACAAATCTGTAAGAGCATGCATTGTTCATATAACATATTATTGCTTATATGATTGCATATGGAAATAAATTTTCCTATGATCATACATGTTGTCAAACTTCACCCCATCCTTGCTGTCCTATTTTCTGGTCGAGCTATGCATTCTTGTTCTCTGATATTCAGTTTGAAGTATTCCATTCCTTGCTGTCCAAAAATTTCCAGCAACCTGTTCCAGCAAGGCTATCTTTTCTTTTATTGCCTTCCAGTCGTTAACTTGAGTTTGGCGGCAGGATGAGGAAGCGTAGTGGTGTCAATCATGATCTGTCGGAGCCTCCTAACTCTGAATGTGGAAATCAACCATCTTTGGCAGAAGTATTGCTTCGGATTGAGCAAAACCGCCAAGAGCAAACTGAACTTCTTCGAGCTATTGCACAGAATTCAGTCCCTCGAGGAGAAGGTGCAGCTGCACGTGAGGGCAACTTCTTTAACTTCATTCGCACCCAGCCGCCTATTTTCACTCAAGCGGAGGACCCTATCAATGCTGATCATTGGCTCCGCACCATTGAGCAAAAGCTTGATCTTATTCAGTGTGGGGAACATGAAAAGGTTATCCTTGCTGCACATCAACTACAGAATGAAGCCGGTATTTGGTGGCAAGGTTTTCTTGCCAAGCAACCAGCTGGCCACCGCTTCACTTGGGAAGAGTTTCGGGCTGCTTTTCGTGCCTGCTATATTCCTGAGGGCGTAATGGAGATCAAGAGGCTTGAGTTCCTCAATCTTAAGCAAGGCAACAAGTCTATGATGGAATATGTGCAGATGTTCAACTATCTTGCGCAATATGCTCCCGAAGATGTCTCTATCGACAAGCGTAAACGAGGATATTTCTATTATGGTCTCTCAGAGGAAATGCAAGACAAACTCTCCACCATGGAATTCAAGGACTTCAATCATTTAGTGGACAGGGCAATATTTGCAGAAGACAAAATGAAAAAGCTTGAGGCCAAAAAGCGCAAGCGAGCTGCCTTAGCTTCGGTGGGCGGTAGCTCAAAACGTCCGTGCGTGGTGTCTCCTCTTTCCACTTGTTTGCTGGGCTTTGTGCCTCCACAGCCCACATATTTGTTGAATCATCCTTCCAACAACCAGAGAAAGCCTCAAGTGCCCATGAGAAATCAAGCATCAAAAGTTAGTGGTCGTCCATGTTATAATTGTGGTCGCACCGGGCACACTTCGCGTCAATGTTCCTTTCCCAAGCATGGTGAGGGTGCATCTGATCTGAGGCAGCCATCCAAAATTCAAGCTCATCCACAGCAGCAAGGCATAAAGAAGAATAGTAAAGTTCCAAAGTGTGGCCGTGTCAACTACACTACAGCGGAAGAAGTGCAAGAGGGTGCCAATGTTCTTTTTGGGATGCTTTCCATGAACTCTCGATCTGCAGTTGTGCTCTTTGATTCCGGTGCATCTCACTCATTCATAAGGAGAGGTTATGCTATGCAGCATGGGTTTACCATTCGTACGACCAGCACATCATTTCTCATTGAATCCCCGGTGCAAAAATTCTCACCAATCAGCTTGTTCCAGATTTGTCACTTCTTGCGGAAAACACCAACATCACAACAAATTTGCTGGTGCTTGATACAAAAGGGATTGATATCATCCTAGGGATGAATTGGCTGATCAAGCATGATGCCATTATCCATTGTGCTCGAAGAATGGTTTCACTTAAAAATCCTTCCGGTGGTCGAATTTCTCTCAATCTTGACGAGGGTGGTTCTCATCTCTATCACTTGCAAGGTGCTGTAGCCATGGATTTGTCATTCATACCTATTGTGTGTGAGTACCCAGATGTCTTTCCGGATGAATTGCCGGGCATGCCACCTGACCGGGCAGTGGAGTTTGTCATTGAACTTGAACCCGGAACAGCCCCGATTTCAAGGAAAACTTATCCAATGTCTACTGAAGAGTTGGCTGAAATGAAGAAGCAACTAAAGGAACTTCTTGAGAAGGGTTTTATTCGTCCAAGCTCCTCTCCTTGGGGCTGTCCAGCACTCTTTGTGAAGAAGAAAGATGGCACTTTGCGGATGTGTGTTGATTACCGTCCATTGAATGCCGTCACTATCAAGAACAAGTATCCTCTCCCACGGATTGACATTCTCTTTGATCAGCTAGCTGGTGCTCGATTCTTTTCCAAGATTGACTTGAGGTTGGGATATCACCAAATTAAAATCCGAGAAGAAGACATTCCAAAGACAGCTTTCTCTACTCGCTATGGGCTTTATGAGTTTCTTGTCATGTCTTTTGGTCTTACCAATGCTCCAGCGTACTTTATGTACTTGATGAATAGCATCTTCATGGAAGAGCTTGATGTCTTTGTTGTGGTGTTCATTGATGACATTCTTGTGTTCTCCAAGACTGAGCAAGAGCATGCCGAGCATCTTCGTGTTGTACTAGAAAAGCTTCGGAAACACCAACTTTATGCCAAGTTTAGCAAGTGTGAGTTTTGGTTAAAACAAGTGGCTTTCCTTGGTCATGTCCTTTCTGAAAATGGTGTTGCAGTTGACCCTACGAAAGTGCAAGATGTGCTCAATTGGGGACAGCCAACAAATATTACTGAGATTCGGAGTTTTCTTGGACTTGCTGGTTACTATCGTCGGTTTATTAAGGATTTCTCCAAAATTGCAAAGCCTATGACCAAGTTGCTGCAAAAAGGTGTTAAATTTGAGTGGTCTCTAGATTGTGAGCAAGCTTTCCAAACCTTAAAAACACTTCTCACAACAGCACCTATTCTTGCTCAACCCGATATTGATAAAAGCTTCGATGTTTATTGCGATGCTTCCCGTATTGGAATTGGATGTGTGCTTATGCAAGAAGGGAGAGTTATTTCATATGCCTCTCGTCAGCTGAAGCGTCACGAAGAGAATTATCCCACTCATGATCTCGAGCTTGCAGCGGTCGTTCATGCCTTGAAAATTTGGCGGCACTATCTTCTTGGTAAGACTTGCAATATCTTTACCGATCACAAAAGTCTGAAATATATCTTCACCCAAGCTGATCTGAATATGAGACAAAGGAGGTGGCTTGAACTGATCAAAGACTACAAATTGTATATACATTACCATCCGGGAAAAGCCAATGTTGTTGCCGATGCATTGAGCCGTAAGGTTCAGTGCAATTGCTTAACAGTTAAATCGGGAATAAACACACTTTGTGATGATTTTCAGAAGCTCGGTATTGAGATGGTTGAGGAGGGTTTTCTTGCTGCACTAGAGGTGAAATCTACTCTTTTTGACCAGATCAGAGATGCTCAAAGAAATGACAAAGTTGTCACTCGCATTCGAGAAAAGATGAAGGAGGGCAAAGCTTCTTCTTTCTCTATGGATGAACATGACGTGTTATGGTTCAGGAAACGCATCGTTGTTCCTAAGGTTCATGAACTGAGGAAGAAAATTCTTGATGAGGCTCACGATTCTTTACTCTCTATCCATCCTGGAAGCTCAAAAATGTATCAAGATCTTAAGCAAAGATTTTGGTGGACTCCTATGAAGCGGGATATTGCTCGATATGTTTCAAAGTGCGATGTTTGCCAACGGGTGAAGGCCAGCCATCTGAAACCTGCAGGTACTCTCCAACCATTGCCTATTCCATCATGGAAATGGGAAGACATAGGCATGGATTTTATTACCGGCCTTCCCAAGACATCAAGTGGATATGATTCTATTTGGGTAATTGTTGATCGTTTGACTAAGTCTGCACATTTCCTTCCCGTCAAGACTTCTTTCAATGCCAAGGATTATGCAGCATTGTACCTCACTCGGATTGTTTGCCTTCATGGGGTACCAAAAAGAATAGTCTCTGATCGTGGCTCTCAATTTGTTTCTCGTTTTTGGAAAAGCCTTCATGCAGCATTGGATACTAAGCTTTTTCATAGCTCTGCCTATCATCCTCAAACCGGAGGCCAAACTGAAAGGGTTAATCAAATCCTTGAGGACATGTTGAGAGCATGTGTTCTCACATACGGGAAGAAGTGGGAAATTTGCTTGCCATTCGCTGAATTCTCATACAACAATAGTTATCAATCAAGCATAAAAATGTCTCCTTTTGAAGCTCTCTATGGAAAAAGGTGTAGGACTCCTCTAAATTGGTCCGAGTCTGGTGAGAGGCATTTCTATGGTCCAGACTTCGTTGTGGAAGCTGAAGCAAAGGTTAGAATTATTCAAGAGCATTTGCGTGTGGCTCAATCACGTCAAAAGAGCTATGCTGACCGTCGTCGGAGAGAACTTCGTTTCAAGGTGGGAAACTATGTGTATCTGAAAGTTTCTCCTCTTCGTGGCACAAAAAGGTTTCAAGTAAGGGGGAAGTTGGCTCCTCGCTATATTGGCCCTTTCAGGATCGTTGCTACACGTGGTGCTGTGGCATACCAATTGGAACTTCCTTCATCCCTATCCAATATCCACAACATCTTTCATGTCTCTCAATTGAAGAAATGCCTTCGTGTGCCAACTGAAATTGTTGATGTGGGTTGTTCTAATCTGAAACCAGACCTAACCTACCATGAGCATCCCATTCGTATTCTTGACCGAACTGAACGTAAGTTGAGGAATCGTTCCATCAAATATGTCAAGGTCCAGTGGAGTAACCACACCGAAGATGAAGCAACATGGGAGCGTGAGGATCAACTTCATACTGATTTTCCTGATCATTTCCCTAATCTGTGAGTAACATGTTGGTGTTCCTTTTATCTTGTTGTACTGGTTACTGTCCATGCATTGAAAAAAAAAAATTGTTGGCTCCTTAATCTTTTCGCTGCATCATTGCTCTTCTCCCCTAAGCTTGTCCAAATCTCGGGA